>CM051032.1:63475636-63800636 GCA_027627225.1 Congeria kusceri
GGTTGGAAACTGTCAAACTTAGAGAACGGAAACTAAAGTGGTCAACCGGCCGACCGACCGACCGACATTAGCAAACAAATATACCCCGCCATCTTCGATGGGGGCAAACAAATCTATAATATAATACCCAATGAGATTTTCGATAAAAACAATTCAGCAAAAATGCTAGAAAAAAAACCCTAAGCGGTTATCGAACTCACGACTTAGGAGGCATACGTCGAAATGACTGTAGACAGCACTTAAACAACTGCTTCTTTGTAATCGTGTGAACACTTGGGTGGTACGCAATACAATGTAAACAAGAAAAGGTTTTTATCTCGGAGTGAGTAATCCATTTTCTCATTATATATATATATATATATCTGAGGCGCGTCGTGAGAAAACCGGTTTTAATGCATGTGCGTAAAGTGTCGTCCCGGATTAGCCTGTGCAGTCCACACAGGCTTATCCAGGACGGCACTTTCCGCCTTCAGTGGATTTATGTTTAGAAGAGACTTCCTTGAAACATACAAATTCCATAAAAGCGGAAAGTGCCGTCCCGGATTAGCCTGTGCGGACATGGATTTAGTTCGGTTTACTAATGACGCGCCTCATATCTTTTTATAACCGTTATTATCCCAGTATTAATGTCTTACTTTCAGATTTGTTAAAGAAATTGCCCACTTAAAGGGACTTGTTCACAGATTGGCAAATTGACAGTTTTAAAAAGTTTTGTCATAGATTCCAAAACGAAATTATTCATTATTTACAAACAAACGAAATAACACTCATGACTAAGAAATACATTGGAAATATCGTCTCGTCTATGGACAATCATCAATCGAAATAGATACAAGTATACAGCGTTGTTAACGCTTTACATTGGTATTGTGGAAAACACGTGTATCACTTACATAGCGTTAAAAATACACAAATAAATGTACAAGTTCGAATGGCCGAATGGTTAGCGCACGAGATTTTTGATCTCAAAGGTCCCGGGTTCGAGTCCAGGCAACGGCAAATTTTTCAATTTACCATTGTTTTAAATATACTATTAGTTTTAGATTATTCCAGATGCTGTAGTTTTTGCAGTTCAAACATTGAACGATACTTTAAAAAAAACACGGGAAGTCTGTGAACAAGTCCCTTTAAGGCCTTTTTGAAGAAATAGTCCCTTTAATGCTATCTCACCCAATACATGTCGACAGCAACTTTGCTAATGGTTACATATTACAGTAACATTGAAGGAACCTCGCGTTCGAACCACTCCATCAAACCAAACCAATTAACTCATCCGTCGTCTTCGACTTTAAAGAGACTATGGCAACAAAAAGGGTCTCAAGGCGGTTATTTCTTTTAGAAAAAAAATCTGAAATTAAGATTTTAATAATTAGGGTTGGGACGATACGGTAAATATCGATATTGTACCGATTTGCACTTTCCTCGATACGTATCGATACACACAACCAAAATATCGATATTTTCAGAGTGACTGTCCGAACGACATCCAGTTACGTTTCATGTTACGTTATGTTTGACGGTTTTAGATTTTCTCAGACGTTAACATAGAAAGTAAAACACGATTTCATTTGCTGTTAGGATGGCTATTGATTAATCAGAACGTCAATAAGAACTTGCTTTGTTAATACTATCAAAATGGACGACGAAAAAAGTTACGTTTAACTCCAGATATGGTGGACAGACTTGTGCCTTTGAAACAGAACATAAACAATTGAACATGCCAAGCAAATTAATTTCTGTTCAGTTACAATATTCTTTTAAGTGTTTTTTTTTTTTACAAAGTGCATAAAATAAAACACATTGTTTTTTACTTGTATTTAGGATATTGAAAAAGCATTTCAATAGCTAGTGTATTATTTCATAGTCACTTTAAACATGTATATGCAGTGCACAACGAGTCTTCTTAAAGATTATGGGTTGCCCGTGGACTCGGACGTCTTCTTTACTTAGCACTATAATGCTCATAACTACCAGTTCTTCTGCTGACAAATAAATGTGGGAAATAATTCCGGTGCACAATGGGTACACAGGCACGCATGCATCAGTGCACTATTAGCAGTTACGTTTATCGATTCGACGACATGACGCTAAATAAGACAGAGTCCGTGTCTAGTGGTACCACACTGGCGTCACAACCCACGGGTCGCATGTTCAAGCCCCCGCTACGCTCTAACCTACTAACTCGCCTTTCGCATGAGGCGTTAAACCGAGATGCAGTGTACTAGGTGCTTCACACTGGGTACTAAAAGGCCCAGGGTTGCTTCTGGAACCGGGCGTCTACTGTATCTTGCACTATCCCCCGTAACCCAACTAACAAGTCTTGTGGGGGCGATGGCCATATAAGAACTCATCCGGGTACACTCGATAAAAACAACATCACACGTGCACACTCCATTAAACATAACTAGCACCCATTTTGTTAACAGAACGATTCATAACGTTATGAACACACGGTCTTGGTTTACCTTAAGAATTTAAGAATCCTAAACAAACAATTCACCACGTAACTTCCCGAGTATTTTATTACGCATTTATTTACAAAGCATTTAACGCAACAGCCTTTTTCGTACTTCTTGTTTACTGCTGAACAGGTTTTAATGTGCAAACTACTTAAGCAAGTCGTAAGCTGATATATAGTTAGTCAATAGCCGCTATTTGCAGTGAAGAAACTCCCTAAAGACTGCAAAGTCAGGAAACATGAATTCCATTATATGCGTTTCAAATTTCAGTTACTTACATTTTTTGTTCTTTATTGCATTTTTATTTTATATACAATTCATAAATATTTAATAAAAATATTCACAACTCTAAGAAATGCTGCCTTTTTTTTCATAAGTATTTATTACACTGTAATAAAAATATTCAACTGATTTCTTTTTTCACTTAAAACAATAGTTTAGTTAATTTTCGAATTTTCTTAGTAACTCAATAAGCGATGTTATTTTATACGGTTATACCGGGTTCGAAGTTAGTGAAATAAGCGCTAATTTACATGTAACTTGAAATAAACGATTGTCAGAGTTTGTTGTTTGTTGATATTTGGTTTCTGGGATGCGTCACCCGATTAAAAAAAAACTAAAACTAATAATATAATATAATTATATAAAAACCAAACATTGTAAAAGTAATCAACCAAAACTTAATTTTAAATTTCATTAATTTCCATTGATGCTGTATTCGTTATGCACAAAGCTTTCAACTCACAGTTATTTTATACAAACAAAGTGAAACATAATTTAGGCGTGTCGTGGGAAAACCGGACTTAATGCATGTGCGTAAAGTGTCGTCCCGGACCAGCCTGTGCAGTCCGCACAGGCTGATCCAGGACGGCACTTTCCGCCTACAGTGGATTTATGTTTGGAAGAGACTTAAATGAAACAGAAAAAATGTAAAAGCGGAAAGTGCCGCCCCGGATTAGCCTGTGCGGAATGCACAGGCTAATCAGGGACGACACTTTACGCACATGCATTAAGCCTGGTTTTCCCACGACACGCCTCATATATATTTCAACGTAAATCATGATGACTTTACATGCGTGCATATATAACAATCGTTGTGATTGTCATGTATATTGCGAAAAAAGTGTTATAATAGAATTTCATGTTTTATTTTTTTGATTTCCGCTATCCGAAATTTTTCCAAAAATGTCTTAGAAACAAAAAAATAAAAAAAATAACTGGTCTTAGTAGTTCTTTATACAGGTAATATATACGATCTTAAAGCAAAAATAGGAAGCATAAAACAGCTCGATGAAGATAATGTTCATACACTTGGATTAAAATAAATAGTTTAAAAAATACTTTGACGAAAAACGCATATTTAGCGATTAATTTTATCCACAACTGTTTTTCACTGCACAGTCCAAAACTCCTATGCATACATAGAAGCTATTTTAGGCTACAAACCACTAATCATGATGAAACGATGGAAGATTATGCAAGAGCATTTGATATATTTATCCGATAGTTAAAGGGACTTTGTCAACGAAACAATGTCTTCCTATTGCTCTATAGATGATTTTATATGATAGAAATGACCTGTACTAAGACATTTTGCATTAAATAAATAATATATGATATAATACACAATTAGTTATTTGTTAAAAACTAATTAGCAACAAGTTGAAAATAATTGAAACCCAAAGTGGGTATCGAACTCACAATTCAGGTGCCATACGAAGAAATTACAGTAGCAGCGCTTAAACCAACTGCGCTATCATGCTTGGTAAGCAGTCATGTGTAAAGTACGAGTACTGTTATACAAAATGCTCACAATTCTGATGTCAAAATGTAAGCATGAAAAGGGCCAAACAAACACGACCGTTATAATTAATTAATGTTTACCTCAGACTGCGTACACTCTTTTCCCATTAGATGTACCGTGTTTTAACCGTTATTATATGCCCGAATTAATACCTTACTTTCAGATTTTTTTTTCAGAAACTGCGCCCTTGGTGCCCTTTTCAATGACATAATCCCTTTAACATAACTTCCTTTTGTTAGTTTTTTTTTTCAAACCGATTTTAAGTTTTTTGTAGATTTTGTAGATTTAACGTTAAGATTTAGTCGATAAAAAATGGCATATACACAATTTAATGTCGTTTTCCCCTCAAATTCGCGTTAAAGCTCCAGTCAATTGTATTTTATACAATATTGTCTGCCGTGATTAACCATAAGACATAAGACAGAACACAACTCTGAGAAAATCTACGTTCCGTAGGATGAATCTCGATGGAAGAAAGATTCATTGAGTCAATCAATCAAACCACTACATAGTTCTCCTTTCTGCCAAATTGGGTTTGCATCTTGCCAGAAATAATCGAGGCGTGTTGTGAGAAAACCGGGCTTAATGCATGTGCGTAGTGTCGTCCCAGATCAGCATGTGCAATCCGCACTTTCCGCCTACAGTGGATTTATGTTTAGAAGAGACTTCCTTGAAACAGAAAATACCATTAAAGCGGAAATTGTCGTCCTGGGTCAGCCTGTGCGGACTGCCTTAAGCCCGGGTTTCCCACGACACGCTTCAACCCATGTTTTGATTTTATAAACTGACAACCGCGCTAATATTGTGACATAAAAACGTGTGCATATTAATGTCACTAAATTCTGCATGAGTAGAAATAATCTAATAATTGGTGAATCGAATGCACGATGCGTAATTGATTTTTCTTTTTTTTCTGTCAGTTATTTTGGTATCGTGTCATTAAACATTTGACGACAAAATATAATTTAAATCTAATGTAAAAAGAAATAAAACTACAGTTTCTGCATCGTATGCACACTGTGTAATTGATGATCGAATAGCTTCGAATAATTTCTGTCACCTATTTTGGTATTATTTAATTAAACATTTAACGACAAAATAAAGCGAATCTTTACGTAGTATAAAAACAACAACTAATGCACCTATCAATATTTCTCCCCGGGGGCGGGTTGACCAATTATTTTTGGGGGTTCTAATTCCCCACCCTGGAGCCAAGTATATTTGTCTCAATCCCCTCAGTGGGAGATGCTATATGTCAATCAAATGGCCAGGGGGCCTATATTACCGGGATCTAAAATCTGACCAAAGTCTATTACCCCGGGACCCGGAATCATTCGGAATGCCTAATTCCCGCCTGCCGGGAATCGCTTCAGTCTAAAGTGCCCTATATGCCCGCCGCACCCCGCACCCCCCTCCACTGGGGGAAAACATTGATAGGTGCATTACACATCAACTAACAACAACAACAACAACTATTATGATTTTATGCAATACGCAGAATTGAACACAAGGGGTTATTCTCACCTTGCGCAAAAGTTTGAGTACAAAATCCGCCTCGGCCTGGTCCCACAGTGACGTCAGCACGGAACCTTTGACGTCACAGATCGCCTTGGCGCTGTCGAAGTGTACGCGCGCGTTGACCACGTGGTAGCAATAGTCGTTGCGGTAGGCCCAGTCCTTCTGACATCCCTCGGGCCCCAAAATCACTTTAATATAAAGTCATAATGGTCCGGTCAGTACAAACTCGTGCATTTAGATACACTTCGACTTTGATATAAACTACTGAATGAATTTTAAGTCTTACTGCGACTATTTTTGTACAAAACGAGGATTTTCTCATTTTCAAATGTACCCACCACTGAAAAATCATAGGCATCGACCACTTAACAAATTTAAAAGAATTCGGCGGCAGATTTCTTACCCAGAACTCAAACGGTAAATGAAAACGGTGTTTCTTCCATCTTCCTTATATCCTTCGTCTGTATAAGGGCGTCAAATATGACTTATGCATGACGATATTTATTAATCATTGTAACTATTTATTTCTCCTCAAATGACAGTGCTTGATTAGTTTACCTGAGAGGAAATGATTTACCGTTTTAATAAATAACGTATGGCAATGCACCTATAAATGTTTTTAAATGAGGGGTGGAGCGGCGGGCATATAGGGGACTTTAGACTGAAAGCGATTCCCGACAGGCGGGAATTTGACAATCCGAATGATTCCGGGTCCCGGGGTAATAGACTGGTCGGATTTTAGATCCCGGTAATACAGGCCCCGTGCCATTTGATAGAAATATAGCATCTCCCACTGAGGGGATCTATACAAATATGCTTGACTCTAGGGTGGGGAATTAGACCACAAAAAATAAAATTTGTCTAATTCCCCTGGGTCAGCCCGCCGCTCCCCCCCCCCCCCGAGGAAAATATTGATAGGTGCATAATGCATGTATTATTACATCGTTACGTCATTGCCTGCCGTATTAAAGATCTTAAAAACAATACACATTGTAGAAACGTTAAGTAAGACCTTAAAACACATACTGCTTACACAAAAACAATTATTATGTATCTATCAAATAAGAAAGGACATTATCGTCCGTCATCATCATCATCAACAACAAAACAACAACAGTCGCAGCAAAACATTGAATAAGAAAAACAACATACCAGATGTGGAAGAATAACTTCCCGCCAAAATCCAGAGTTTCAGGAACCAAACAATCCTCTTCATTTTCAATCGATGTCGTCTGCTTTAAACCGGCATTAGGCTCCGAATATACGCCCGCGTCAATGTGCTGTTTTGCGACCGAAGCTTACTTCTACAATCCGTTGACAACGAACTTCGTAGTATAAATGTCTCAAGCTACATTTTAAAACTGAAATTCGTTATGTCTCACTCAAAATATTCAAATTTTAATTTCAAATGAAATATTTGCATAAATAGCTAATATTTTGCCCTTCAACCGTTTATTAAATACACAATGATAATGCTGAAATATCGGAGCGTTGAAACGTTCATCACAACCGGTAAAGATTATCATGAAATAAATGAACGTATATTTACAGAGAAATTAAAGCAAACTTCCGGAAAAGTTTCAAAATGTCAGCATAAAATCATACACGACCACAATGAAACTCCATTAAACTATGAGAACTCCAAATTCGTTCTGCATGGATCAGCCCCGAGCACCAGACATCGCAATTAACACGGGTTTCAGAGAGATATGACATTTTCATGGACAAGGTGGAAGTCTCTAATTTCCCCGGTTTATGACTGCAATTCCCAATATTGTGTTTGATTTCCTGTCTTGTAGGATGCCAGGGCAAGATGATCGATGGGTCCTTACCGTCGTATGTGAAGAGGTCATTGAACGTAATTTGGCGTAAACGATGGGGGATATAGATATGAGGCGTGTCGTGGGAAAACCATGCTTAATGCATGTGCGTCCCGGATTAGCCTGTGTAGTGCGCATAGGCTAATCCAGGACGACACTTTCCGCCTACAGTTGAGCTATGTTTAGAAGAGACTTCCTTGAAACAGAAAATACCATAAAAGCGGAAAGTGTCGCTCAGGCTAATCCGGGACGACACTTAACGCACATGCATTAAGCCCGGTTTTCCCGCGACACACATTATTATGTTCAATATATTAAAGGCAATTTTGTAAAATATATATTGAGTGGCAGAAAAAAAGTATGATACCAGCCTTTGAGTTTGATGATTTAATTGGTGCAAACTTATTTTGTCAAATTTTGAATTATACTTTGGTCATCGAATTTTTTGAAAATTGCAGTCAAATGGCATACGCAAATCACAAATAATATGGAAATAAAGCGTTTAATGAAAGCATTTAATGGCAAATTAATGCCCACATCTTAGTTGTGCCTCTTAAGATATGATTTATTTTAAGTTTGCAAAAACATGTGACAAGTTAATTCATCTTGTTCAATGAATGAATGTATATATTTAATACCCGACGAAATCTTTAATACTGAAAGATTGGGTCGGGAAACACACTTTGAAAGAATCTGTATTTTGATGTCAGGAATGTTTTTTTTCTTTTTTGGTCACCTGTTTAGTTACAAAACAGTTTTGGATGCATCCGATCATATCAGGCTTGCCACAAGTCATCAAAAGATAGTCAACAAGAAAAACCACAAACGAGTAATTGGCGCTCTGTGGGATACCTTAACGTGAACTCACGCTGAACCAGATTATGACTGGAATCTGGTCATGGTGAATTACTAAAAGATCCCCTGTCTAAAACTCAGATGGTGGCTAAGATAGTGGTCATTTTCAAGAACATATAAATCTGGGGTCTATCAACATTTAGTGAATTTAAAGCACCAGAAAAAATGAACAGTTATGGATTAGTATTTATTTCAGAAATTTAAAATTTTACTAAGACAAGCATAAAGTGACATGAATTATATTATGATCATACGGTATGCAATACATGTTTCAAGATTTGCATAATACATAATAAATTATTAACTTCCATAATATATGACTGTGATAAAAATATAGTATACATTTAATATATATTCTTTATTTCAATTGTTCATCAGCAGGTAACAATTACCATCTAATTGATGATTTTAAATACTGTCAACAACATTTTCTTCAAGTAAATGAATAGTCACAATTTATAACGACAGACACATCACATATATGATGCAAACACAAAACCGTACAAGAAATTAAGCAAATACTAATCCATTTGCATTTAATACTTTACATTTAAATGGTTCTAAATAATTGATAATTAGGCTGGAAATGTCGATCGGCACGTATTAAATTTTACAGATAAAGGATATTTTAACAGAATTATCAAAATACCTTTGTGCCTTTCTGTGATTGTAGTCAAATTTCTGTCCATTGTTTACTAAATTATACTGAGTTTAGAATAAACTTCTAACATGGCACAATGGCTAATTTTTATAACAAAGAAAAAATGTATCGTTTTTATTAAACTACCCAATAAAAAACAACGCAAAAAGTAGTCCCGATTCTGAGTGGAACAAAGTGAATTGTAGTTCTCATTACAATTGCAAAAATATTTGTCAAATTATTTTAGAATAATTTTTTTCGCATTATCGTTGTTTATCAACCAATAAACAACTCTTTGTCGTTCTGATGCATGAATAATAAACCACTCCTTGACAATATCAAAATAATCTACAGCAAGTGGTTTGTAATAGTTACCAGAAAAGAACCTTTCACATACATTGTCATGACCATCAACATCCATAGAACCATCTATGAGAGACTGAGCATACCATGATTTTAAAATATGTTCAAATCTGTGTGTTACAATAGCATCCCGTAAAGCAAATCTTGAAATAGTGTTTTCAGTGGGTGTATATGTGGCGCGTCGTGAGAAAACCGGTCTTAATGCATGTGCGTAAAGTGTCGTCCCGGATTAGCCTGTGCAATCCGCACAGGCTAATCCAGGACGGCACTTTCCGCCTACAGTGAATTTATGTTTAGAAGAGACTACCTTGAAACAGAAAATACCACAAAAGCGGAAAGTGCCGTCCCGGATTAGCCTGTGCGGACTACGACGCCCCTCATATATTCCTTTAAATGATGTGCATGAATCAATAAAACCTTGTTGTATATAAGTACTGTGCTTCTTTTTTACACTAAAGAACACTTTCTCAAATATGTCACTAAAATCTAGATCTATATCAATATTACCACTTTAAATAAAAACAGCCCATAAACAGTTATTTTCGTCAGAGTTTGTAACATCGAAAAAATTTCGCACTATAAAAATTAATGATTATAGTGATAGATTGTGTTTCTAAAAATTAGATTTACAACAATGATTCAAATATGTGCATAGTTTACATTTTCATTTCTAACAATTGTGATTTTATTTTAAAACAAATGCCGTCCTTTAAAATATGTTCATTTTAACATAATACATGACATACCTTGTTACAAGTTCACTCAAGATGTAATAATATAAAGAAATAAACAAAACTATTAAAATTCATTTCTTCACAATCTTACAAACACTCATGAAATGACCGATCTCCAAGAGTACAGTTTTACAAACACAACATCTGGATAACTCAGGAGGCCGTGCTTATCAGAAGATCTGTATACATTAAATGCCCTCCCCCTGACCCTTAATGACTTCACGGTGATTCTGTGAGTAACTGTACAGGCCTGCTCATGTGCGGCTTGTATGTAGGACTGCGTAATTAATTTCATCCTTGATTTCGGATAAATTCGGAGGAAAACGTAGTTTAGTTTTTAGTTTATTAGATAATACAGTAGGCAATAAGCCCATGAGTATACATGAAATGTCAATACAATATACATAAAACAAAGTCACTGGTCATTCAAAGGATAAACATCAAAATTAAATCGGTACATTTTAAAATATTGGGTATTTTAGATAAGACAATATACAGCGAGAGGTGGTATGTATTTGTATACATACATATGCATAAATATATACCAAAAATCCTATCCTAATCGTAATATGTATTATAAGTATTTCTTATTTCCCATGCTTTATAAATAAACATAGCTAAATTTTTAACAATATTACTATTTTGAGAGGTCAGTAAATCTATAAACTTTAACATATTTGGTCTTACGTAATAAAATGGTTTTAAGTAAGCTTTTCTTACATCAGTATATAATGTGCATTCCATAACAAAGTGGTATTCATCTTCTAAAACATTGCATAAAGGACATTTTCTTTCTTCATAAGGAATAGCTATTGGTTTTTGCCATCTACCCGTTTCAACTTTAAGTCTATGTGCAGAGACTCTTAATCTAGAGAGTGCCATTCTATACTTTAGAATATTTACATCACTTAAATAGAATTGAAATTTAAAATCGGATATTAATATGTATGTTTTTGCTCTAGTTGATTCACTCAATTCGGTTTTCCAATTTTGTATAAACGTATCTGTAACTCTTATTTTAAAAATTTTCAAAAATATGTCTACATCCCCTACCCCTTGATTCAGCCACACATCGTTAAAACCACAATTACCTAATAGGCTTTTAACCATGTAGACCCAAGATCTGTTATTGGGGTATGTTTCTAATTCCCGGGACATAATATCATAAACAAGCTTTACATATTTTATATCACGTGTGTTTACTATCTTTAACCAATATCTAATTACATTAATGCTATGTCTGACAGATAAAGATGTTCTACCGAGTTCTCCATATATAAAATTATTCTGTGTTTGCCTTCGGACTCCTACTAATTCTTTGCAATAATTTAAATGTATTCGCTCTATCTTTATATTGCTCTGTAATCCCCATATTTCGGAGCCATAACTTAAAACAGGGTAAATTAATTTATCAAACATTTCTAACCTGTGTTGTATTGTGATGTTATAAAATTTCGACAAATATTGTCTTAATTTAAAAATAGCTTTCAAAGATTGTCCACACAGACTATCAAACGTTTTGGAAAATGAGCCCCCTGAGGAAAAGACAAACCCCAAATATGTAAATTTATCAACAATTTCTAAAACGTTGTTATCATATAGGAATCTCAAATTTCGTCTTAGTCTTCCTCCTTTTTTAAAAACCATGACTTTAGTTTTTTGTGTATTAACCTTTAATTTCCATCGATCACAGTATTGTTTTAACAAATCTAACCCTTTCTGTAAACCAATTTCACTTTCTGAAAACAAAACAATATCGTCAGCATATAACATTATGAATAATTTTAAAGTGTCTAAATTTATTCCGTCATAATTATTTGTCAGCAAATATTCCTCAATGTCATTCAAATACATCGCAAATAAAAAAGGAGACAATGATTCGCCCTGACGTACCCCTAACAAGCATGTAAAGCTATCGCTAACCTCATTGTCATATTTTACCCTTGACTTAGCAATACTATACATTGAACGAATTATGTTTAATATTTTCCCTCTAATACCTAATTTAATCAGTTTATACCACATAATATCTCTAACTATGTAGTCAAATGCTTTTGTAAAATCTATAAATGCTACGTACAGTTTCTTTTTCTTATTTAATAAATGACTTATTACATTATGCAATACAAAAATATTATCTATTGTGCCCATGTTTTGTCTAAATCCTGCCTGAGCCTCAATGTAAACATTATACTTTTCCGCCCAAATCGTTAGACGGTCATTTAAAACTTTCGTAAATAATTTGCCTAATGTACTCAGTAAAGTAATACCCCTGTAGTTATTCGTATTATTAATATCACCTTTCTTATGCAATGGGACCACATAACCCTCTGACCATGTTTCTGGAAAGTAACCCATATCAAAAAATTTATTAAATAACGTGCAAAGAGCTGTCGCGAACATGTCTATCTCACATCCATACTTAAAAAATTCGTTAAGAAAATTATCTGGCCCACCCGATTTACCATTTTTTAGTTTTTTACAACATTTTTTTATTTCATGTGTGGTAATGATATTATTCAATTCTTCAAACATAATGTTTAATTCTCCTCCTAGATATCTCTCATTAAAATATAAAATGTCTTCATCTGGTTGAAAAAACACAGAATCGGGATCATTTACAGATTTAAAATAATTTAAAAAATCATCTGATGCCAAAGAACTAGAATTGCACATAACCGATCCTTTTAACATTTTCCAATATAACTTGGCATTATTTTTTCTGGCTAATTCTAGTTTATGTGTTTGTAATTTATCATAGTCACATTTTTTATTTCTAACGCATTTTTTATAATTTGATCTAGCTGCCACCAGGTCCCTCCTTGTTTCATCGCAAGGGTTATTTCTGTAATAATTAAGAGAAGTATAATAAGAATTCTTCAAATTTTTACACTCATGGTCAAAGTATACAGCATCCTTATTATAATTTTTATAACAAAAATTACTATGTAAATTTTGTTTAAATATTGGCTTACATACCCCATCTAATATATCTGTAAAAGCTTTAACATTTAAGTCTAAATCCTCATGTGAAATTGCCACAAGAATGTTTTCACAAAGAAATTCAAAATGTGTAGTATTTTCTTCCGAGCTTAATACATTCATATACAAATCTTTTTTACTATCATCCCATTTATATTTGTATAACAATTTAACAGGATCCCCTTTATTGTTGCCATCAACAGAATTATCCAATGTGTACATACTTAAACTAAACGAAATAACACAATGATCGGACACAATATTAGGGTCGTAAATGTCAAATGTTTTAAACTGTTTAAGAAGATCGGCTTTGCACAAAACATAATCGACAACGCTACACCCTTGTGAGTTTACACATGTGAATTTACCAATGCCTTTATCTGTACCACAGCGGCCATTTACTATCTTTAAACCTGTCGATATACAAAAATCTAGTAATATTTTACCATATTCATTTACTGTTTTATCTTGACTGTTTCTCTCAATTACATCATCCATTACATAATCATCTGGCAACATGTTTAAAATATGT
The DNA here is from genome assembly GCA_027627225.1 of Congeria kusceri. Lineage (NCBI taxonomy): Eukaryota > Metazoa > Mollusca > Bivalvia > Myida > Dreissenidae > Congeria > Congeria kusceri. The sequence goes on from CM051032.1 coordinate 63,489,344, forward strand.
TTATTCTCATATTCTGCATAATCTGGCTTAATCCCCACCCGTGCATTTAAATCCCCGCATAGTATAAAGTTACAATCATTACCATACTCCTGTTCGAAATAAATCATATCATTTGTTAATAAATCAAAGATATTTGCATCATTTAAGATTTCTCTACTACTACCTTGAGGAACATTATATATCAAACAGAGAAAAACTTCATTCTGTAAACCAAATAAGTTACCTTTCAATTTAAGCCACATTATACCATCATCAATGCATTTCACACATTCAACATAATTAAGTAAACGTTCATGTACATATGCTATTACCCCACCGCTGTCCCTCCTAGCGCCTAATGTTTTGTTTTTTCTATTATCTTGTATAGAAGTCTTTTTGAGAGAGCTTTGGCATAGAAACTGTCAAAGGCGCTGGGAGGTCTCTGTACCCATACGAAAAAGCACCGAGGCAAATATAACATTTTCGGGGGGGGGGGGGAGGTACAGGGGCATGCTCCCCCTGATTTTCTTTTTCCAGGCTGCGATTGGGTGTATATTTGGAGCGCTTTTTCTTCAAAAGGCATGCTTTCAAATTTTACGAATTTCTTATAAGAGAATGATTCTAATACTATTCTAATACTCAAGTGTTATGTACATGTAAGGCATATGTACATGTATTGGACGGCAAGTTATGCTGTTTATAGATTAGATCTAGTAGTTTACTAGACATGCATATTGACGTCAATACAAGTAGATTATCTACTAGACATTTATTTTACCTATAATGGTCGATTTATCCTTTTATTTTCGAAAAGTGCTTAATTTTATTTCGATCATTTTTCAAATTTTCACCGAGGCAAGTTCCCCGGTGTGCCTCAACGTAGCTAGGGTCCTGGTACCAATGATTGACAATGAGTTTGAAAATTATTAGGTCAGTGTAAATAACTATTTTCAAAAAAATCGCCCACTTTTCTTCTACAATCTCTGTCAATTACTCTTACGCAAATGACATTTTTGACATATTTTTTAAATATTTAATTGCCTTTTCTTAACCTTCTTAAGATAGTTTAAGTCGGAATATGACCTACAATATGACGCTGAATGCATGTGATTATTTTCTCTATTTTGAATTCGTGAAAATGGTTTAAGCAAATATTGATTTTAAAGGTGAAGGTTAAACGACCAATAATTAATTCGTTTAGTTTGACACATGTACAGTATAGACTGTATGAATTTTATTGAAATGTTTTTTTAAAGTGAATTTTCAATCATAATATGTGGAATAAAATTAAACATTTTTCCCTCCTTAAATTGCAATAACATTAAAAAGTATCGTAGTTCAAGATATTGAAATTACAAACAACAACACAACGGTTATTAAATGTTTTCACAACATAAACAGTCAGTGTTTAGTAATGGTATTAAGTCATACATAAACCAAGAACAAAAAGAGTCACTGAATGAATATTCAACATGTGGAAATAAATTTGTAAAATTTAACAGGGAAGCCAATGCTTCCATTGCACGTGTGTAACTAGATAAAGAAACAAACGTCAACAGCAGACACAAACAAAAACGTTACTCTGTATTTTTTTATTCAAATAACATCATACACGATATCTTAATTCTTTCAAGAGTTTTGAAAACAAACATCAACAGGCCCTTGTCAGAATGCTATGCAGGACCATATTTTTCACAAATCATATTTTTCACATCTGTGAAAAATAGGATCTCACTCTTCACAAGTGGGAAAATTGAGATCTTATTTTTCACACATCAAAGGACGACACTTTCCGCTTTTATGGCATATTCTTCACATTTTCTGTGAAGTTTGTGATCGCATCTAGTTTTGGATACGTAAAAAAATCATATTTTGTGTGGGTCTTTGGTAAATCACATTTTTCACACTTTAAAATGTTAAAAATGATACCTATTCTTCACAGGTGTGTGAAAAATAGGATTTGTGAAACATATGATCCTACATTGCTCTGCTAAATATGAGGCGTGTCGTGGGAAACCCGGGCTTAATTCGTGAGCTTAAGTGTCGTCCCGGATTAGCGTGTGCTAATCCAGAACGGCACTTTCCACCTACAGTGGATTTATGTTTAAAAGAGACTTCCTTGAAACAGAAAATACCATAAAAGCGGAAAGTGTCGTCCCGGATTAGCCTGTGCGGACTGCACAGGCTAATCCGGGACGACGCTTTGCGCACATGCATTAAGCCCGGGTTTCTTACGACACGCCTCATCATTAAACAAATCTTCCACTTCATTCTAACAGAGAATCACCGGTAGCTCAACTATAACATTTGCAAAAAAAAACCAAAGTTCATTTAAAGAGAATTAATACTGAAGCATTGTTTAAATAGTAAATACAATTGTTTTTGTTTTTATAAACAAATGAGGGAAATATCTAGAGCGAAATAGCAGGGTGCTGCACCCTGCTCCTTTTTGGTTCCCCCCTGCTGCCCCACTGGGCTGGTACACACATAAATGTTGAATATCTTTTGAAATTTAATATATATTTGCCAATAATCAATGACAACAATTCAAAAGACTATGCTTAAAAACCTTAATTAGAAGCATTAGACCCATAAAAACCGGGATTTAGCAAATTATTACGAATTGTCAACCAACTGGTGCGGCTTTCCACCCTGCCCCTTTGAAGCGGCACCTTGTATCCCTTTTTGATCCTAGATCTTTCCCTAAGTAATATAGTAAAATCGATATAAATGAAGTGTACAAGATGTACCGTCACGACATTGATAACCTTATATAGCGTAAGGAACTTGTCATTGGTGCGTGATTTTGTAGACGTGAGTTCGAATCCTACTGGAGCCGTATATTCAAAAACTTTGTTGTAAATATTTTCCTTAACGATCGCATCAATAAAAGGCATCTATCGAACGATATGTATTGTCGGTTATTATTGTCCGCGTTGCTGCAGAAAAGACGTCGATATACTAAATATTGAATAATAATATCATCGCGGTGTATTTTCATGAAAGGCGAACCTTCTGTACAAACAAGTTCTTTCTGGACATGTGGATGACAAAATAATTACATAGCTGGGTGCCCCAGAGGCGCTCTATTGTCGAAAGATTGTCAGCGTTTTTGAGTATAATTAATAAGCAATAAACATTATTGTACATTAACTCGTACCAAATTTCGTACCAGAATCAATACACAACATCCACCAGAATGATAGTTAATATCTTGTTATTGCGGCCCACATTTCGGCCAAAGAACTACCATGGCATCATTGCTGGAGCGACGGTCTTTGTTTGGTGGTCGTCTTTGGGGAATGGGGCAGTTGTTCGATGAGGGTATAAAATGAGGGTTCTTCGAAGAGATTCGTCACTTGAACCAAAAGGGCTGAATAAGTTTTATCTACAAACAGATTCACATAGTGAAGGGGGTAAGTCTCCCAGTTTCAATTATTTATTTCAATTTATTTCAATTTATGTTACTTTATTTATTTATTTATTTTTAAATATATGTCGTTGGATTTCTAGTACATACACAATAATTATTTTGTTTCATTTATTTTGTTATTCTTCATTTCTTAATATAACGTTCTCTGTTTTGTTTAGTCAAATGTACCATAAGCGATATATTTCACGTTCAAATTAAACCATTTGAAACAATATGACATTTTTCCATAAAACGCAGCTTTTTAAGTGTGAGTATTCAATCTTACAACCTTATGGTGGCATACATATAAATAAAAAGTACAGCTAATTTATCACTATATTTTGATTTAAAGGGAAAGACAAATAGAATGTAAACATAGCTATTTTTTCAAAATTGATTTCGACTGTACAGCCAACAACTCAAATAAATGCATACACGCTGACTCGACAGTTGTTTTAGGTTACACAATACTAAAATCGGTGCAGAGGTCGACAAACTGTCTTGTTATTAAATTTCCTCGACATTTTAACGTTTCCTTTGTTCTGTTTATGTTTTTCTACTTGACTTTCAGTTATGTGGTCTCTTTTGCTGGATTTTTTGTAAAAATATTGATATGAACAATCGTATATAGTATAAACACACAGTTAATCAGAATAATTTCGTATTATTTTCCAGATCAGAATGCGCTGCCTTGTTATATTATGTGTGGTCGGACTCGCAATGGCTGCGTTCGCGGATTCCGCTCGTCTGAAGAGAGCCGCCAAGGAGACCGGGGATGCACCCAAGGCGTCCACCGGAAGTGCCTCTGTAGCCGAGGCTACCACAGGGGATGCCGGAAAGGAAGCCGCGGCCCCTGCTGCTCCTGCACCGGAAGAGACTGCCGATGCCAACCCGGGGAAAGGCAACGCTTACGCATGTAAGTGTTTTCATACTTTTAATTATAATTAATCATTACAGTGCTTACATGACAGTGAATAGCACTTTTGATACCACCAACACCGCCGCCACACCATCACCACGAACAAAGCCACAATCTCCACCACCGCTACATCCGCATCTACAACAACAACCACCACAACAATACCTCCACCACCATCACCGCTACTATTGCCTCTATTACAATAATTTCAAATGCTTCTACTACAACAACCATTACTATTACTGCTGCTGCTGCAGCTCCTGCAGTTCATCTTTACAACATTTGCCATTCTATAATTTCGTTCAATTACATTGATTACCGGTACAATTATTTGTGTTATTGTTTTTGATACAGGAAAAATTGTGGTATAAAGTTGTTAAATAACTAATATCCAACTATTTATACTGTAAATATATTACCAGTGTATACTGAAAAATCAGTATGACTCAAGTTAGTGGAAATTATATGTGTGGATATTATACATAATGTGCTTCTAGATTTCCTTACAATTGTTCAAATCTCGAAAACACACATAAACACAATTTCATCATCGTTTGAATTTCCTTAAAGATTTGTAAATAAAACAAGCGTTTTCGAGGGGTATATCAGTATTGGTCTGGATTTTACAATTAAATAAAGTGTTTTTAAATCTGATATTATAGTTTTCATTCCACATTGAATGCTGTACCAGAATATACTTTAGTTTCAAGGCAAACGTCACCAGGACCTTTTAAAGGAGGATGTAAAAACAATTCACCGTTAATACCTACATCCGGTTTTATTAAGGTCACATTACACCGGCATGAAATGCACGACTTTTAAAGAAATGTTAGGATCAAATGAACCGGAATTCCATCTGAACTAATTGGGAAATAAAATAAACTCACTGATTGAAACAGATTAAACAGTATTTGCTTCAATATAATTGTTTTAACTACTACTCAAACATTAATATACCGGTAATAACCTCCATCTTGATAGTTTTGATAGTTTTGATAGTTGATATATTCAGATGGAAAGGACAAGAAGCCCGAATGCAAGGGACTGTGCCCAGAATCGACCCTCCAGATCTGCGTCAACGTAGACGCTGCCGACACCGCGAAAGTAAGCGCCCTGATGAGTCTGATGAACGGCGACGCTGCAGTTGAATCCGCAGTCGAAGCTGCCGTCGTTGCTGCTGTCGCAGACGAGACAATGGCTGAAAAAGCGGCTTCCGGTTCTGGATCCGCCAGCAAGGAGTCTGGCGCCAAATCCGCCTCCAACGACAGCAACTGACGCACTAGATTCGGATGAACAAGTCGGATGAACGACAAGTCGGATGAACAACAATTCGGACTTTTTTTTTTCATTTTATTTTGTTTGGTACCTCACATTGATATAAGTGCACGCTCGTGTGGAAATATTTTTTTAAATGTAATTTTTAATAAATAATACAGCAGCATACAAGTTTGTGTAAAGTTTAGTTTTCCCCCAATTTATTGCCTAGACAATAGACATGTGTCCCAAACTCTCGAACATTCTTTACCTAATTTTGATTAAAAATCCAGACCAACTCGGTTTATTACAGATGAATCAGAAAAGGTCCATATATTTTAACGAAACCGTTAAAAGTTAAACAAAAACAAAAAACCTCTTAAATTATAATTATGTTAAACCGAAATTATAAAGCTCGTTACTAGTTTTTTTACTGGTCTTACTTTCAAACCGACCTTAATTCCTCTTGTTATGATAATCGGGGATTCATTCGTCAATAGACTTTGGGAGTTCATAAAAAATACGTTGTTCGGATCTCCGCGTGATCCAGTTAATTCCGCGTGATCCAGTTAATTCCGCGTTAATTCCGCGTGAACCAATTAATTTTAAATCAGGACAATTTTGATCAATACTATTTATTAATGGACAGTCCATCTTTGACTTGTTCAAGTAAAGGCCTCAGATAATTACATATCTGCAAAAGCGGAGATGCTGCGAAAATAGACAAAGTCACCGGGAGTGGGATTTAAAGGGACATGTTCACAGATTTTCTTATTTTAAAAAAAATGTCATTAAATGTCTAAACAAACTAAAGCACTTGGAATAATCCAAAACACATATTATATATAAATAAAAAAATACTTAAAAGATTAGCCTTCGCCGGGACTCGAACCTACGACAACCGGGATAAGAAATATGTCGCGCAAACCACTCGGACATTCTAACTTTCAATCGTAGTTGTGAATTTTTTTTACAAAATGCCGATGAAAAGCGTTACAAACGCTTTATAATTTTATCAGATTTAATTGATGATTTTTCAAAAAACGTCACGATATTTCCAATATATTTCTTTGTCAGTAGTGTGGTGTTGCTTGTTATATATGAAACATTTTTCTTTTTTTGTGATCCATGACAAACACTTTGAAAATTGCCAATTTGCCAATCTGTGAACAGGTCCTTTTAAAGTAATACAAATCAATGCATATTATTTTGAGTTCTCGCCGCACTAAAATATGACGTTTCCACAAAAATGAATCTAGTATGTTATCCAATCATTGTACTTGGATATCACGTGCTTACCAGTTAACCTAATTTACAACGGCACGTGGTGACGCTCGTTAAGTGTTTGTGAAGCCTCTGTGAATGAAAATAATACGGAGGAGGACTTAGTGTTAAGGCAATACCAATTACTTCTATGTTTAGCGTCCTCGGGCTGGTAGGTTTTCTGATGCCTGAACGAAAAAACAAACAATTTTGACAATGTAAAAAATGGAGTTGGAAAGCGTATATAAAATTTGGAAAAAACGTGGGAAAACACTCGTTGTTATTACCAACATTTGTAAAAAAAAAACAGTGTGCAACTAGTCAATGTTCACAGTTAAAATACTGTGTTAAAGTAGGTTTCCAATAATAAGATGATATATTACACTTTTGCCTGTAAACATTCGCTTGAGCTTGTACAACTGCCATGAATCAGTTGTGAAATAATTTTTTCTTTGCGACGAATTGTTTGTTTTTTCCTGCCTGGTTGGTAGGTTTACAAAATCATGGGGACGCTAAACATAGAATCAAATTTGTATGGCCTAATGGCAAAAACTGGAGAGATGTATTTTATGTCAGGTCGTTATAAGATCGTACAAAAACAACGTGGTTTTGTTTGCCTTTAAGTAATCCGGATTATCGACATATGATTGTATGGGTGGGTACACATCCGTATTTTATGTAATTAAAATGCACAGATTAGTGACTTGACAAAAAACATATATTAACTGAATCATTGTATACATTACTATACGTTATATAAAAACGGATACACCCAAGCATACAAAGAAAATACATACTGCAGGACAGACATATCTGACATAAAAACGCATTAAATATTTCACGAACATTTTCAGATCTGTAACAGTCGTAATATACATAAGGTCCAATTAGTTAAATCTAGTTAAAAAAAAACAACTCAAAATTATACTAATGACAAAACTTCATTCAGTTTTTTTGTTCTAAAGAAAAAAAAACGAATGTCGACATTTCAGCGCAGAGTTATGCGTTGAAAGGGACTATATATCAACGAAAAAGTGATCACCTTTTGCAATATTAAGTTTATTATGTAATAGAAATGAGCAATAAAATGGCTCAGACGATACACTTTGGTAAACAGAGAATATCAGGTGAGTGCTGGATAAAGGTGAAGTTTTTCATGAGCGGCTTAGAAAAAGATGAGCGAGAGGCTTGCCGAGCGCTCAAATGTTACGTGCCGAGCATGATACACTTCATCTTTATCCAACACTCACCTAATATTCTATTTATTCTATCCTGTTATGATATGCTCATAAATCATGAAAACGGCGTGAAAATATAGCTTGGAAGCTCAAATTCAGTCAAAATCTATGAAAGTCTATGTGAATGACTGGAAAGGTGAATCGTCCCAAGCTAACGGCATTAGTGGTACTTGAAGAAATAAATTACATACTTATGCTTTATTCAAGAAAGACTACTGTGTAGAGAAATATTGCCTACTGTTAGTGCCTAAAACTCATAGTTTTGCATTCAGTAAATTTAGATGTGGTGTAGCACCGATCAGAATTGAAACAGGTAGATATGAGGGATTAGCTGTGCATGATAGAAAATGCCCTTTTTGTGACAATGTAGAGGATGAGATGCACGCTATCACAGAATGTTATATGTATAACGACTATAGACAGGTGTTGTTTACAAAGCCAAACGCTGTTAATTCAAATTTTAGTCTTTTAACCAAAACAAGAACAATTTGTCGAACGTTTTCAACCCGTTACTGATTTCGGAATGTGCCAGAACCTGTTGTTATATTTTACAACGTAGATCCTGTCAATTATGTAGATAACTAAATTCTGCATTTTATAACACTTTATCTTAAAAGTTAACTTGTCGTATCCTTTTTATACTTATCAATTCCGTATGGAAATCAGTCTTAGGTGTATGATATTATTTTACTTTGTAGCTGCATGTGTAGTCAATACTTTAAATGGTCTCTAATAAATCTGTTAAGAGTAGCTATGTACATGGTTTTGTATATTGTAATTGTATTACTATGTCATGTACATTGATGAGACGAAAATAAATAATAAACCTTTAAATGACCAAATTGTAATGCATGTATTATAAATCATATAAAGTACATTTAAATTATCAAATTGTAATACATGTACTATGATCACATAAAGGACATTTGACTATCCAACTTGTAATATATATGCAATGAATCATATAAAGTACTTTAATTGTAATGCATACACTATGAATCATATATAGTACATCTAAATGACTTAATGGTAATACATGTACTATGAATCATATAAAGGACATTTAAATGACCTAATTGTAATATATATGCTATGAATCATATAAAGTACATTAATTGTAATATATGTACTATGAATCATATATAGTACAGTTAAAGGACTATCTTGTAATGCATGTACTATGAATCATATATAGTACATTTAAAGGACTATCTTGTAATACATGTACTATGCATCGTATAAAGTACATGTACATATATTGGATTGATACATATATTTGATTGATACTATAAATCATATATAGTACATATAAAGGACTATCTTGTAATACATGTACTATGAATAATGTACAGTACATTTAAAGGACTATATTGTAACACATGTACTATGAATCATATATAGTACATTTAAAGGACTATCTTGTAATACATGTACTATGAATCATATATAGTACATTTAAAGGACTATCTTGTGATACATGTACTATAGTACATTTAAAGGATTATCTTGTAACACATGTACTATGAATCATATAAAGTACATTTAAAGGACTATCTTGTAATATATGTACTATGAATCATATATAGTACATTTAAAGGACTATCTTGTAATACATGTACTATGAATCATATATAGTAAACTTAAAGGACTAAATTGTAATGCATGTACTATGAATCATATATAGTACATGTACATCTATTGGATTGATACATATATTTGATTGATACTATGAATCATATATAGTACATTTAAAGGACTAAATTGTAATGCATGTATATGTACATCTATTGGATTGATACATATATTTGATTGATACTATGAATCATATATAGTACATTTAAAGGACTAAATTGTAATGCATGTATATGTACATCTATTGGATTGATACATATATTTGATTGATACTATGAATCATATATAGTACACTTAAAGGACTAAATTGTAATACATGTACTATGAATCATATATAGTACACATTGAGGACTAAATTGTAATACATGTACTATGAATTATATATAGTACACATTAACGACTAAATGATAATACATGTACTATGAATTATATATAGTACACATTGAGGACTAAATTGTAATACATGTACTTTGAATCATATATAGTACACATTGAGGACTAAATTGTAATACATGTACTTTGAATCATATATAGTACACATTAACGACTAAATTGTAATACATGTACTATGAATTATATATAGTACACATGGAGGACTAAATTGTAATACATGTACTATGAATCATATATAGTACACATTGAGGACTAAATTGTAATACATGTACTATGAATCATATATAGTACACATTAACGACTAAATGATAATACATGTACTATGAATCATATATAGTACACATTAAGGACTAAATTGTAATACATGTACTATGAATCATATATAGTACACATTAAGGACTAAATTGTAATACATGTACTATGAATCATATATAGTACACATTAACGACTAAATTGTAATACATGTACTATGAATTATATATAGTACACATTGAGGACTAAATTGTAATACATGTACTATGAATCATATATAGTACACATTGAGGACTAAATTGTAATACATGTACTATGAATCATATATAGTACACATTGAGGACTAAATTGTAATACATGTACTTTGAATCATATATAGTACACATTAACGACTAAATGATAATACATGTACTATGAATCATATATAGTACACATTAAGGACTAAATTGTAATACATGTACTATGAATCATATATAGTACACATTAACGACTAAATGATAATACATGTACTATGAATCATATATAGTACACATTAACGACTAAATTGTAATACATGTACTTTGAATCATATATAGTACACATTAACGACTAAATGATAATACATGTACTATGAATCATATATAGTACACATTAAGGACTAAATTGTAATACATGTACTATGAATCATATATAGTACACATTAAGGACTAAATTGTAATACATGTACTATGAATCATATATAGTACACATTGAGGACTTAATTGTAATAAATCCTGTAAAGTAATTAAACAGTTTCTATTTAGGTATGTGTTATGACAATTGCCAAAAAAAAATTCCCGATATTGAAATTAGTACCCTCGTGTTAAAAAGAAAATAGCAATTTTTGTAAGGTTGCTACTTGACACGTCTTTGTGCTTATAGAAAAAACGATCAGCTGACCTTAGTAGCATGGTAGAATTTCCAATGAGCTCACTTAAAATCGACAATAGAATAAAAGTCTTCCGCTAATGCGCTCTAAATCCGTTATCCCATTCAATGTGCTATTTACTTTCATAAATAGCGCATGTCCTTTTTTAAGTTTCACATTGGATTGAGTAATGCCCAAATTAACTACATTTGGAGAAGTGTATTTGCTCGCGATTAGTTGATTTCTGCATGGAGCTCTTTTTCAGTTAAATGCAATTCTTTATCGGCGTTTCACACGGGTTTAAAACACCTGGAAAGTCAGTAACAACAAATGTTTTGTTCCAAGTGTTAATTTACATTAATGTGTATTAACTCAATAACTTTCGGATATTTAAATAGCATGTTAACTATGGCATTAATGCTTCTGTGGATAATACCTATAATATTCGCGTACGCCATTTTCCCAAGGTCGGCAGATGCATCCGATCTTCGTAAATTGCCGGATGGGCAACTGGAAAGTGCCAATGATGAAACTTTGCGTCAGCCGATGCTCGGAAGTGTAACGGAAAAGGCCGAAGTCCATGATGCTGTGGATATCGAAAATACCCATCGTCATCGACACCAGAAAAGAGGCAAAATCGATGATGGCGGAAAGAAGAAAAAAATTAACGAAAGAGTAAATACTGAACAAGATGAACCCGAGAAGCTGGAAGTTCCATCGGCACCAGTGATTGCCGATGTTAACACAGAACCCGAAAGCGAAGTGCAAAGTGGCGATACAACAAAACAGAACAAAGATCAAACACAAATAACAGAAAATGTGCAAAATGGCGACGAATCCTTACAAAGCACAAACAAAAAACAAGCCATCAGCACCAACATCCCCAGTTGTGAGAACTGCTTAGATAAACAGAAACTTATTCAGCTGCAAATCGAGAAGATCAAGAAGACGTTACTAGACAGGCTTGGACTCAACTCGCCTCCCAAAGTTGAGGGACAGATTCCGCCACTTCCGTTCGACTTCTATCAGAATGAGGAGTTTGCTCTGAGCGACCAGGAACATCGAGAGAAAGAATTGGAGGAAGAGAACAGACATAAGCCGAAAATTAGGGAGATATTTATTACCGGAACGGACAGTAAGCGCTTTCTCTTCTTGCTGTTATTTCTACTGTTGATGTCAGTGTTTTGTCTTTTTTTGTCATTACTGCTGGTGTTTTCTACGTTTTTGGTTTTTACACAGGCCAAAAAACATATTTGTTTCGGGCAACCCGACCCTACCTAGCGAAAGTCCCCCGACCCTGAAGATTTTAGGGACGATTGTTTTCTGTAAAATCCGTATTCGTCAGATTTTATATAATTTTCAATGGGTTTTGACCGAAATGTGTGTTTAAAAAAGTATTTTAAAAATACCTTCACACACACACACACTCAATCCCGACCCTACCTAGCTTTTTGAGACCGTTGCCCGAAACACACATTTTTTTTGGCCTTATCCATAACTTGTAATTGAAATTGGGTGTATCCTTAAAGCTTTGTAGGACCACATTTTTCACAAATCATATTTTTCACATCTGTGATAAATAGGATCTAATTCCTCACAGGTGTGAAAATTGAGATCTTATTCTTCACACTTTACAGTCTTATTCTTCACATTTTCTGTAAAGTTTGTGATCGCATTCTTGATATGCCATGAAATCATATTATTCTGTGATCTTCACGTACATCCCGTTTTTTAGGCCAGTCACATTCTTAGCACTTCAAAATATGACAAATGAGATCATATTCGTCTCAGGTGTGTGAAAATATGATTTGTGAAAAATATGATCATACAAAGCTTTGGCAGTTTCATGTATCGAATTTTACAAAGTGCTGATTATCGTTACTCGCTTTTTTGCACATTTGCCCATGTTCATACCAAGTTGGATTTCCATTTATTAACGATACCCAAGCCCCATACCACAGTACACCCCCCCCCCCCAAAAGTTCACCTTTCAAGTTAGCCTCCAATGAAATACACCAACATGTTCCAGACACACATGGGATATAAGAAATAACCACAAAAAGGCATGTCTGAGATTGCTAAATGGCTTTTATACCAGATGAGAAAATGAACTTTTTAGTAATAGGCACTACTTTCGAATGGACCACGGAGGGATACACAATGATTTACAGGTATATAACCTTGTCTTAGCTGTAATTTCTTCTCCTTACCCTGTAGCACTGCCGTTCGGTGTAGTTTTGAAACCGCAACCAAAATACCGATAACTTTGCTGTACTAAATCAGAGACAATTACTTTTGAACCGACGACAATTAAACCCCTAAATCGTGATCTACGCAGAAATAACGTGGTCATTATTATTCTTCCTGTTAATCTACGTCGACCTTGCAAATATATTAAGTGTATTACAACATGGACCATTTACTTCGTGAGGATTAAAATGAATTTTAACTTTGCGCCACTTTTTACAGTACAGCAGAATTACAACGTGGGATTAGCGTTAACAGTGACCTCGTATAAGTATACACGTATGTGAAGAAATTACAGCTAAGACAAGGTTAGATATCAGTAAATCATTGTGTATCCCTCAGTGGTCCATTCGAAAGTAGTGCCTATTACTAAAGAGTTCATCTTCTCATCTGGTATAAAAGCCATTTAGCAATCTCAGACTTGCCTTTTGGGGTTATTTCTGATATCCCATGTGTGTCTGGAACATTTTGGTTATTTCATTGGAGGCTTATTTGAAAGGTGAACTTTTGGGGGAGGGGGTGTTTACTGTGGTATGGGGCTTTTGTCGAAATATGACTGTTTTCTACCGGTGTCTGCATTCAGGCGAGATGCATTTTCTTAGAAGTAACATGACATGTCTTTTTATTGCAATTTTTGGAAGAGAAAAGATTCATCTTTAAATCGATACCATGCTTGTACAATCTGAAATGAAGGAAGGGCTAGAACAATGCTTGAAGGTTCGCCGTTTTATAATGGGACCATATGGGAATTGGATTACTGGTATCTAACCACAACGATCGTGAACTAAGACTCAAAGTATACGCACAATCTTAGACTCAAAGTCTAAATCTTATATTTTAAACATACGGCAATCAAAACTCAAATATATTGAATATTTTCATTAGTAAATATTACAATTTGAGACCAAGTCTGAGATTAAGAACATTAATAGTCATGAGGCCTTAGGCAACACAAAATAAATGGTTGGTTTCAGCTTACATCTCCACAAAATCTAGGAGCGGAGGTAAAATATAACTCTTTTTTTTCTTTAATGTTTTTTTTTCCCAACAAAGAAACTGTACCTTAACTATAAATAAGGTCGTATCAAAAGAGATTTCTGGCAAGAAACTTATATTATAAACGAAAACTGCTATTTTTTCCGAAAATCAGAAACAGTTAATGATTGATAGGCAAAAATTTTTTTACAATTGGCGGTAAGCGGAAACCAACAACTTTTTTTACGCCATATTACCGTCGCCAAGGAGGGTATTTTTCGCAGGCAATGTTAGTTACTAGTAGCAACTTTACGTAAAATGTTATAAACGGATTTGCCATTTTCTGCGAATATCAGAAATTGGCATATTCATAATTTATTAGATTTTGGGGATGATCCGGATCCAAGATTTTAAAAGGATTCTTTATCATTTGGAGATAGGGAAAATTTCCACATTATGCTGTATACCTCCTTAGTTGCACAGCACACGGGGAAATGAGCTGCCTTGGCGAAGGTTGCTAACCGAGTGCTTTCTAGTTCTTACTACATTGCATATACCTTCTCATTATAATCATCTCCGTGAAACTAATGCACCTATCAATATTTTCTCCGGGGGGGGGGGGAGCGGCGGGCAATCCCATGGGAATTTGACTAATTGTGTTTTGGGGGATCTAACTCCCCACCCTAGAGCCAAGCATTTTGTCTAAATCCCCTCAATGGGGGATGCTTAATTGGTGTATCAAATGGCCCGGGGGGGGGGCAATATTATTGGGATCTAAAATCCCGAACAAAGTCTATTTCCGGGACCCGGAATCATTCGGCGTGTCAAATTCCCGCCTGTCAGGAATTGCTTTCAGTCTAAAGTCCCCTAAATGCCCGCCGCTCCCCCCCTGAGGGAAAATATTGATAGGTGCATAAGTTCACAGAGAATCTATCCGCTTCAATTTCACTGTCGTCTCTTCCTTCCGAAATGCCGTGTCAGCAGATTTAAAATGTGAATTGCGACATTCACTGATGATGCATATTATCGGTAAAGTCTGGATTAAAATCTGCAATGCGGCAGATATTCGTATTTAGCAATCAAGATTCGTCGTAATCGCTAGTTCTGTCATTATGACCAATTGTCGAGCTCATTTATAATCATACGCACGAATGGCCACGTGAACATTTTTTTTATTTTGCGCTTTCACTCATGGAGCACGCATCGTATCGCACTGTATTGCTCTTCGCCGTATAAAGGTAGCACGCGTGCGCCTGGGAATCATTGCGACCACGCCGTATAAAGGTAGCACGCGTGCGCCTGGGAATCATTGCGACCATTGCGACCGTTTCGAATCGCTTGCTAGGTATCCCAGGTGGTTAGCGCGTGGCTATGATAATTATTAGTGAACACATTATGTTTAATGATAAATAAACGGACATTCATTTTTGCGTTGAATTAGATTTTTTTTTCGTGAAAATGTATGCAAAATGGTTAGCAACGTCGATGCACCCTATGCTGCGGGCGTTGGACACATTGTTAAGTCATTTGCTTGACACATGATAATGTCGTGTCATATTAATGCGATAACACAACATACTGTAATGTCACAGAGCAATATCAAGTCACATTGTCATGTCATATGTGTGCGATATCACGTCGCTATGTCATTTCATATTTGTGCGATATCACGTCGTTATTCGTGTCATATTAATGTGATATCTACGTCACATTTTCATGTCATATTAATGCGATATCACGTCGCTATGTCATGTCATATTTGTGCGATATCACATCGGTATGTCAAGATAAGACAAGTAATGCCATGTCACATTTGAGCGATATCAAGTCATATTGCCATTCCCTATAAGGACAATACCGCGTCGTAATGCCATTTCATATTAGTGCGATATCAGGACATAATTTTATTCCATATAAGTGCAATATCAATACATAATTTTATTACATATTACTGCGATATCAAGACATTATTGTATTCCATATTAGTGCGATTTTACATCGTAATATCATGTCATCTCAGAGCGATTTCAAATCATAGTGTCATGCCATTAAAGTGCGATATTAGAACATATGATGTGCGATATCAAGTCATATTATTATGTCATATTAGTGCGATATCACGACATGTAATGTCATAAGAATGCGGTATCAAATCATATTATCATGCCATATTAGTGCCATATCACGACATAATGTCATGTCATATGAATGTGGTATCATGTCATATTAGTGCGATATCACGACACAATGTCATGTCATATTAATGCGGAATTATGTCATAATAGTGCGATATCACGACACAATATCATGTCATATGAATGCGATATCAAATAATATTATCATGTCAAATTAGTGCGATATCACGACGCAATTTAATGTCATATGAATGCGGCATCATGTCATATTAGCGCGATATCACTACACAATGTCGAGTCATATGAATGCGGTATCAAATCATATTATCATGTCATATTTGTGCGATATAACGACACAATGTAATGCCATATAAGTGCGGTATCAAATCATAATATCATGTCTTATTAGTGCGATATCAGACACAATGTCATGTCATGTGAATGCGGTATCAAATCATAGTATCATGTCATATTAGTGTGATATCACGACACACTGTTATGTCATATCAGAGCGACATCATGTCATATTTGTGCGATTTCACAACATAATGTTATTTCATATTGTTATGACATATTCATTAGTGCGATGTCGCATCGTATTTTCGAATCTTGAAAAGTTTATAAGTAGCAAGATGAAATGTCCATTAACTTAGTAGTTTTTTTAGACAACAGGCAAACAAAACGACAAATGAGGCGTGTCGTGGGCAGTCCGAACAGGCTAATCCAAGATGGCACTTTCCGCCAACATTGGATTTATGTTTAGAAGAGAATTCCTTGAAACAGAAAATACCATACAAGCGGAACGTGTCGTCCTGGATTAACCTGTGCGGACCACGACGCGCCTCAAATATGTATTTATTTACTTCTCATACTTTAGAACTACTTATTTCCACAGGTATTGTTGAAGCTTAGTCCTTCTAAATCTAACCTTGTCAGATGTAGTTTCTTTCCGCGAATTTTACCCATTAATTAAGCACATGCCTTTTCTTACAAGTACTTGCTGACTCAACATTTGAACTTTGTGCGAATTGAATACTTTGAAAGCGCGCGCTCGGATCACAAAGTATAACGATGTGTCCTTCTCGGTTTACTTAAAGAGATGAATCCGCAAGTGAGCTAGTTTACGGACATTTTGCCGATCAGAAAAAAAACACGGATAAAATAGACCACGCATGGGCAATAAATAATGCACGTCTCTTGTCTATTCAAATGTACACGATAAAATCGCGTTTGCAACGCGACAAAGAATGATAAAATAGTTATAATTATGATTCACCCCTCGATTATTGGAAAATTGTATTTCGCATTTAAAGCAAAAACCAAATTTAATCAACAGCATGCTTGTCAAGGTTTAGGTCAAATGATATTAAGCCTTTTATTGAGGATATCATAGTCATCGAAAACGGAAACCCATTTTTGTTGTCGGGTTTAATATTTCAGTGAACTGCATGCCCATTTAATTATGCAATTAAAATAGTTCCTGAATCATAAAAATAGTTGTTAAATTGAATAAATCCATTTAAGAAAAAATCCAGCCCTATACATTGATGTCTGAACAGTGTGATTGTTCGTATATTCAATAGTTTGCAGCCGCATATATATGCTAATTTAACTAAAGTATTTGCCCTTTCAATATTTGCACAAAGGCATTGTGTAAATATGTTTTGGAGTATTTAAATAACATTTATTATGGAATGAAAAGAAAGTTTAAATTGTACCAGACGACCGGAGGTTCAAGGCTGCGATGTTCTTTGAAGTAAAACTGGACACAAATTTAAACTAGAATAATCAAAACGCTGACAGCGTAGAAAGACTGTTGGCGACAAAAGTAACTAACAGAATGTGAGTTATGAGTGCATTTTTGCTAGAAAGGAAACGTTTGTTTGAATAAAGTTCAACTTTCCACCTTTAAACTGGATAATATGGCTTCTTATTGAATAGTATACGACATCATAATAAACAGTAATTTAAGTATTAAAGAAGTATTGAACGAACACATATTTTGCAAGGTAATTATCTAATGCAAACGGGAATATATAGATCTACGTGCCAGTAAACAAGTTAATCTGCAACGAGACATGCAGAATAACCGGAGAAGCGTTGTAGTTAGGAGCATCGATTGTTTGTGAGTCGTAGCCTACTAAGTCAAAAGTAGGTCATACAATGCATGCACTCGATTTTCCATTATATAGTTTAAAATTAATACATTGCAGTTATTTGTTGTCAAAATATTTAGAATGCGATTCGGTAACAAGAAACAACACTTTCGCAACGAGTCAAAATTAACCGATGTAGCGCAATAATTTATTGGTATTATTCCCGGACATCGTGGGGAATATTTCAGTTACATATAAGTAAATAGCGAAAATAGGAGTGTCAGAAGTTTGAAGTAACATTTTTAATAAATTTACTTTCATTTACAACTTGTTATTGTAATAAATCACATGATATACACATTTAATACACATAACATAATAATTAAAAGGTAATAAAACTGGCGTGAATTTGTGCTGTTTTGAAGAGGACCCTTTCAGATTTCGATTTACTGACTCGTGGTCTGCAAAGAATAAAAGTAGTTTTCCGCGATACCTGTTTTGGAAATTACCCTCTCAAAAGACCGTTGGCTTCCGCCAACAGTCTAATTACCCTCTCAAAAGACCGTTGGCTTCCACCACAGTCTAAAGAAAATGGGGACCATTAAAAAAATAACATTTAAGTATTGTGTAACCTTTCGCGATTTCTTCTGAAGCAAAATCAAACGAAAAAAAAAGCACTTTACAGTGCATACCAATCTCATTAAAATCAAATCCTAACATTGTTAGGATCTGAAGACATAATATAGTCACGGTCAAATGACCTTCCGAACAATAAAATATTAGCCCTGCTGCGCCCTATGAAATTGCCTTTTGCACAACAATGTTTGGCCTAGGTTTTTGAAAAATTATGCATTTTCAGCTGATCATCGGGAATAAATCATTTACAGTTAATTTTCACGCGGATAACAATGGATATAGTGGTACCTTAGGCGAGTAAACATCCAAAGTTCACGTTAATTTCGTGCATAGTATTTGTGGTTTATAAATGAATTTTCACCACAACATTTTGAAGTCAACAGTTTTATTGGCTCTTGAAAAGGTCATCTGAACGTGACCCCTAATGCGAAGTCATCAGATCCAGTCAGCGGATAATATAGTAGCGTCAGACTGGAGATGATTTTAATGAGATTGCAGTGCATACGATCCTATCCCGAATTAGAGATGCTTGAAAACTGGTATGTTTTAAATCGAGCATTGAAAGCCGATAATTATTTTATTTTGTTACCGAATATTTACAGTCTTGTCTTCAAGGTCAACTTCAAATTTATATCATTTCACGATGTAACTATATTTAATTTGCATATTAATGAACATAACTTTGGAAATATGATACATTATTGAAATATCAGGTTTCGTTTAAATGCACATTTCTTCTTCAATTTATTTAATTGTTGAAAAATAGTTTATTTATTTTTATTATTTGTTGTTATTTATAGAGCGATTTTTTTTTATCTTATTGTGTGAAGATAAAAAGTGGGAAATACCAGAGCATGATTATTTCACAGTGGGTCGAGTGAAATCAGATAACATTTGATGATTTTATTCAGGATTAATTGGGAATGTGGATTAATAATGATCATCGTTGTTTACAATTATCGAAACGTGCAAGAACCCGGTAGATAAATATGGAAAAAAAAGTAAAAAAAAAACAACAACAACAACAACAACAAACATTTTCTTCCTAAGAATTTCAGGCATATATGTCAATGTCAACGCTTTATAAGTATTGCAATGTCATATATTTTGTCACGTGTGACACTTGATGGTTAGATTTCAGTAAATAGTTGGGAATACCCCGGTGAAAGGCCGTATATCAAATAGTTCTTTGTTTCTTCTGTTAAAGACATTTTCACATACGGGCACTGGTTTAACCCTCATCCGCTCCTATGTAAAAACGACGTTTTTGAACTTTTGGGGTCAATTTGACCCCATATGAGATTTTTGAATAATAATAATCTTATTTATGGCTTATTTGCCTTATGTTAATTTATAATGAATTGACCAAACAAACAACACTGTAGTCAATTACTATATAATTTTCGTCTTTTGTTGTTACAAATTATGCTTTCTTGTAAAAAAAACAACAAACAAACAAGTATTTATTAGTTATGATACGAATATTTCAAACAAAAATAAATACACCCTTCAAATTGGACTGGGGTCATATTGACCCCAGTAAAACGTACTGTTGTAATATCGGATTATATGTATTAATTATTGTTAATGTATGTTTCGATTAAATATATGTTATAGTAATGAAGTTTAGTTTTAAATAACGCAAGCTTAATAATTAAAACTTTACTCATTTGTTGCCATGGTAACCACTGCATCAGTATTCAAAAATAACTGTTTGTAAAACCCCAACCCTTTAGGTTTAGAGCAATCTACAAAATTGCAAGGATGGTAAATACAAAATAAAATGAAGTAAGTTTTTTTTTCTATTTCTAAGTTTGACAAAGACCTTTGACCCTATAACTTTATAATAAATACTTAATGGTTTAACCAACCTACCTGCCACGCATATTTTACGATTCTAGACTTAAGGGTTCTATAGTTATTCACCAGACCAGGTTTTAACACTATTTGTCAGTGTGGCCTTGACCTTTGACCCTAGGACCCCAAATCAATAGGAATCCTCTATGATATATAAATGTCATGGCCAACCTACATACCGAAATTGACGAACCTTGACCCAATGGTTGCGAAGTTATTGCCCGGACAAGATGTTACAATTATTCGTGTGTTATGTATACTTTTGGTCAGTTTGACCTTGACCTTTGATCTAAGGACGCCAACATTGATGCAGATCTTCTATTCCTCATAATCAACATAACTACTAAGTTTGAAGAACTAGGTCTAAGTGTTATGTAGTCATTGCCCGGATAAGGTTTAAAGTTAGTCCATATTAGGTGATTTTTTATTAACTTTTATCCGTTTGACCTTGACCCACTGACCCAATAATCATTGGGATCCTCTGTGAGTCATGGCTAACCAACCTTTGAAGGACCTAGACATAATGGTTGCGTACTTATTGCCTGGACACAATTATAAACTCACAATAATAAAATGTGAAGCACACCCCTGAAGAAAAAGTTTTATTATAAGAATTATTTTAGCAAGCACTCTTATTTTGAGAAACTATATCTACAGTCACGGGTTCATTTTTACCCCAGATGTATTTCTTATTTAATCAAAACGCTGACAGCGTAGAAAGACTGTTGGCGAGAAAAGAAACGAAAAGCAAATTAATTATGAGAGTATTTTGTATCATAAGGAACATTTTATTGAAGTAAGTCACGTGTCTGTTATATTATTTCTACACAACAAATATCGAAACTCATAACTGTACACTCTACTTAAGTAAATTGGTATCAGCTGGTAGTTGACCTAATTGACGATGGAGATCCAGGCTACTGTCTTTTGCAAATTAAAACTTATATAGCGCGCGTCTAATTCAATGTTATATATCTACGACATTCTCTTTTTTTGTAAATCGTGGGAGGCAAATATTGTTGTGCAAACTATGTAAAAAGCAAACTGAGTTATATGCATACAAGTCAATCTACAACGACTAAAAATAGTCGGCGAACCGTGTAAGATCGAATCTATGTTCAGTTCTTTTTATCACAAGGTAAATACCGATTTAATTAAAAATAAGTTAAAATAGTGAAATATATTTAAAACTGTCTTTAGAAGTGCAATGCTTTTCCACAGTTGTTATGTATACTTTAAAAACAATAGCAATCGTCAATCGAGTGGTTACGATTTATCCGCTATATATACTGAGTCAATGCACTGTTGTTAACCTTACGAAATATGACGCAGTTAACCAGTAAACAGCACAAACAGATACGCTATGATACCTATGTGAATAGGCATAAAATGAATTCACTTGTAGATGTGGACTAACTGGATTATTATTATTGTTTATTCGTGTTTAAGTCAGATCTATTTCTTGTCATTTATTCATAGAAAGTAGCATCGATAACAGGAAGCCTCGGTGCTCAGCGAGCGAATTGCCGCTATTTATCGATTTACTGACTCATAGCCTGCAGAGTAAAGAAGTAGTTCCCTCAAGACCAATCCTGAATACAACTACTAAATCCTGTTGGCTTGCGCCAACAGTCTAAAAATGAAATAGGTTACACTAAACAGCTCAGAATGATATATATTCTCTAAAAAACATGCGTAACAATATTTTCTAAAAAGGAAATTATCAAATTCTTAGAGAAATACAAATAATTGCAACTTTTCACCGGCTGGGGTAAAAATGACCCCAAAAGAGCGGATGAGGGTTAAATGGTTATTTCCTAAAAAAACAACGTGTCTCCTGTGCATTTTGATGTATCGTGACACCGAATTACTTGAAATTTGAATGTTTAGCAGTTTATGTATAGACAGCATGTGCTTTTGTCGAAATCGCGACTGCATTCTGTGTTTCTTACGGGTGACAACAATTAAGCGAGATGCGTTTTCTTAGAAGTAGTATATATATATATATATATATATATAAATTTTGTAAGAAGAGAAAATCATCTTTCCAAAGAAACCAGACTCGGAACACGTGAATCAAAGGAAAGTGGCGAAAGATGCCAGGAGATTTTGCTATTTTAAAATAGGACCCTATAGGAATTGGATTTACTGGTTTCTAACCTTGGACATTTTGGTACATTGTGCAAGTCGTGACCAGTTTATTGTCCTACTGTGACATAGTGTACATTTCATTCGAGTTTGTTATTTACCACATAACGGGTAATTTGTTGCATTGTGAGCATATTTGCGGAAATATAATCAAAATATTTTGTTCCCAAATTGGAACTTTGGTTTCTGAGGTGTGTGAATTATTTCATTGTCATGTAATGGCCCCACATGCAATAATTATGAAAGCGAAAAGTAATAGCTAGAACATATTAAGTAAAATCTTATTGGTTAAGACGGGGTGTGGCAAGTACAGCTTAGAATATAACCTACATTTTGATTGGTCGTTCTCATGTACAATCATTGTCACATGGGCATAGTAGATATCCATATATGGCCATGTTGACTACCTATTATGAGAAGGCGAGGATCGAATCATCCAATCAAAAGCCAGAAATAACATTCATTAAGAGTATGTCCTTAATGATTAAGTAGATCGCTTAATGGGTACAATCCAATCACTTCAATGTCTCAACATGTAGGTTATATTCTAATTCCAGTTATTGGATATTTCTTGAACCTCGATGTCAAAAGTATATGGCTGATAAAACGGGGACGTTGTTATTAACAATATTGAACTCTTTGTCAACTCGGTCACCGAAAACCACTATATAGAATCGCATATGACATCATAAGGCTATTTTGGCCCCAAAGATCTAATGCTGTTAAAAGAATGAACACAATTAGGACAAACACATACTTGTTTTCCGCTTACATCTCCCCAAAAATGTAGGAGGGCGGGGGGGGGGGGGGTTAAAAAAAAAAAAATTTGCTTCTACTTTTTTTCTTCGTGGCACATTCACCACACAGTTTAAGTATATTGGACTGCATGTAAAATGTTTAAACGCCTCCGACGAAAGAAACTGTACCTTAGCTATAAGTAAGGTCATAGAAACTGTACCTTAGCTATAAGTAAGGTCATAGAAACTGTACCTAGCTATAAGTAAGGTCATAGAAACTGTACCTTAGCTATAAGTAAGGTCATAGAAACTGTACCTTAGCTATAAGTAAGGTCATAGAAACTGTACCTTAGCTATAAGTAAGGTCATAGAAACTGTACCTTAGCTATAAGTAAGGTCATAGAAACTGTACCTAGCTATAAGTAAGGTCATAGAAACTGTACCTAGCTATAAGTAAGGTCATAGAAACTGTACCTTAGCTATAAGTAAGGTCATAGAAGCTGTACCTTAGCTATAAGTAAGGTCATAGAAACTGTACCTTAGCTATAAGTAAGGTCATAGAAACTGTACCTAGCTATAAGTAAGTAAGGTCATAGAAACTGTACCTTAGCTATAAGTAAGGTCATAGAAACTGTACCTTAGCTATAAGTAAGGTCATAGAAACTGTACCTTAGCTATAAGTAAGGTCATAGAAACTGTACCTTAGCTATAAGTAAGGTCATAGAAACTGTACCTTAGCTATAAGTAAGGTCATAGAAACTGTACCTTAGCTATAAGTAAGGTCATAGAAACTGTACCTTAGCTATAAGTAAGGTCATAGAAACTGTACCTAGCTATAAGTAAGGTCATAGACTGCCTCCCATGAAAGAAACTGTACCCTAGCTATAAGTAAGGTCATAGACTGCCTCCCATGAAAGAAACTGTACCTTAGCTATAAGTAAGGTCATAGACTGCCTCCCATGAAAGAAACTGTACCCTAGCTATAAGTAAGGTCATAGACTGCCTCCCATGAAAGAAACTGTACCCTAGCTATAAGTAAGGTCATAGACTGCCTCCCATGAAAGAAACTGTACCCTAGCTATAAGTAAGGTCATAGACTGCCTCCCATGAAAGAAACTGTACCCTAGCTATTAGTAAGGTCATAGACTGCCTCCCATGAAAGAAACTGTACCCTAGCTATAAGTAAGGTCATAGACTGCCTCCCATGAAAGAAACTGTACCCTAGCTATAAGTGAGGTCATAGACTGCCTCCCATGAAAGAAACTGTACCTTATCTATAAGTAAGGTCATAGACTGCCTCCCATGAAAGAAACTGTACCTTAGCTATAAGTAAGGTCATAGACTGCCTCCCATGAAAGAAACTGTACCCTAGCTATAAGTAAGGTCATAGACTGCCTCCCATGAAAGAAACTGTACCTTAGCTATAAGTAAGGTCATAGAAACTGTACCCTAGCTATAAGTAAGGTCATAGACTGCCTCACATGAAAGAAACTGTACCCTAGCTATAAGTAAGGTCGTAGACTGCCTCCCATGAAAGAAACTGTACCCTAGCTATAAGTAAGGTCATAGACTGCCTCCCATGAAAGAAACTGTTCCCTAGCTATAAGTAAGGTCATAGACTGCCTCCCATGAAAGAAACTGTACCCTAGCTATAAGTAAGGTCATAGACTGCCTCCCATGAAAGAAACTGTACCTTAGCTATAAGTAAGGTCATAGACTGCCTCCCATGAAAGAAACTGTACCCTAGCTATAAGTAAGGTCATGGACTGTCTCCCATGAAAGAAACTGTACCCTAGCTATAAGTAAGGTCATAGACTGCCTCCCATGAAAGAAACTGTACCCTAGCTATAAGTAAGGTCATAGACTGCCTCCCATGAAAGAAACTGTACCTTAGCTATAAGTATTATAAGTAAGGTCATAGACTGCCTCCCATGAAATAAACTGTACCTTAGCTATAAGTAAGGTCATAGACTGCCTCCCATGAAATAAACTGTACCTTAGCTATAAGTAAGGTCATAGACTGCCTCCCATGAAAGAAACTGTACCCTAGCTATAAGTAAGGTCATAGACTGCCTCCCATGAAAGAAACTGTACCTTAGCTATAAGTAAAGTCATAGACTGCCTCCCATGAAAGAAACTGTACCTAGCTATAAGTAAGGTCATAGACTGCCTCCCATGAAAGAAACTGTACCCTAGCTATAAGTAAGGTCATAGACTGCCTCCCATGAAAGAAACTGTACCTTAGCTATAAGTAAGGTCATAGACTGCCTCCCATGAAAGAAACTGTACCTTAGCTATAAGTAAGGTCATAGAAAGACATTTCACAGTATGAGTTAAAAATTAACTTTTTCAAAATATTAATAACTGAAAAGTCGCATATAAGCGAAAACTGCTCTTTTTGACCGAAAGTCAGACAAAGTTAATGTTCGATTAGCACAAAAAAACTAGGGTCGAAGGAAAAAATCAAGTGGGGGGGAGTCGGGTTAGCGGAAACAACCAACTTTTTTACGCCTTACAAGATTGTGGGCTCACTTAGAATACAACAAATTATAGGCTTATAAAATGTAATAGAGTTTACCAATTAGTTGTTCAAAATGTTTTGACTGCATATATTGACAATAAATATAATTACAACATTACAATAACACTACCATTTATAGTACAATCACCGTGGTGTCAAGTATCACAGTAGAGACAGTTTTACCAAATAAATTTGAACGTAATTATAATGCAGCGCAAAGTTTCTTTAAACTCTATTCATTCGCGATAAGTTTAATAACACATTTTATTTATTAATATCTACTCGTCATTGTATATAAGAATGTTTTAATTGAAATGCGCGTCTATTTGGGAACAATAATAATCATACGGATTATCGTTTATGGTATGATGTTTCGTTAAATATAGTTTCAGAACAAAAAATGCACCATCAATACTAGTTACGAAATTAGAAAATTATTTAAAAAAAAAACTGATCTAACCAGGGGATGGAATATTATAATGCGTGTTTACAAAGGTAATATGAAACACTGTAAATTTTAGATCTAGGTAAACCAAATCGCAAATTGTGACATATTAAAATATTTTCTCAATATTATGAGATACATTTCAACGACAAAAGTTTAATCATACAACATTAAGCGAATATTTTTACATACATAGCAGACCATTATGATTCATAATTATGCAGCAAAAACGTAAATGGTCACATATTTTTTGCTTAACTTTTGATATTTTGTAGGATTTGCGGTGTCTTTTATAGTTCGATCTGTAAAGACATTTTGTGTTTTGTAGGTGTCAGATTTGGAGAATGCGGAAAATTCGTCCGAATTTTATCTGCTTATACATTTACGCGAATACATTGTTGTTGTTGTTGTTGTTATATATTGGATCTTCCATACTATTTCATGAGATCATTTCTTGCTGAAGTACACCGAGTGTAGTTCAGTAAAATATATTGCTGTACTTTTTTTTATAGCTGGAAATGGTTTGGTACAGATTAATAATATTGAAAATCGTCCCATATATCCGTGTGTTTGAACGGTATATAACTAGGGGTGAGTAGAGCTGCATCGATTTAGCCATGGATCGGTTGAATCATTTTTCCTTCTCACAGGATTGTTGTGCGTATTCATAAGTCATGACCTGCAATAAAGTAAAGATGTTTATTCGTTAGGCGTAAAAAAAATTTTTTTTTTTTTGGTAAATGGTCAACTTGAAGATTCTTAAACTAAATACATATTAAAAACATATCAGTAATATCCTTAAACATTGTTTATAAGTGGATACTATCAAAATAAAACACTTATTTATCCAAAACACATTTAATTATTAAAAAAGGTAAATCAATCTGACAAACCCAATAAAATGTTCTAGGGTCGGGCCATTTTTTAGGGTAGGTCGGGTTACCTGAAACAAACATATTTTTTTTACGCCTTATTATTAATGTATTGGTTAATTTCAGCGCATGTGCCTGACATATCAATCTAAATAAGAACAATGGAAACATTTGGTAATAATATTTTACAGTATAAATATTTGACAGAAAGAATGATATACTGATCAATTTACAAGATTTATCTACACAAAAGTATAATTATAATTAACATTCGAATCTCGAAATTTGTTGTTTTGTAACGCACGAATGTTTTCAAGAATTTACACGATTTACAAGAATATATTACGACTACTGCACGAATGTAAGGAATCAATTATGTACCAGTAAAAGAATACGCCGAATGTATGTACGAATTAGGTACGAATAAAAAAGAAATTAATTTATTTTCGGCGTGTATTCGTGGGATTTGTGACAGATTCGTAGCCGATCGTAGTGGAGCCGCGAATTCTTAAATCTACGAATGAGTTAAGAATATACACGAATGCCTACGAATCGATTACAATTCAGTTACAATGCCTAAGAATGCACAACGAATTAACTCTGAGTTTTTAAATCGGGAGTTAGTGGCCAACATTTTGAATAGTTCAAAACTTTTGTCACGAATTCCCGACTGCTCAAGAATAGCAATCAAAACGCCGACAGCGTAGAAAGATTGTTGGCGAGTAAAGAAACTAAAAGGCTTTACAGCAAAATGAATTATGAGAGTATTTATCATATTATATGAACATTTATTCAAGTAAGTTACCTGTCTATTGTATCATGTCTACAAAACACATATCGAAACTCATAAATATACACTCTACTTAAAATCAATCGGTGTAATCTGGTATTTGACCTACTTGAAGATAGAGATCCAGACCACTGTCTTTTGCAAATTAAAACTTGTATAGCGCTCGTCTAATTCAATGCTATTTACGACTAGTATCTACGATATAGCGCGCGTCTAATTCAATGCTATTTACGACTCGTATCTACGACATTCTCATCATTATGTTTTGTAATTGGTGGGAGGCAAATATTTTTTTTTCAAACTACGTAAAAAGCAAACAGAGTTATATGCATACAAATTAATCAACAACAGGTAAAAAAGATTTACCCATTTTAATGGGTCTTTTAATCAAATAGTTTTTAAAAAAACCGCATTTTTACAATTTAAAAACGCTCCGATAATCATTAGTTTATCAGCATATTTGAGCGAAGTTTCTCAGATATAAAATTTGTGATCTCACTTCTGTAATTTATTTGTAGTTACTTCTTTCAGAAGTCTAAACGCGAGTTAAAATTCAATTAACAGTTACGTTTTCCTACTGTCTAGTATAATTGCGTATTACTGGCGACTAGACGATAGGCGACTGACACCGACCCGTATATTCAATATCTTTTAGTCTGACACGTGACACGGGCCCATACTATTGAAAACACGGTATTAGGAATCTGTTGGTGAAATACTGCCTTTATGTTAACAGAAATATACTTTCTACAATCAGGATAGTATTGGTTTTTAAATATCAATACAAATTTGCGAATATTCGAATAGCGTTTTAACTGTTCGAATGGTAATCATTCAAGCGAATATTCGAATAGTTTTGCCATCCCTAGAAAAAATAGTCAATGAACCGTATAAGTTCGAATCAATGTTCAGTGCTTTTTATCACAAGTACTATGCTCAGTAAATACCAGTTTAATTAAAAATAAGTTAAATTAGTGAAATGCATTCAAAACTCTCTTTAAAAGTACAATGCTTTTCCATACTTCTTATGCATATGTCAAAAACAATGTCAATCGTCAAACGAGTGGTTACGATTGCTCCGCTCCGATGAACCGAGTTAATACACTGTTGTTAAACGTACGCAATATGATGTTATACGTACGCAGCTAACCAGTAAACAGCACAAACAGATACGTTATCATACCTATGTGAATAGACAAAATATAAATTCACTTGTAGATGTGGACCAAATGGATTATTATTGTTGTTCTTAACTTTTTAGTGTTTTAAGTCGGATCAATTTCTTGTCATCTATTCATAGTTTATTAAAGCTCAAGACAAATAAGGGTATAAGAGATCAATAATACAACATGTAGAACAATAACGAGTGAACATACAAAAATATGTACAAAATCCATGACATGGATACACAAATGAAATACAGCAAAACGTGAATAAGTGACTAGATATAGTATTGAATTTTAAGCTGAAATTACACTATTGCAAGTACATTAGAAAAAATAACCTTTTTAAATTACATGAACTAAGAAATAATATTGTTTAATGGAAAATAGAGATTTGAAAGTAGCATCGATAACAGAAAACCTCACTGCTCAGCGAGCGAAGCGCAGTAATTTATCCATTTACTGACTCGTAGCCTGCAAAGTAAAGAAGTAGTTCCCTCAAGACTGATTTCTGAATACAACTACTAAATCCTGTTGGCTTGCGCCAACAGTCTAAAAACTGTCTACGAACATAAACGAATCAGTTTAGAACTTTACTAACGTATTACGATTCAAATAACGAATGCTTAAATTTATCAATTTTTGGTGATTCGTTGGATTCGTGATGTCTGTGGAATATGGGGTATAAAAGATCCCCAAAACTACGAAACACTGCTAAGTTAGTTTTGTTTACTGGCGGGATTGCGCGGTTCGACCGCCCCGTTTACTGTCTTTTATCGTCCGGATGGTAGCACGTGACGTACTGTATTTGTTAAATATATATCGCACCCGGATTGACGAGCAAGTTGGTACACAGCGCAAAGTGACGATGGTGTTTCGAAATAAACTTCTTATAATTTAAATACAAATACTTTGAATTATTTTAATTGATAACTGTTTAAATAAATATAATCGACCGCATAAATTGGGTTGGTACGAGGCGGTGCAACTGTCGTACATTGGATAACCGATCGTACTTACGACGTACATAAAAACTTAGTGCCCTTTTCCCTGCATAGTACTTTAGTTAAGAAATAATTTCGATTTATTGTTGTTTATCGGCAAATAAACAACGGTTTGGAGGTTTGATACGTATGAATTAAACGAGGCGTTAGCCGGAGTTGTTTGAAAACCGCGCATCAGAACGACAAATTTATTTATTTACAGATAAACAACGATAATTTCGATTCTAACTTGAACAACAAATTCTGCAATTACAATGCGAACTCCATTTTGCAGTCGCGGACTATTTTTTATTGTTTGTTGCGCGAAACCTCTGCTTGTGTCATTTGGGAATGACATCGGAAGCATACCAAATAACACCCATTGTGTCCACCATGTGTCGCTTCTCGCAGCTAACCTGTGTGATTTCGCGCTGTGCATGATGGGTAAGCACTATATTCATAAGGCGCCAACTGGAGCACGAGACGCTTCTCTTAAATATTAACAAAATCGTATTACAGTCTTGTAGGACGTACCTTGGTGCAAGTAATTCAATCTGTGCATCATTTAATTCAATTTGAAAATATAATCCGCCGTTGATTTCAATAATAAAAAAGTTTTATCTCTATTTGCTCACTTGTACATAGTGTACGAAAGTGAAAGTATAAACTGCATGACAACGCAAGTAAAACGCATTTTATTGCACGAACAGGTATAAACACAATGCTTTGAGTGTTTGAAGTTAATAATGATGGTATGTTATCGAGGTTTAACATGGTTTTAATAAGAATATACGGAAATTGTCCTTGTTTGGAAATTATTTCATTCATCCGCGGACTATATCTCAGTGTATGTACCATTTAGCCAAAATAGATAGTAATCAGTTCCTAGTATAGAGATTTAGACGAACGCAGTGACGTCACACTATATGTATAGAATGATTAACACCGTTAAGGCAATACCTATCGTCCACAGTTCTTCCTAAATGACAGAAACTATGGCAACTAAATACAAATTTTATGGATGTAAAAAAAATATATATTTGTAATTATTATAAATACTTTTACTGCAACCAAAATTGTTACAACGGTATAAGATAAAAGGACTTTATTTACTCCACATTGCCTTCTGCAACTACAAGTACAATTAACTGCGTTAACACGTAATAAATGTTTTATCAACTCTGTCGTGAAAAGCGTCAAGTTACATGTTGTTTCTCTTTTCAGTAACCACCAGGTGTTTTCAGCAGAAAGGGACCGGGTGTTACGCGTTCAACGTGTCAGCTGACGTCATAGACCCGGCCCGCGTCTCCAAGATCGAACTCTGGGTCTACAAACAGTCGGATCCTAACGATCATTACGTTCATGTAAGGCATAATGTATTGATATTGTACAACAATCATCCATTTCCGCAGATACATACGTTATGTTGTTTCTAAACTGTCCTTGGCTACTTTTAACCAACTTAGTAATGAAAGTATGACATTCTACAGATCAGCAACAACAACCACTAACACAACAATAGCAGTAGTAGCAAACCAGAACAACAACAAACACAAGAAATACAACAACAACAACAGAAGCGGAAGCAGCAATAACCACAACAACACCACCAGCAGCAAAAGCCACAATAACAACAGCAAAACAACATGGCAAACAAACACCAACAACAAAACCAAAACACACCATTTATAATTTACACCGAATACTAATTATTTCAGTGTCTCGCTTGTTTTCTCACAGACTTTCATGGTGTCTGAGCTGGCGCCGTTTCAGCGCGGCGGGAAGGAACTGCTGCGTATCAAGAACACCGTGAAGCGGCAGGAGACGCGCATCAAGCACGGCTGGATGAAGATTTACGTCCAACGCAGCGTCCTACGTTGGCTCTCCAAGCCGCACAAGAACCACGGGCTGTCGATCGTGTGCAAGACGTGCAAGCGCCAGAATCACCGCACTATATACGGGGACAAGGAAGGTACGGGGTATTAGACGGTCAGTGTATCCGGCGTTTTGCTTAAAACATAAGTCGCGACGAGCATGTGTCGTGTTTAACACGGCACCGAAGAACACAAACTAGTGTATGTGACATGTCAATCCGCACTACCTGTTTCTGCCGGGACGCCATCGTGTTTTTTGGGTGTCTGTCTGGGTGTGATTTTATGGATATTCAATGGAAATGCCTAGTTTTCTGGTCAAATTTTTTGGTTAGATCGCAAGTTCTACCGGGTCAGTTACTGCTACAAGTTACACTGCATTTGTACTCAGCAGTAAGAGTAGTTCGCCAATGTTAGTGGATTCTCTGGGCTGTGGTTACCTATGGTGTTATACAATTTATAATATATCGGTTTAACTGCTGGAAGGATGAAAGTGTCGTTTATCTTTGGTGTATTTATGTACAAAATGTATATATGTTAATGTAGTTTTTGATAATTCAATGAACAACATGTTTTACAATTTAGCAACTAAAGTGTATAAAATGTGTTTGTTCGAGATTTTCAAACATGTTTGATATATTTTCAGGTTTGCTGCCAATCCTCGTGTTCTACATGCGCGAACACGTTCCCGGAAGTAGGAGGCAACGACGCTCCGCCCCATGTGTAGAGGGCGGTGACAACTGCTGCCACCGGGAGACGCTGGAGATCAATTTCCGGGACATCGGCTGGGACTACATTATGGCGCCACCTACCATCAGACCAAACTTCTGTACCGGTTCATGTAACGGTTTGTACATCAGCCGTTTCTAAAAATATGAAAATGACTTCCTGCTTTGAGTTATTATACAAAATTCGCCTGTTTTGTCTGGTGTTTGGTTTACAAAAAAGGGACTCATGGGAGCAATAACACTTTATAATATGCTTTTCAGTGATATATCGAATTTTATTGGTGAAATAAAATTATATATTTTCACTGTTTGAGCAGTGAAAATATTTTCATTACAATGAAACGGACTATTTTTCCATGAATAGCATCGATCTACAAGTAGTGGTTTACAACCCTTTACAAATGTATATACATGTCCAGTATGTACATGTATGTGTTTACATAAAACGCATGATAAAATTCAACAAAGTAATAATTTAGCAACAACGACTCATAAAATATGGCACTTTTTTCCCACCGTACTAACGAGTGACAGTTTTGGAATCATTTATTACATCATTTTTATGACGTCAGAATATACGAAATTGTGACGTTTAAGCTAATCACGCGCAATTTTATTTATTTATTGTCCAAAAGCATAAAATAAAAAGAAAATTTGTTGATTTCGGTGTAAACTTGTATTTTATTTTACTCGTGATCATAGAAAATGATATGAAAACTCGTGAAATAAAATACGATCTTACACCAAAATAAACAAATATCCTCTATATATTATATATATATACATTCTGAACAATTTAAACTACAATCGGCATGATAAAATTACTTAACCTTTGGTGCTTTATTTAAGATATAGTAATTCCGTTAACTCATTTAAACAGGAGGGTCCTAAGGCCGTAGGTAGCTCACATAATAATTTTGCCTGGTGACCTAGTTTTTAACCACACGTTACCCAGTTTCGAACTCGTCCTAGATACTATTGGGACAAATGTTCTGAGCAAGTTTCATCATGATTGGGCTACAAATGTAGCCTCTATAGTGTTCACAAGCCTTTTCTTCAATTTGGCCTGGTGACCTAGTTTTTGACCCCATGTGACCCAGTTTCGAACTCGTCCGAGTTATCAATGAACCAAATGTTCGGAGCGAGTTTCAAGAAGATTGGGCAATACATGTGGCATCTAGTGTTCACAAGCTTTTTAAAGTTTTCAGTATAGCCATATGACTAAAATTGCCCCGCTCCCTGGTGGCCATGTTTTTCTAAGGAGAAAACCCGTTTTCGCCGCGAAATCATAAGAATAAATGTTCTGAGCAAGTGTGTTGATTGGGCAAAAATGTGACTTGTAGAATGTTCACAAGCTTTTTCATCAATTTGACTTAGTGACCTAATTTTAAACCCCACATGACCAAGTTTCGAAAATGTCCGAGATATCATTGGGACAACATTTTAATGTAGATTGGGCAATAAATGTGGCCTCTAGAATGTTCACTAGGTAAATGTTGACGACGATCAACGGACAAAAGGCGATCACAAAAGCTCACCATGTGCACGTTGTGCTAAATTGAGCTAAAAAGATAAACATTTTTTTCAGAAAAAAACTATGATTTCATTCAAGCAATTATTTATTAATATCTGGATCAAAATATTTTTTAACAAGTGGAGGCTTTATAGGAATCGCGCATGTTGTTCCAGCTGTCTGTCCGTACGTCTGTACATGGCCCATGCTTGTCTGTCAAAAGCCAAGATCACTGTTTAAGGTCAAGGTCAAATCTTTGTCGGGAGCATATTTTCTGAAATGGAGGAATTTTCAAACGACTCGGCAGAAATTATGACAATCGTGAGATGGTATGCTGATGAGATTGAAAGAAATAGGTCGATAGCCTAAAGTTCAAGGTCACGTTTAGAGGTCAAAGATTAGATATAACAATGCCCATCCATATTTCGTTTTAACTTCTTAATGCCTAGAAAGATATTAATATTACTTCAGATTATCATTCCCGATTGCCAGATGGTGTGTCGCATATATAACACATTATTGCCTGTCAAATGTCAAGGTGAAAGGTCAACTATTTGTCTGAGCATGATACTATCTGGCATTGATGGTGTTTCAAATCACTTTGCAGAAATGATGAACATCGTGAAATGGTATGTTGATCCCAAGTACCAGGCCTGGAGCTTACATGTCAAGGTCACATTTAAAAGTCAAAGGTCGAATATTAAAAGTCCATTCATAGTTCGTTTCCGCTCCATAAAACTTCGAAATGCCTGTAAGTATTTTCATTTAACTTTATATTGATATTTCCCATGACCTGATGATGTGTCGCATACATGACCAATGCTTGTTTAAATGTCACGGTCACACATAGAGGTCAAAGGTCAAATAAAAGAAAAAATTGTTTTCGGACCATATATTCTACCAACAAAGAGGGTTTTCTGCGATAACTTAGAACAAATTGCTCACCTTGAGTGAGAGGCAAGAACAAGGTATGTGGGTTCAATGTCACACTTAAATGTCAAATATATTAATGACATTTTTGTAGGAGCATTATTTTGCCCACGGAATGATTTTTAAAATAACTTGTCTGGAGTGGTGATCATTATGAGACAAACGCATGGGTGGGGTCTTTAGCTGAAATTTCAAGGTCACTTTTCACGGTCAGAGGTCCAAATAGTTATATAAAGGGTATATATTTTACTCTTATTTGCATAGGGTATATATCGTACTATTATTTGCATTTCTGCTGTCCGGCTAGCGCAGTGGTTGGTACACTCGCTTCTCACTTAGGCTGCCTGGGTTCGCTCCCCATTCGGCGCATATGAGTTTGGTTGGTGGTCACCATACCGGAGAGATGGGGTTTCCTTCCGAGTACTCCGGCTTACCCTCACAGCACAAGACCACATCAAAATTATAAATATTTCAGTAAAAAATAAATACACATCAAGTAGCTGGAAATTGCGAAGTTCGTCCCAACGTTCGATGAATCTATAGGTTAAATAGGCAGGGGCGCTGGGACACACCCTGGGTCCTCACATAATGCAGCTTCGGCGCGGAAGGACCTCATAAACTTCGAAATACACACTCTTTTGTGCATTTCAAGCATAGTTTTGCTCGTATGCAGGTAATTTTGTATGTCAGATCATTGTTCGGTGTCATAGCGCCATCGACTAAAAACTACTTCATCTGTGTCAAAGAGGTATGGGGGATATTAATCAGTTTTAGAGGTAGATCTAGCTCTAGTTTTGACATTTAATAAGTAATATATTTGTTTCTTACGCCACATTTATAAACTGTCAACAACAGATGATACACTTTGACTGGAATTGTATTTTGATTCAGGGGCGCACACGGGCTTTTACAACCACACCCGTTTGGTGCAGACGATACACCAGACTGTGTCCCACAGTCATCTGCCGATTCAGAGCTGCTGCGGACCCGTCTCGTTCAAACAGATAACCAGTCTGCTGTACAGAGATAACGTGGGCGTCATTCGGAAAGTCGACATCCCGGATCTCATCGTCAACGAGTGCGGATGCCTTTAAGAGCTTTATCATCTTTCCATCCACAATTTGTGTTATCAATGGTTGTAATCGATGCGCGCGCATTCCAATGTTGGCATACTGCTATATGTTAATTAACTATGATTTACGTGAATTTACCTGGAAATATAGGACATGTGTGTAGTAGGCCTATTTTTTTGCATATGTTCTGTCAGCTTTGCAACAAGTGCCATAGTTCCGCTGTGTTTGCTTGAACACGTGACAAATCGATCTTAAGTTGGCATAATGCGAACAATTCAAGAACAAACGGCTGTGCCATCGCAGTTTTGCCAAGGATCGTACATCACAGGGGAAAAACGTTCGTAATTGTCCCAATTAAAATGTTACATGCTTATCTTTTTGTTTCCAGATAGTCCATAAAAATCATACTAAACCACAGTTCGCAGAATGTCAGCGATTACCATCTCTGTTTTATGTAATATGGAATGAAAATCTTGCTTACATTGAAAAAAGGTTATGATTGTATTATATTCACATTTTTATGTTATTTCGAGGTTGTATGTCGTTCGTCTTCCGAATGACCAGCACAAATGTACATAAATAGAAGGTATGAGGATATATACATTTGTCTCTATTTTTTACTTTGTTGATATCTATTTATATACATGATTGTCTATGCAATTCTCTTACTAAGTAACGCAACTCAAATTAACTTATTAGAATTGTTTAGTGCGGTAAAAAGGCAAATTCGTAAGTTAAGTACCATTTTATCATTCAAGTAATAACATACGATAGAACTATAAAGGGACTTTAAGTTCTCTACTTTGACTTTAAAGTTACTTTTTCATTGGGCACCTTCTTAAATGTACGTTTTAGTTGACGAAGGTAAAGGCCCTGTCACACTGTGGCGAATTCGAGCTTCGAGTTCTGTTCGAGTTCTGGCAAGTTATAACTCGCCGTAAAGTGGACGAGTTGGTCGCGGAATTGTTTCAAGACGACATTAGTTCGAGTTCTCTTCAACCTCGACACGACATTGACACGACACAAGTACGATAATCAAATTTTATTACGAATTCAGCCTATATATGCGTACGATATTTTTTCGACAATCGAAGACTTGTCTTCATGAATGTACGAGTGTGGACGAGTCTGTACGACTTGTGAGGACATAAGCACGAGTTTATGACGACATTGTGCGAGAAACGGACGAGAAGATGTCGTAGGCAAGTCTCCCAAACTCGCAGAAAACTCTTGTTTTGTTGTAGAACGATAATATACGGCGAAACGCTACGACAAGGGAAGACATGTCTACGGAATGTGTTCGAGTGTGTTTGAGAATGCGCGAGATTCCTTCGACATGTCTTCGACACGTGTAAGAGAATAAACAGTCGCCGAGAAGCGGTGAGAATTTTAAACGGTTTAATATTCTCGCCGCTGCTTGGCGAGTTCTGGCGACATAAGAAGACATGAGTAGGCATCACTGCGACAAAGAACGACATGTGTACCAGATCTACACGACATCAGGCGAGTTGAGGCGAGTTGTGGCGAGTTACAACTCGCCAGAACTCGTAGCTTAAATTCGCCACTGTGTGGCAGGGCCTTAACAGAATTCAAACACAGATTACTGTTGCGGAGTGCTTTCGTAAATGGGAAATACATTATTATTGTATAATTAACAGATTCCAGGGTTAACAGAACATTGTGTTAGTGAAAGGTTCAACAATCTAAAACATAAATTTGTGTTTTTTATTTTCATAGTGAAGACATTTTGTTTAAATCTCGCGTATCATTGTATAACCGTGGGTTACACATTGAAGCATAATGAAAAGACAACTCTTAAGATAGTTGACATAGTTTGAGTTGTCTTTCTTTCAATACAATTTATAACAAGTTGTAGGCTTTATATTTGTTAACTACTATCCTTAGAGCGGCTTTTTAAAAATATTTATTTTAAGACATGAATACATTAAAATGCGACTGGGGCTTTTCTCATCAATGTTCGACTGTGTATAAATATATTTAACATACAGATAACAGGTTTTGCTTTTTTAATAACAAGATAATTATTTTCTAACACAACGACATTTTTCCGTGTAAGTTTCTTGCTATTCGTGTATAGTAATCTTCTAAGCTAACAGCATGTATAGACATACAAATAAATAAGGAAATATTAATTATGTCCCAAATCATAGGATTTGCGGTGCTTAAGTGAGAGATTTCTTGTTTTTAAGAACCAAAAATAGTATCTTTATTTAAGTCGTTTTTTCTACATAGCAGTAATAAAGTGTAACAAAAATAAAATAACAAAATTATGACAAGCAACGCCTTGTTGCAAAACAATATTTTGTTTCTTGACAATAGTTATGCTTTGTACATAAACACGTGCTGTAAAGTGAATTATATAGATCTCAGAAGTTGTTGATTCATTTTTATGTATACTAACATTTTTATTATATCAGTTAAACGCTTTGTTATGAACAAAAATACCATGAACTTTTAATTTGTATGAGTGATCCTTCAATTTTGAGTTTGATATAAGACTTTTCTGAAATGCTTGTGATTTTTAACACATTTAGTTTCTCTATTAATACACACTACTGATTGGTTTTCCGTTACTGTTTTGCTTAGAAAATGTTAAATGAAGCATGTGTGCTTTATAGAATGTAAATGGGTATATTGATTTTGTTATTTTTATTTTATAATGTTATGTTTTATTATATTTTCAATGCAAAACTGAAATGGCCTTCAAACAATGCAATCGTTTTTCTTACAATTTGTACACACTAATTCGTTTATATGTTTCAGTATTTTTATTTGTTTTTACTTTTAATTCCATGTAGTCTTAGTTAAATAAAATTGTAGTAAAATACCATGTCTTTCCTTTTTGTGTCTAACACTTGATAATATTCACGGCCTGTATTCAATTAATTGTATGTATTTCAACGTTTATGAGGTCCTTCTGCGCCGAAGCTGCAATTATGTGAGGACCCGGGGTGTGCCTCAGCATCCCTGCCTAATTTACTTTAGAGGACACATCGACAGTTGGGACGAATTTTGAATCGTAGCTGCAATATCCAGCTATTATTTTTGGTGTGGCCTTGTGATTTGGTGGGACATCGGAGTGCCCGGAGGAAATCCCACCTGTCCGATATAGTGACCACCAACCAAACTCATATGAGCCGAGTGGGGAGCGAACCCGGGCAGCCTAGGTGAGAAGCGAGTGTACCAACCACTGCGCTAGCCGGACAGCCGTATGCAATCAATCTGAACACATAGATGTACATGGTTCCGTGCATAGATTCAAATGAATTCCCTTCCGGCAACCACTTCCATGTGACCATAGTTAAATCACATGTTGTAAATTAAAATGGTGGACAGGCAGAAGAAAACAACATGAACGCCGTAAAATCCTTGCGTTTTTCTGTTTACTTTTATAGTTATCTCAGGCACGCGCGTACAGATGATCCCAACAACACTTTCGTGATCCCAGACGGTTTAGTTCCTTAAAATCCTGCAAAAACTACTAGTATTGAGTTTCACATAGAAAATTGGATCTTAAGTTGAAGTTAAATACAACTAAGATTTTGCTACCGGACCCTTCGGAAGCGAGCACACAGGGACCGGAAGAGCACCGGTTAAAGGCACTGACGTGGACGTCGATTAATTCCAACAACTCTTTCCAACCAGTAGAGTTTCTTAAAATCCTGCAAAAAACATTTCTCTAAATATGAATTTACGGGCGTATATCGTGACGTCACAAGAGTTAATTGAATACCGCCTGTAGCTGGAGCGATTAAACTTGTCTGCTGCTATACATCTTTTAAAAGAATTATCCGAAGACCGGGCAAATTGCAACATATTGTTGTATGCCTTGGTTGAGGTCTGCACTCACTGAGTGATTTCTAGTTTGTTGGGCATATTTGTTATGTATTTAAGAGTTATGTTGAGCTACGATCGGAGTTATGTGAGTGCTCTCACTTGTTTTCAGTGCTCAGTTACCAAAATCCCGTTCTTGTTTTGATTTAAAGTAATATGAAATGCATTTTAAAGCGATAAAAGTCACTACCAGTAAGTGAAATGTATGCACGTTTTTTTAAATATTTATTTGACGGTTATGTTTTAGTTTAAACCTATTTATTTTAGCTCGATTACATCGAAAGCCTAAGGCTTATAGAGACACTCTCGAGTCCGTTTCCTGGGTAGAACCAGTACTTTGTGTCTTTGGGGGAGATCTTGAGAACGCTCGCCAGAGTGGGCATCGAACCCGGAACCCCGATCGCTAGGCGGACACCATATCCACTACGCCACCGTGACCGGTTATGTTGAGCTACGTTCATTATATAAATATATTTCTGTGATTACGATCGGAGTGCTTTCCATTATTTCCCTTTCTTCCGCACTGCAGTTACCGAAATCCCTTTCTTATTCTGGTTTAAAGTAACATAACATGCATTTTAACGCGTACAAATATTAATGGATGCAAATCTATATAAAGTTCTGATGCACATATATGTGCATACTCATTTATTAAAGGGATTTCGGTAATTGCGAGCGGAGCGGAATTTTCTGTTATGTTACGATTGTAAGTCTTTCAGGGTATGATCAATACTGTACAATGAAAAACAATACTTTGTTGTTCTCTGCACTTACATATGTCATTGTACACATTGTACATAATATGATCAACGGGTCTCGTTTTTCTTGTCTTATTTTTTTTCCTATGAAATTTACAAGTTGCTAGGCCTCTGGGCATGTACTTTTTAAAACACACTTGTAGTTTTATCAGAATTTTGCGATGCGAACTAGAAATAATAAATGTTATCTGAGTTTACATAAATAATTCTATTACAAACTGTGTACATATGTTATAAGTTGTCATGTGACTATAATTAGATTATTTCATTGGATATACATATTTACAAGAAATATGTATATGTTTAAGTTACGAAATAGATATGTTTAATTTAGAATTCAACTCATTAACGGGATTTTGGTAAGTAGCAACTAGGAATGACTGCAGTAGCCATTGAATACATGAATACACATATTGTATGTATAGCCGGAATTAAAAAGATCTTTTATGTTTTCATCTGTCATTGTTGAAAACAACGAATAAATCTTGTATAACACGGCTTCATAATGATTAATTATCTAAAACACCGGTAGACACACGACTATTCCGCTATATTTGCTCGATAGACTGTCGTGCGTCGTTGGTCATTGTTGTTTGTCGTGTTGAATGTCGTGTGTCGTGATCAAGCAATTTACGTCGACAGGCGACAATTCCACGACAGTCGCGCGATATGATGTCGAGTGTCGTTGTACATTGTCGTGTGTCGCGTTGAGTGTCGTGTTCAACGCGACACACGACACGACACACGACATTCAACGCGACACACGACACGATACTAGACAATGACCAACGACACTCAATTTTTACTGCAACATTTCTTGCCAAAACCTAGAGCGACTTTCAACTGTTCAAATGTCGGGTATCGTTGAACATTGTCGTGTGTCGCGTTGTAATGTCGTGCGTCGTGTCGTGTGTCGCGTTGATGGTCGTGTGTCGCCCTCAAAGGGTGACAGTCGAAATTCAATGTTGCACTAACCAAATTCCGTAAGTTTGAGTTAACCATATACTAAGTA
Source organism: Congeria kusceri (assembly GCA_027627225.1). Taxonomy (NCBI): domain Eukaryota; kingdom Metazoa; phylum Mollusca; class Bivalvia; order Myida; family Dreissenidae; genus Congeria; species Congeria kusceri. The sequence continues at coordinate 63,531,917 of CM051032.1, forward strand.
CTATTGATTACTTTCCTTGGCATAGTCTGTAATGTCAACCGCAAGAATGCAGCAAAGTAAGTTGCATGCGCGCAGTCTTGATGTCATAGTTTTAAGTCAGCGTCGGATCTTAATGTTCAAAAAGTAAAATAAAAGTAAAACAGGTGTAATAACGATATTTTGCGGCGCTGTCTTACATGTGTCTAGTGATCGTTGCATTTTTACTATTGCGCAATGCCTCCGTAAACTATCAACTTCTGGTGTTGACTTTTACTGAATAATTGTAATGTTTACCTTTCCCACAGTGGCAGGGGTGTCTAGTTATTGAAGGAATCATCAACTTTCCACTTAAGATATCTTCAAGGTCTCATATGATGTTCAATTACGGACTTATCTAAGGTGGGGCCCTTCTATTTTTTAATCCGACATATTGCATTAAAGGCACTTGTACACAGTTGTTTGTGATTTTAGGAAATACGTTTCATTATGTTATTGTAATATGTTCATATTGTGTTACACATGTATTCATGGTGCCATACGTTGGCATAAGATGACCATATACTTTCCGTGAAAATCTGACGAAATTTCAAATAAAGTTGTCAATTTTTCATACAAATATTCACAACTTTCTTGAAATTATTTTTGTCCACTACATTTATGGTGTCCAAAATAAACGACAATTAAATGACAAATTTCACATCAGTGTCTTGAACTGCATTGGAACTGCATACGATCATAATATAACGATCTGTTACTTAAGATAATGATTTATCCATACACATACATTATTTCCATGTATATTTTAGTTATTTGAGTATATATATTTCGTCAATAATGCTTCAAAACAAGTAAGTCGAGATCTATATCTGTCAATTGCAATTACGTGTTTGAGTATAAAAAACGTACCCGGTAGACTTACCTTCAAATAAGTTAGTTGTATTACAAATCACACAGGCATCTCCATTTTTAATAGGTTATTCAATCTCCAATTTGCGAGAAAACAATATATACATCGTTTGAATTGGTTAAAATTAAAATTAAAAAGAGGAAAAGTAAGAAACATGATAAACATAAATGAATGAAACAAATGACTGGAATCAATAACTTGGAAACAAAGATTGTGAAGGTATCAAATCAAAATGAAGAATATTATACGCGGGCGACTTGTCTTTTTTCTAAAACATCATTCATATGGAAAATTGTGTTAAGGTAATTATTTATAATTTTTAGTGCGGTAGATTGGTTTGACCACCCTGTCCAACAAGTGGATGTGATCCAGAGTATCATTTGTTTGTTTTGTGGAAGCCTGTTTTTTTTTGGTATAAGTAGCAGCGATACATACGGCCAGGGACGGAATTTAGCGTGGTCAATATTTAATAGAATACCGGGTGTTATCAGTTTCGAATTTTTGTTGGGAATAGCGCTTGCGTGTTTGACAAATTAATATTTTTGGACCGCCAACCATATTCATTTATGGAATGCAATTAAATCAAATTAAGGTTTGCTTGCTAAATTGGACATGTCAAAGGGTTGACAAATAGCCCTCGGTTGAAGTTATTAATGTGGGTTTATATTGAATATTTCAACGAGTTGGGTTTCGTGTAAGTTTTGTTAACAAAAGATAATGCTGTTATTCTAACACTCGTATGTTAAATATACTTTTACAAGCAACTTATATATGAAATTGTGTTCTTATTTTGCAGTCTGCTATAAGTGGAAAAAAAAGAAACCCAGTCTCCGTAAAACGTTGTGGTTTGTGTCTTTGTGAACAATGGATTGGACGCTCTCTTGTTTGGGGCCAAACAACCGATGCCTGACACCATATGCACTACAAAGTAATTGGTAATCATTTTACATCCTGCAATAAACACACCATGTATGATACTTCTGACACACACCCAGCAGTGATACTTCTGACACACACCCAGCAGTGATACTTCTGACACACACCCAGCAGTGATACTTCTGACACACACCCAGCAGTGATACTTCTGACACACACCCAGCAGTGATACTTCTGACACACACCCAGCAGTGTCCTTTCGTCCACTAAAAATGGTAAACTAACATTGATCCCCTCCAACATTCCGCAATGATCATTACGAGGGTTGCGAGCCTGAAGGTAGGCCTACCAACTACTATTGATTTTAGTTTAAACATATTTTATTGTACATACATATATATTTATGGTACATAGTATAGAAAATTAGCATTGCGTGTATACAAATGGATTGGGCCTAGAGTTATACCAACATTATCGAAGGGCCCTTTCCATCATGACGGTTTATTGTAAAGGTTAACGAGATGCCAATGTCAACATTCGTATACTGAGAAAGTAGTTACTATGTAACTTATGTTTATTTCATAGGAAAAGATAGGAACAAGAAAAAAAACACATGAAAAAACACACCAACAACAGCAAGAATACACACAAACGAAAGTTACCATCCTCTGACTAGCTCGATCGTATTCGTTAATTTCGACAATAATGATCTACAGCGGTAAGCCACGCAAGCAACGAACATCGTCGAGTTACAATCTGCAGTGAACTACGATCAGCAATATGCTACGGCCTGAAGTACCAGTACTCTTCAATTAACCTTGAGCTACGGTCTGTATTGAGCTACGATCTGCAGTGAACTATGATCTGTTCTGAGCTACGGTCTGTATTGAGCTACGATCTGCAGTGAACTATGATCTGTTCTGAGCTACGGTGTGTATTGAGCTACGATCTGCAGTGAACTATGATCTGTTCTGAGCTACGGTCTGTATTGAGCTACGATCTGCAGTGAACTATGATCTGTTCTGAGCTACGGTGTGTATTGAGCTACGATCTGCAGTGAACTATGATCTGTTCTGAGCTACGGTGTGTATTGAGCTACGATCTGCAGTGAACTATGATCTGTTCTGAGCTACGGTCTGTATTGAGCTACGATCTGCAGTGAACTATGATCTGTTCTGAGCTACGGTCTGTATTGAGCTGCGATCTATATTGAGTTGCGATCTGTATTGAGTTGCGATCTGTACTGAACTACTATCTGAGCTACGATCCAAAAACTGACATAAATTACTGTGTGATTATCTTTGTTCCTACATGCGTTATAACGTGTATATGCCTTATTTCGCCCTTAATCAAGAATATCTGTAAACGAAATATTTACTTAAACCGCATGGTCTTTTTCTGAATGTGTCGTTACCATGACAACAGAACAATAAATCAATCTTGAATTCTTCACTAACCATTTTATCGAAATGCGACCCAATTAAAATAGACAGAAATCTTCATTGGTTAGTTTGGTTTATTCATGTCGATTTGATTTGATATTAACAACAATATGGGCGTAAAAGAATATGTTTGTTTCAGGTTACTCGACCTACACTAAAAAAAATTCCCCGACCCTAGAACATTTTATTGAGTTTATCAGATATGTTTTTGTTGTATTTACTTCTTTTCCAATAATTAAATGTTTTTAGTATAAACAAGTGTTTAGTTTTGATAGCATCCACTTCAAAACAATGTTTAAGGATATAACCGATATGTTTTGAATATTCATTCAGTTTTAGAATCTTCATGTTGACCATTCACCAAAAAAAAAAAAAAGAATTAAAAAATAATTCCCTAACTACCTACCCTTATTTTTTGGGGCATGCAACTTGAAGCGAACATAATTGTTCACGCCTTGGGATTCATGTATTCTAAATTGATATTCAACAGTTGCTATATTCAAAAACTACATACCGTATATATAGTCATTAAAATACGTACGTGATCGAAATTGGTATTGTTGTTTGATGCAACAAATCCAAAACTATAATAATGCGTTTGTCTACAAAGAGAACAAGGTTAACGTTTTAGTAAGACGCATGTCACGACTATCAAAGGAACAGCAACTCTGCGAACTATACAGGCACAGAGTTATAACCCTTTGCCATAGACAACCTTTCTTGGTCGGTATTCATACAGCGCAAAATCTTTATTTTTGTTGTACCCAAATGAACATTTAAGTCAAAAAATGCTATGTGATTTAAGCTGTTTAAATTTTCCTAAAAGTTTAAATACCGAAGCAACGGTTTAATATTAATTTACTAGAACAAAACATGCTATTTTAGATTGAACTACAAACGAAAAAGAAACCGATTTATGAAGAAAATTAAAATTAAGAGGCGTGTCGTGGAAAACCCGGGCTTAATGCAATGTGCTAATCCAGGACGGCACTTTCCGCCTACTGTGGATTTATTTTTAGAAGAGACTTCCTTGAAACAGAAAATACCATAAAAGCGGAAAGTGCCATACTGTATTAGCCTGTACGGACGACACTTTACGCACATGCATTAAGCCTGGTTTTCCTACGACACGCCTCGTTATTTTTTCCTTAAAAGGCTTGGTTAAAACGGACCACATAATTTCTTCTATTAATGTAGCCCATTGGCGTCTGTAAATTCGTCACAAGTATATGGCTTTCTTTATGTCTTCACTACAAAATGCTTTTTAGATATGGCCTAATACCAAAGTAAACTCATAAAAATTTTTCACATGCAAGGAGTGCGCACAATAAAATAACATATGCATGAAATATCTCTATTTGTAGTGGGCGTGGTTCGAAACCTTGTTCATATCTTTAGCACTATTTACTGATCACATGTTAAGTGCATTTTTCATTCCTTGCTTTACGCCTACGTATGCAGTGAATTTGCAGAAAGTTATAATAATGATAAGAAATGTCTAATGAGAAAATAGAAAAAACTTTCAAGGAAATATTATGACGACAAAAATTGCATGAATCGAAAGCGAACTATTGTTGTCTGTATCTCCCAGTTCAGGAGTTAAAAAAAGTTGGTGGTTTCCGCTTAGCCGACCCCCCCCCCCCCTAAACTTTTTTCCGCCGCCCCTAAAAGGTTTTTGGCCAGTCAATCATTAACTTATTTTCGGGGAAAAAAAGAGCAGTTTTCGCTTATATTATAAGTGTTTTTTTTCAGAAATCTGTTTTTGGTTTCAGTTTATAGTTATGGTACATTTTCTTTGTTGGGAGGCGTTTAAACATTTTACATGCAGTCGAATGTACTTAAACTGTGTGGTGAATATGCGGCGAAGAAAAAATAGTTGAAGAAAAAAAGTTATATTTTACCTCTTCTCCTAGTTTTTTTTTGGAGATGTAAGCGGAAACCAACCATTAATTTTTTTTTATTAAGAATTAAAGCTGCATAATTATTGATTCTGTTTATATGATGATATTCTTTATGTTTTTGTTGCTGGTAACATTGATTTCTCTCAAAACTGTGATTTAAATGATTATGATGTTGCTGTAGATTTAGGAATTTATGGTGATGATTGCGGTGCAGTTGCTATTGCTTTAGATGTTACTACTAATTAATGTTGTTGATGACGATGACAATTAAGATGATCAAGATTGGTGATCTACTGACGACGATGATGATCATGATCATCATGGTGATACGGTATTACTGGTAATAAGCATTATAATATTTTGCTCGGCCACGTGTCCAAAACCGATAAACATGTAAAAATTCATATACAAATGTTAATCTAATAGCACACAGGCGTAAAGCGTTATCAGAAACAGAATTGACATAAACTGCGACATGATGAGTCCCGCTGATGGAACACTTAAACGCCCACCCGATTTAAAAAAAACAACACACCAGTCGTTATCTTGTGATTTCTAATTTTGCTGCTGCTCTCCAGTCGCCACCCACAGTGTTGGATTCGAGCCAGACGATAAATCGCGATGCGCGTGGCTGTGTTCGGGCGCCTTAATTGTCACGTGGCGCTCAGGTGTGCTGTGACGAGTGACCATGCACAAGACAGACTGGCACACGATTACTGCAACAATGGCGCCTATTCGTGGCATGGTCTACAGCTACAAACTGTGATCACGACCGTCGTGAATTCTGTTTTAAGATACTCCATCTGTGTGTGTGATGCTTTTGGCGACCGGTTTATGCATTAAAACGCACACGATCTGAAACAATAATGTCTCCGGGAATCTCTTGGTTGTGACCACTGACAAATCAGACGGTCCACACTCGGGGCATGTGAGTTTGGTTGGTGTTCACCATACCGGACAGGTGGGGTTTCCTCTGGATACTCCGGCTTCTCCCCACAGCACATGATCACACCGAAATTAAACATATTTTAGTAAACAAAATTGCGGCTATGATTCAAAATTCGTCCCAACTTTGGATGTGTCTCTAAACAAATTAGGCAGGGGTGCTGGGACACCCCCCGCGTCCTCACATAATGCAGCTTCGGCGCGTAAAGACCAACAAATTTCAAAATACACATGGTCCACACTCCACAGGCGGGGATCGAACACATTGCGGCTTCGTGAAAACCCACGTACCGTATAAACCACTACAAAATGCTCAAGCAATGTTTCCATGAAATAAACAGTTTTTCTTTATCTGTATACTGTTCTTTTCTGAAACTGTCACTGTTACCCTCGTCTAGGGCTGGGAATAGCAAATCATGTGACCTCCTAATTACTGGTTTGGATTTCTTTGGACGGCGTGCATTTTACTCGTTTTGTCGGCTTTGGCTTGTCTGTCTCAAAGTGAGCAACTTTTCGCAAAAAATATAAACGGATTTGCATGAAATTTTCTGAGAAGACTGGAATTGGTCAATGACCATGATCCGGATCAGCGTTCAGATGCGGGACGTTTAGAGGATTCTTTATTTTTGGTATAAGCATGGCAAATTGGTTGCTTTTGTGGAGATCTGTGTCTCCGAGTACTTTCTAGTCTAAAATTATATTGTTGCTGAATACTGATGTACAAACATGGAAAATGTACATTCTTTCAAGTTGATTTTACGCATTTCAAGTATCCCATATTATACTCGCAGCAAAGTTCACCAGTAAACGTCGAGCATAGCTTCACATCCATTGAATAAGGAAAACGGGGGTCCAGTTAAATCAGTTTGGTGTCGATTTTTCCAAAGGATGAGTGTTTGTTCAGCGATTAAGAGTTCAAACATTTAACGATTGATTCAATAGACCTCCGGCCTTATCTTGCTATGGGTGCGGACACCACATTTCTGCGCTGTCAATGCCAGGGCACAGAGGCGTTGCTGGAGCTGAACGATCACGGGAGGGAGAGAAATTTGGTTCTGGATCAAGGCATTTAACGGATGAAAAAAAGTTGTGCTTACTTTATATCGCCGCCCATTTATAATAGAAGCCGCAAACAATAGCAATTAGTAGTACTAAGTGATTGCCGGTCGTTGATTTATCTTAAGTGCAAAAAGTCATTTTCAGATAAAAAGCCTTAGCTGCCGTCATGAAAAGTGCAAATTTCATGATTTTTTTGCTTTGCTGGGGCCTTTTTTCTGACACCTGTATTATTATCCTATAAAGATAAGATTTTCTATAAATGTCCGTTTTCTATACATTGACTTCCTCTTAATCATGTAAATTTCTTATATTTATTTCACGGGTTTTGAAAGTACAATATTTGTCTTATGCGAAACGTGACTGCTTTACAGTAACGAAACGATTGGTCAGTCGTGCACGAGGATCTCAAACATTAGATTATGTTGTGCAGAGCTCATTCTATCAGCCGTTTTCACGCAGTACAGACCGGTTTTAATGTTAGCTAGCTTTATTTCAATGATGTTAAAATGTAATGTTGTATATTTTGATCGTTGTGATTTTATATGAAACCAGACAAATGAATGAGGCTCGACATTCGCACGTGTCCCGACACTTGGCAAACGAGCACAGGTTTCCAGCGTTAACCGTCTCTGGTTTTTCCTGGCCGGTCGGTTCACAGTTTAGACTTGACACTTTAACACTCTTCGTACCATGTTCTGTTAAAATTGGCTGCACGGAGTCCATCAATAAATCGCTCGTCTGGTACTCCAATTATGTCTTTGTTGTGTTTTGAGAAACAGAAGTGTAGAAAGGACTCATAATCTCCATCACGGTGCCCTTAAGATGGTCATCATTACATAACACCTTTGCTTCTAGTTAATTTCAACCGAAGCGCTTTATTAACATATACACACATGTTCATATGCATCGGCGGTTTAGTTTTCGGTAGTACATTGATTGTCGGCTTAATTTGTTTCTTTGTTTGGATTTTTGGCCGTTTTTAACAGTATTTCAGTCATATCACGGCGGTCAGTTAACCTAGCCACACTTTTCCTGGTCAAGCTTAGCCGATCTAAGCGGTTTACCACTACTCAGTGCACATACTTATGCCAGTAACTGACAACTGCACTACTTGAATCAGATGTAAGCGCATGATGGCCGTAGAAATAATTTCATGACCAATTCCCACATAAGTTATGTGGCCGGGCTGGGGCTCGAACTCACTAACCCCAGATTGACAGTCCTGCGCTCTACCAACTGAGCTAGCCGGGCTGGGGCTCGAACTCACGAACCCCAGACAGACAGTCCTGCGCTCTACCAACTGTGCTAGCGGGCCCGGCTCGAACTAACGAACCCCAAACTGACAGTCCTGCGCTCTACCAACTGAGCTAGCCTGGCTGGGGCTCGAACTCACGAACCCCAGACTGACAGTCCTGCGCTCTACCAACTGAGCTAGCCGGGCCCGGTTCGAACTCACGAACCCCAGATTGACAGTCCTGCGCTCTACCAACTGTGCTAGCCGGGCCCGGCTCGAACTAACGAACCCCAGACTGACAGTCCTCCGCTCTACCAACTGAGCTAGCCGGGCTGGGGCTCGAACTCACCAACCCCAGATTGACAGTCCTGCGCTCTACTAACTGAGCTAGCCGTGCCCGGCTCGAACTAACGAACCCCAGATTGACAGTCCTGCACTCTACTAACTGAGCTAGCCGTGCCCGGCTCGAACTCACGAACCCCAGATTGACAGTCCTGCACTCTACCAACTGAGCTAGCCGGGCCCGGCTTGACAGTCCTGCGCTCTACCAACTGAGCTAGCTGGGCCCGGCTCGACTTAATTTAAAGCCACACAAAGGTGGACGTGGCCAAATTCGGACTCTACAATTAAAAGGTCATCTTATTGGCTGCCGTTGTATGTGTAACGTTTGTAAATAACCTACGTCAGGAACATTTGGTTTGCTGGAAACATTTTATAACATAACGCCTATTCATCGTTTAAACTCGGGAGTTGCATTATATTCTACATAAAACACGAGGAACTTCGGCTATATTCGTATTGTTGAAACTGTAAACAGTAAACTGAATATCACACTGTTCAAATACCATTTATTTTATGGAAATATGTATAACGTTTTTGCTCATAATGCATTGTATGTGTTTGTTATCTCTACACTAAACTTTACATCTTTAGTACCTTTAAGTCATGCGTCAGGACTATTGAGTGAACGTTTTTAATGCATTCCAGTACATCTTGCCCATCTACGCCCATGCTAAACTGGCCACCTACGTGAATGAGTGGCTAAATTGTGAAATCACATTTTTGATTGGCAATACATTCCTGGCATAATCCTTATATAGTTGGGTAGCCGTGAATTTCATCCACATTTCTTGTGGACCCGGGCTAATTTTTTGCATATATAAGTGATTTAATGCGCCGACTTGATAACTAGATCGACATAACGATTTATAGTTAAGATTAACAGATATGCGTTTCGAATGTTTAAATTACAACATTAGTGAATTGATCGTCTTCTACATACGATTTTGCTACATCGATTCTCACTAAACATCGTTGTTAAAAATTATTATGCAAATCATCTCTGGAAAAACTGGGCGCGAGTTTTTTTAATAATTTTTTCCGAGAAAAGTTGATAACTTGTTTCACCATTAAATGGACTACAATGGAATTATGGTGATGGATATTATGCAACGATATTGCTTTATTTTAATTTGGCTGGTGAGTAATAGACATGTGTAAAATGTATTGATATAATGATAAAATAAATATGAGGCGTGTCGTGGGAAAATCGGGCTGATTACATGTGCGTAAAGTGTCGTCCCGGATCAGCCTGTGCAGTCCGCACAGGCTTATCCAGGACGACACTTTCCGCTTTTATGGTATTTTCTGTTGCACGGAAACAGTTTTGGTTACAATGCTGAGCTGTCAACTACAACATGTAATTATAAATATAACAATAATAGTACGCATCAAACTAACAAAAACTTTGAACAAACAACTGATGTGCATGTATACTATGAAGATATGATATGTATGCATTGTTTTAACCGTTTCGTATAATATCTATAATCCTGCATTTATCATTCGAAATACTATTAAAGTTTGTGTCATATTTTTGTCAACAGGTAACACAGATGCGCAACGCATCTGTTAGAGCGAACATGCTAAAGAACTGAACATAAAAACATAACATCTGTACACAGTAAACATGAGCACAACTATTGTAGATAATTTGATCTTGGTGAGTGCTAATTGTTAGTTCATGTACTCGTGTGATCATTTACTGTTGTATGCGCGAGTCACTATTGCCATTACTTCTATAGTATAAATATAATTATCATTCATACGCCATTATTATCAATGGGTTTGATCTTTAGAAATACATACAGCCGTTTTCATTTGTTACTGCAATATATAGGTAAACGGTAAAAAGATCGCATTCTTAGCATTTCGTGAGAGTGGATACACTGATATATTTTTGTGTAGTGATTACTGGCAGTAAATTTCCGATCATTTTAACACCACTGGTCGATTGACGTAGAGCTTTTAGCAATGGGGAATCGTATGTCGTGCGTGCGTGCGTCCGTTTTTTAAACGACATTTGATCTGAAACCACCGAGCCGACTTTGAAGATACTAAGCAGAAATGTTTTCGGTTCACTATACAAGCAATCTCATAGCAGAGTTGTCGTTCCCTGCTCTCACCATACACCTCTGCAATGGGCCCAATGACAACAATCTTGTTAAAACTGAACAAATATATTTAACGCACATTTAAGTTCAAGGCTAGGATCAAAAGCATAGAAATAAAGAATTAATGGTTTTTAAATCATCATAAATGGGGGAAAAACAATAATTTTGATTCCTATTATGGGAAATACGTTCATGCCCAATTGCGCAGATGGAGTCATTTCGCAGATGTAAACAAAATGATTGGATGGTATTGTGCGTTGCGATTGAATGTTATGATCATGTGACTACGTACATGAGTTAGGACTCCTTTCCGAGCCAGCTACATAGGTAAATGGAAAGAAGCCGGTGTGCATAAGATTGCTGCACATGATGGTGGCTAAAGCCATACGAATTGATTCCATGTTTAGAGTCCCCATGATTTTTCGAAAGCTATCAACCAGGCAGGAAAAAACAAACAACGAGTCGATATAAAAACATTTTTCTTTCACAACTTATTCATGGCAGTGGTGCAAGCTTAAGCAAATGTTAACTCGCAAAACTGTAAAATATCATCTTCATATTGGGAACCTACTTTGACACAGTATTTTAACTATGTAAATTGAATACTTCCACGTGTTTTCATAAATATTGGTAAAAACGCCTCAAACGTCTTTTTCTCAAAATCTGTTATATACTTTCCAACTCGATTTTTCACATTGTCAAAATTGTTTTTTTTACTCGTACAGGCATTCGAAAACCTACCAGTCCGAGGACGCTAAACAAAGAATCATTGGTATGGCCTAAAGCTAATCAGGAATATTTCTGACACCCCTCACTTACACCAGTGGAGCGTTACAGCCTACACGTCCTTTTTGGCCTCGTGCTTTGCTTCTGGCACCAACATACGTACCGTGTAATGGAATACTGAGACTTATATTTATATATACATTATTATATAAGTATGTGATTTTAATCTCTATGCTCACATGGGATCTATATCTATATACGTATCTGATACATATATTACAATACTTATATGAGCCGAAGATAAAATTTAATACATTGAATACAATACATATAGAATTTTATGGACATATATGAGAAATGTACGTCAATACATACATAAAACCAATTTTCTCTACATATACATATATATCAGTACATAGATCTATTTATATACGAAATCTACATAATATGAGGCGCGTCGTGGGAAGACCGAGCTTAATGCATGTGCGTAAAGTGTCGTCCCGGATTAGCCTGTGCAGTCCGCACAGGCTAATCCGGGACGGCACTTTCCGCTTTTATGGTATTTTCTGTTTCAAGGAAGTCTCTTCTAAACATAAATCCACTGTAGGCGGAATGTGCCGTCCTGGATTAGCACATGCTAATCCGGGACGACACTTTACGCACATGCATTAAGACCGGTTTTCCCACGACGTGCCTCAAATATAGCCCCTATTGGGAGACCATTTTAATAAAAGCAACATTTTCCCAACCAAATAATGATTCACTTTCTCAGGCTTATCCATATATAAGGTATGTTATACAAAAGGAAAATACAAAATGTATTATTATTGTGAAGGGTCAATGTTTCGGGATCTTTTGTAATTGCCTTCTCGTTATTTCACAGTCGCCCTGTAAATTATGATCGAAAACCTCGATATGCTTCGGTATGCAAAGTAAAGGGAAAACTTAAGTAGTAGTATAAGGATCTGACACGAGTTGTCATTTCATACATTATTTTATTAAACGAGTTCAGGAATTTTCTTAGTAAGCGAGCCTTTGGCGAGCTTAGTAACGAATTTCCTGGAGAGTTTAATAAAAATAATATGAAATGACGAGTGTTAGATCGTTTTTATCACATGCTTTTAAACGAAAAAAAAATGCTTATCATTTTACCAAAGCATGTCGATAAATCCTAAAAGTTGTTTACTGCATTGACGTCATATCATGTTGACGACGTCATTTCACCAAAATAACGTCAGGCGATTGGTCAGTCAACAAATATGTAGCCAATGAAAACGCTCAAAATGTTATCTTACACATGTGTAAGATAAAAATACTCGTAATGGAAATCAAGGTATAGCATGTGATAAAAATGTATTAAAATAATAAAATTTCTTAAGTCTCTGGCTGTTGAATGTATAGGTATTTTTACATAAAATGTTTTAAACTAGCTAATGTTGCTAAGATGTCTAGTATATGTTACACTTTGTAAACCGAAAATATGGATTTCACATAGAACATCTGGTCTGAAATATTCACTAAAGTACACTTAAGTTAAGATTTCCCTAAGGAGCTTTGTGTAGGACCATGGCCAGAATATCTTTATGCTGGTCTTGAATATTTAGAGTCTGTATATATGATTTTTCATATCCTTTTTTTAAATAAGCATGTAAAAATTTGGGACAAAAAGACTTGAAATCAGAAATTGAAGCATTTAACTTAAGGAAGAAACACTAATACATGTATATGTAGAAAAAAATGCCGACTTGTACATCGTTTATTTAGATACTTTAGTCTTTGTTGTCAAAACATATGACTTTTTGTTTTCACAAAACAACGAAAACCAGTGAAAAATACCCTTTAACGTAAAAAATAAAGACTATCAACTATGTCACATATGTCACGTTTAAATCCAGATCGGGCCCATACTGTGCGAGCCCCAGATCTCCCTGGATCTCCTTGACTACCACAACCCCCAGGGTCGGGCGGAGGGTGGTCACTGCTGCGATGGCTTCAACCTGCAGGGGTCCGGGTGCATCCTACAGCCCTGCGACCATCGCTTCAAAGTCTGCCTCACCGACAGAACGGCGTATAGGTATGTTTTATTGTCATAACGACGAGAAACACATGGTGGTTATTGAAATGTTTAATTAGTGAATGTGTTCACAAAAAGACCTTATTAATTACTGTGAAAATTATTATTATAATAAAAGTTATGACAATGTTAAGAGTTGTAATGAAGATATTGATGATGATGATGACCATGATAACGATGCCAATGAAAAAGACGACGACGACAATAGTGATGATGTTAATGATGATGACGTTAAAAGTGTTGTTATCGATAACGATACTGGCGTTTATGATGATGATGATGATGATGATGATGATGATGATGATGACGATGATGCTGATGTTGTTGATGATGATGATCATCATCATGACGATGACGATGATATTGATGGTGGTGTTGATGATGATGATAATGATGATGATGATTATGATGGTGATAGTGATTATGATGATGATGATGATTATTATTATTATTATTATTATTATTACGACGACGATGATGGCGAGGGTGATAATGTTGGTGATGATGATGATGATTAATATGATGACGATGATGACGATGGCAGTATTGTTTTTTGTTGTTGTTGATGTTGTTGTTAATGATGATTCTGGGGATGGTGAAAATGATTATGATGATGTAATATAACAATAATTGATAATGATGATGATCGATGATGATGATTGGTACCCACAGCAGTGCAGTGAACACTGAACAATAACGACACACATTAAAACATTCCCTTTAGGACAGATATAGCGCATGCAGATTTTAACCTCAATCGTGAGCTTATCAGTTGGACTAAATTTCAATCAAATTATTTATTTGCACGGATTTTGAATAATTTGCAGTACGCAAAAATTTTTAAGAGGTCTAAAACGCGTTCCATGTTCTTGTCAGAAAGCGTCTTTGTACAACCCGTTGGTAAACAGAAGCGTGGGTGGATAATTACATATTTTAACCTCAATCGTGAGCTTATCAGTTGGACTAAATTTCAATCAAATTATTTATTTGCACGGATTTTGAATAATTTGCAGTACGCAAACATTTTTAAGAGGTCTAAAACGCGTTCCATGTTCTTGTCAGAAAGCGTCTTTGTACAACCCGTTGGTAAACAGAAGCGTGGGTGGATAATTACATTGTTGGTCAAACTAAAAAAAAATAAAAAATAATAATAATTATTATTACAATACCTTCATAATCTACATTCTACATGGCACGTTTTGATTTTCCAGTAGACGATTTAAAGTTAGAATGACTTAAACTTATACATGTAACATGACGGACAACAAGCTACCATCAATGAATGCGACTTTTTTAAACTTTCATAAATTTCCTTATTTGAATTTTATACTTCTTCGCGGTTTCTTTGTTTAAATTTTGACTTCTTTTCCATCTTTTTGTGTGCTGCTGTGCATTTCAGTAAGCATTTGCCATTAAGCATGTTCATTTATTTTGTTTTTCCACAAACTATGTCCTTTCATTAAGACTTGTATTTACATGTTATCAATTATATATTGTAGATTTTAGTCTTTGTCAAGTTTACTTACTTCAACCATTTATCAGGGGTGAGTTGCTGAAAACTTGAACGGCAAGTTAAGCTAACAGTCGTTCAATTTTGGATTTATTTATTTATGTTTATGTGAGCTTATTCTATATAGAATGTTATGCTAAATAATTTACAAAATGATTGATGAACAAGTTCTTGTAGTATTTGCTTTATTTAAATCTTAAGTTAACAGGCTGTTAGCTTAATTGACCGTTAAAGTTTCGAGCAACTGGGCCCATTATGTTTTGGATTTCATTTCTTTGCTTTTAACACTCATATCCCCGACCTAACATTGGTATTTTTAATAGTAGTTCATTTAATCAGTTTCAGATATATAGGATCTGACACGAGTTGTCATTTCATACCATAATAATTTATTAAACGAGTTCAGGAATTTTGTTAGTAAGCGAGCATTTGGCGAGCTTACTAACGAATTTCCTGGACGAGTTTAATAAAATATGGTATGAAATGACAACTCGTGTCAGATCTTTTTTATCGCAAGTTTTTTAACGAAATAAAACCCTTCTAATTTTACCAAAATAAGTTGGTAAAATTCTCAAAATTGTGTACTGACGTGACGTCATTTCATGTTGACGACGTCATTGCACCAAAATAACGTCATGCGATTGATCAGTCAAAGAATACGTAGCCAATAAAAACGTTCAAAATGTTATCTTACACATGAGTAAGGTAGAAATATTCGTAATGGTTGTATTACACGGGAAACAAGGTACAGCAGCAAGCTAGCAAGGTATAGTATGATAAAGAGCTTTTTTGTACTTGTTGATTCCGTCTAATGCTTTTTAATAATCCAATACATTTCAAATTGAGTTGCAACTGTGTGTCCGTAAGTTCTTTAAGAGTACTCTTATGTTGAGGGGCTCAAATACGGGTTCGAAAAAAACTTTTTTGCATTTACGCTGTTTTGCTTTGTACAAGCGAAAGGAAGGATACAAATCAAAAAAGAAAAACACAACCCTCCAAAAATTTCATTGACTTTGTTTATATTGGTAGATGGTGAGCGTTGAGAACTTACAAAAGGACCAAAAGGATGTTGGAATATGTTTTGAAAAAAAGTCGAAATATTGCTTACATGTGTAGTTTTCTTAAACCGTTGAAACCTAATCGATTTATATGTTTGCGTTCAAAAGATATTCAATATTTTTTCCGTCCTCTCCATGTGTTTTTCCTTTGACCCAGAATTATCGATTCTGAAAAAAGATAATATTTGTTGGTATCGGTAGAATATGGAATAAAATTCACGAATGATCATTGAAATTAATATTTTCACGAGTGTCGCAGCCACGAGTGAAAATATATGTTTTCTATGATCACGAGTGAATAAAAAATCGATATTCTACCGAAACCAACACATTTTCTTCTTATTTTATGCTGAAAAATGCAGTTTTTCTTTATCGAAGTGGTAATGTTCACTGTTTTAAAACAGTGAATTACCAATTTTATTTCACTGATAATTCCTTAAAAATCACCGTAAAGCATAAAATAAAATTGGGTATGCCATAATGAAATATGGAACTGATTGACGTACGACCTAATTGTCATCGCAACGCATTTACTTTTAATTCCAATTTTGTAAAACCTGTCTTTATTTAAAGGGACTATGTCAACGAAAATTGGCTTTCTTTTGCAATATAAATGCTATTATATGATAGAAATGAGCTATACTTAGACATGTGCATTAAATAAATAATAAATATCATAAAACACAACGATATATTTGATTTAAAAAAATATTGCAAACAATTTTGAAAAAATTAAAACTCCATGTGGGTATCGAACTCTCGACTTAGGAGCCATACGAAGAAATAACAGTAGACAGCGCTTTAACCAAATGCGCTATTCTGCTTGGTAATGAATCGTGTGTAAACTATGGTTAAACATAATACTCACGATTCTGACGTCAAAATGTAAACATGAAAAGGGCCAAACAAACACGATCCTTAATATAAATTGATTTTTATCTCAGAATACGTGCACTCTTTTGTCCATTATATATACTCTGTTTTAACTGTCATTATGTGCAAGTATTAATATCTTAATTTCAGATTTATTTTAAGAAAGTGCCCCCTTGGGGCCCTTTTCCATGCCATAGCCCCTTTAAGACTTGTATTTGTATACCTGACTCACAGAAGAGGCGCGTTATAACTATTGAGGAAAATTCTGTCAGAAAGATAAATGAGTTGAATAACAACGAACGACCAATTTATCAAACAACTATTTGTGTAGACTATTTGTGAATAGTCCCCGGACTTAAACATGTAGTGTCACAAACTATGATAACTTGATAAGCGGTTTTTATACGCGGGGAAACATCGTTATCGCGTCTTGGGCAATACCGTCAACATCGCGGGTGCCTTATCAGCCCATATGGACGTTGTCAATAGAAAACTCGGCAAACAATCAACAAATCGAACACTTTCGTCAATGGATCGCTACTGTCCGTCACATGTATGCTGTCCTACATTTGTCAACGGCTGTTGAGTCACCTCTGGTCACATTCGTATCAATGTTTGGAGGATGATAACGGGAATATATGAAGTACCATCTACAGGAATACTAGAATATAGGGAACTGCAAAAAAAAGAGTTGTGTCTGAATAACTATTTGACCCCAACTGCTTGTAGACCTTGGGTAGTTGCACAAGGAAACCTCTGTACAATAGTTCCACACAATACATGTAATTAGGTCACAATGAGCTGTCCTCTAGACTCTCATTATGTCCGAGTTGACGTCAAGTTGTTAAGTTGTTAAGTACAATATAACTAAAATATTGAATGTCTTATTGGGCACAAAAGGCTTTGAAAGGCGAACCGTATGTCCTCCTTCAATAATACTAACGCTGCATGTTTGTCCACACAGCCCCGTCGAACGCTGCGCGATAGCAGACGGACCGGTGAATCAAAACGTACACACGTTCGCTGGACTGACCGGACATGTGCAATTACCACTTCGGACATGGCCGGTGAGTGTACACTAAGAGTCGATGATATTGAAGTTATTTTATTGTTGTACAATTAGAATATTCACAGCATAGTTAGGCTGATTAATCATTTCTTCGCATAATCATTCCGTTAATTATTATTAGAAAATTGCGTAATTCGTCAACTAAGATATGCGAGTCGCCGACTAATCGACAATATTGATAAATACGTTGTATTCAATGAACAAATTTTCCTTATCCTTATGGCCCAACGGGTTTTGTTGACATAATATTAGTTAGACATGTGCTCAACTGTCATAATATAGCATACGTTCAAGACATACCGGTAGTCTAACCTTTGGTGTACAAAACCCTGATTAATCACTTAATTAATCACACTTTCTTGATGGTTAATCGACTAACATTTTAACACCGATTAACAAAATAACAATATAATAATTAATCAAATTTCAATAAGTTTTGTGTATATATACTATTACAGTGATTATAAATGGTCATCTTTATTTGTTTGTTGTTTTCGTTCATCAGACGAACGGCATGGCTGAAATCACGGTGTACGTTTATGACGTCGATGATGACGTCATCACTCATGCGGAGAGCCTCGAGCTCGTTGACGTCATGACGTTGCTGGTGTACGTGGGGACTGGTCCATTTAACAGCTCACTAGCCATCCCTAACAACTTGACATTGGACGGCACACGGGCTCAAGCCCCGTCAAGGTAAGCGTCACTAAGACCCTGTCACACTGTGGTGAATTTGAGCTTCGAGTTTTGTACGAATCCTGGAGAGTTATAACTCGCTGTAAAGTGGACGAGTTGGTCTCGGAATTATTTCAAGACGACATGTATTGGAGTTTCTTCAACCTTGACACGACATTGACACGACACAAGTACGATACTCACATTTTATCACGAGTTCAGCGGAGATATGCGTACAATATCTTTTCGATAATCGAAGGCTTGTCTTCGAGAATGTACGAGTGTGGACGAGTCTGTACGACTTGTGAGGACATGAGCACGAGTTTCTGATGACATTTTAAGAAGAAACGGAGGAGCAGATGTTGTAGGCAAGTCTCCCAAACTCGCAGCAAACTCTTTTTATGTCGTAAAATAATGATATACGGCGAAACGCTACGACAAGGGAAGACATGTCTACGGAATGTGTTTGAGTGTGTTTGAGAGTACGCGAGATTCCTTCGACATGTCTTCGACACGTGTACGAGAATAAAAAGTCCCCGAGAAGCGGCGAGAATTTTAGACCGTTTAAAATTCTCGCCGCTTCTCGGCGACTTTGCGAGTTCTGGCGACATAAGAAGACATACGTAGACTTTACTGCGACAAAGACCGACATGTGTACAAGATCTACACGACACTAGACGAGTTGCACATGGCGAGTTACAACTCGCCAGCACTCGTAGCTCAAATTCGCCACATTGTGACAGGGCCCAGGCGTTTCTACAGGATTTTGAGTTAGAGGGGGCGGAAATATTCAGCAACTGCCATCAAACTGCTTGTTTTCTCTCTTTCATGTTAGGATATATTTGATTATCGGAAAGGTGCAATATCGTCAAAATGAAAAAAATAAAAATAACAAAAATACCACAGAACGGGTTTGATCATAGCAACAAAGTGATTCAATTACACGTCATTGGCAACGAAATGCATATGTTTAAGTTATTGCTAGGTTTAAAAATCGAATATTAGAATTTAAGAGGGGGCGTACGCCCCTACCGCCCACACTAAACCCACTTATGATAAATTCTGCAGGTTTTGTGCTCAATTTTAAGTTTAAAGCATAGAAACTTTCTACTGTAAGTTAACAAAAACAGAAGAACCAAGAACACTAGTCGTTTATTCCACTTAGATAATCCATTCAGATAATCAAGTGACAACAAAAAAGGTTTTTTAAAGTAAAGTTAGTGTTTTAGTTCATGTACCAGTTTGGAGAATAGATGTTTTAATTCATGTACCGGTATAGAGAATAAATGTTTTAGTTCATGTACCAGTATGGAGAATAGATGTTTTAGTACATGTACCAATATGGAGAATAGATGTTTTAGTTCATGTACCAGTTTGGAGAATAGATGTTTGAGTGTGTGCACGTGTGTGGAATATATATGTTTTAGTTCATATACCAGTATGGAAAATAGATGTTTTAGTCCATGTACCAGTATGGAAAATAGATGTTTTAGTTCATGTACCAGTATGGAAAATAGATGTTTTAGTCCATGTACCAGTATGGAGAATAGATGTTTTAGTTCATGTACCAGTATGGAGAATAGATGTTTTAGTCCATGTACCAGTATGGATAATAGATGTTGAAGTTCATGTACTAAAATAGAGAATAGATGTTGAAGTTCATGTACCAGTATGGAGATTAGATGTTGAAGTTCCTGTACCAGTATGGAAATAGATGTTTTAGTTCATGTACCAGTATGGAGAATAGATGTTGAAGTTCATGTACCAGTATGGAGAATAGATGTTTTACTTCATGTACCAGTATGGAGAATAGATGTTTGAGTGTGTGTACCAGTTTGGAGAATAGATTTTTGAGTTTATGTACCAGTATTGAGAATAGATGTTTTAGTTCATGTTCCAGTATGGAGAATAAATGTTTCAGTTCATATACCAGTATGGAGAATAGATGTTTGAGTTTATGTACCAGTATGGAGAATATATGTTTTAGTCCATTTACCAGTATGGATAATAGATGTTTTAGTCCATTTACCAGCATGGAGAATAGATGTTTTAGTCCATGTACCAGTATGGAGAATAAATGTTTTAGTTCATGTACCAGAATGGAGAATAAATGGTTTAGTCCATGTACCAGTATGGAGAATAGATATTTTAGTCCATGTTCCAGTATGAAGAATAGATGTTTTAGTCCATGTACCAGTATGGAGAATAGATGTTTTAGTTCATGTACCAGTATGGAAAATGTATGTTTTAGTTCATGTACCAGTATGGAGAATAGATGTTGTAGTTTATGTACCACTATGGAGAATAGATGTTTTAGTTCATGTACCACTATGGAAAATAGAGGTTTTAGTTCATAAACCAGTGTGGAGAATAGATGTTTTAGTTCATGTACCACTATGGAGAGTAAATGTTTTAGTTCATGTACCCGTAGGGAGAATAGATGTTTGAGTTTATTTCCAAGTATGGAGAATAGGTATTTTGGTTCATGTACCATTTACCGATATGGAGAATAGATGTATTGGTTCATGTACCAGTTTGGAGAATAGATGTTTTAGTTCATGTACTAGTATGTTTAATTAGCAACAACGAAATATTTTAAACTAAAAAAGTAAACTCTACACGTTAGCATAACATAAAATCAAAATGCGACATTATTAAGCAATTTATTATTAATAAAGAAAACGTAGAACCGTAAACGATCATTCACATTGAAGCACAATCCTAAATATCTAAATATTTCAATACAAACAAATCAAAACGAGAGTTACAAATCTATGATTTCAATTGGCTAATAGGTTAGTATAAGAATTGTAGTTATGGATCCAGTATTATTTGTTTTCTAGACTTTCCGTCAGATACCAGCTCACTTACGAAACCTACGCCCCGTACTATTTGAACCAACCGCAGTCCCTGTACTGTACCGGGGAAAACGAGTGTGGGCGGCACTACACGTGTGACGTCACAGGAAGTAGGGCGTGTCTCTCTGGGTGGGAGGGGCCTGATTGTAACACGCCCACTCCTGGTGGCTTAGCGGATTGCAGCATTGACACAGGTATTTTACCGTGTAAGGAGGTTAAGAATAAGAAAATAAATAGGTTCTTGAATTTTCATCTATATACGAATTCAGTTTTGAAACAAATGTTGTGACAAATATGAGTGATAATCGATATGATTTCTTCTCTATTGCCCCAGCTGTTGCCTAAAATTAAAATATCTCAATCCTTTATCAGAAAACTAACTGAGCTTTAAGCACAGTTTGTTATACATTTGGTGTAATAATAAAAATAATAACATGGACGATGGTTAGTGTAATAACTATTTTTTGTGAGAATAAAACATTGACCTTGTTTTAAATAATGCATTTAAATGGCCTTATTTTGACCAGTTATTTTGTAAAATGGAATGGCAATACAAAAGAAAAATAAGTAACATTTACATTAAACATTCTAAGTTCATCCCATGTTTAGTTTGTACGAGCTACAGTATTTATACAAATTATACTTGTCACTAACAGAACTCTCAGTGCTCTACGAGAGCACGTGGGAAGGCGACATCCGGTGTCCCTCCGACTGCGGCAGTAACGCCTCTGTAAGTCTGAGTATCACGAGCGTCCGCCATGATGGCGTTACCGGAAGTGCCGCTCTGGGCCGCAATGGAAATTACGTACACATGGCGGGATCGTATTCATCGTACACGAAACACCTGATTCTCCAGGTAAATTAGCAGTAACAGCAGCAACAACAAAACTTTTGACAATCGACACGGTCTGAAGTCTACAGTAGGAGTTATCATTACCACCAGTATATTTTGAACTACAGTATGATTTCTTTAACTCGAGGTCACACCGGGATGACGAAATTGCTCATTGTTATCGAAGTTCTCGAGTTGTCGAGGTGTCCCTACTAAAAAAAGAGAAATATTGGCTAAGAAGTTTAATCGCCAGGGTAATTTATTATACATCAGCAACATTAATACTGGTATGTTTTTAATTATTAAAGGGACTATGTCAACGAAAAGGGCACCAAAGGGGCAACTGCAGTAAACAATCTGAAAATTACATATTTATATTGGCATAAATAAATACACGTTAAAATAATGTACATATAATGGAAACAGAGTTTATGCATTCTGAGAAAAAAATCATTTTATAATTTAGGTTGTGTTTGTTTGGCGCTTTTCTTGTTTACAATAAACGTAAGATTTGTGGATATCTTATATAACCATAGTACAGTAATAAATTTTCACATGTCACGGCTCCATCGTCATGAGTTCAATACACACTCTGGGTTTTCTTTTTGCAAGTCTTTGTATTTATAGGTTTTTATCAAAATTATCATAATGTAGCAAATTATTCATACGTTATTTATTGTTTATGCGTGTGTATTGCTCATTTCTTGAACATAATTAAAATTGCTAAAGGAGATCATATTTTCTCATAAAGGAGATCATATTTTCTCATAGAGGAGATAATATTTTGTCATAAAGGAGATAATATTTTCTCATAAAGGAGATCATATTAAAATTGCTAAAGGAGATCATATTTTCTCATAAAGGAGATCATATTTTATCATAAAGGAGATTACATTAAAATTGCTAAAGGAGATAATATTTTCTCATAAAGGAGATAATATTTTCTCATAAAGGAGATCATATTTTCTCATAAAGGAGATCATCTTTTCTCATAAAGGAGATCATATTTTCTCATAAAGGAGATAATATTTTCTCACAAAGGAGATCATATTAAAATTGCTAAAGGAGATCATATTTTAGTCCCTGTAACTGAGTTTGTATTTGATTGACCCATCTACTCAAATAAGATAAAGAACTAAACATTGGCATGAACTTGGCTAAATATATAAGTTTCCTTTACTATTAGTAATGAAGGTAGCCCCACCATGTGTTTTTGAAACTGCTTACCCTGAATTATATATATAAAAAAAACACTAGTCTAAAGTATAATTATAATCACTTCTGTTATTATTATACCACCAGCTTGCCTATGCCTAAATAACATGTTCATCGTATGAAACGTTATTTTTCTTTGGCAGAGATGATCAGGTAATAAATGAAGTTTGAACTGATGTATTAAATTAACACAAAGTATCCTGTATATCCTTTCATCCAACAAATAACAACATGAATACGACATTCATGATGCTAACGAAAGAAACATCTTTAACATCTATACACTGTGCATGACTGTTTGTGCTATAGTGTGTAGTACATTTTTATCGAGTGCACCGCGATTCTCTCCCATTTGGCCATCGCCCCCAGAAGACTTGTTAGTTGCGTTAGGGTGATAGTGCAAGATACAGAAGACCCTGGGTCTTTTACTGCCCGGTGTGAAGCACCTAATACACTGCACGTCGGTTTAACGTCTCATGGGAAAGACGAGTTAGTAGGTCAGGGTGTAGCCCCTGGGTTGTGAAGCCAGTGTGTTACCACTAGAGCACGGATCCGCCACGTTTGCTATATATTTCTGGCGGTTGGTAATAAACCTTTCCACAGACGTCAGTCGTATGCAAATTATCTGCAATTTATCCAGTCATGGTACTTGGATATCACGTGTTTAACGGCTAAACTATTTCACATTAAGTAGCACGTGGTAGTGTTTGTGACCTACGATGGATGGAAATTAATCCTTTAACAATAGCTGGGGAGGAGTTAAAAGTATTCGTGGCAAAAGTTAGAAAGTTCTTTTATAAAATGGTTCAATTGACTAGACAAGTAAAGACATAAAATCAGCATACTATATGTATTTATTTTCAGTCCACCACTTCCGGTCAGTTCAACATTGGAGGTCAGATGTTCCAGGACCTTGAACTCAATGGTCAATTGTCCAGCGCCACGCGGATGAATGGTGCCGTCGTGTTCGTTGCCGATGACTATGGCGTAACGCGCACGTGCCACGGCGTGCAGACGCGCGTGAAAGAGACGTGCATACTGACGTTAGAGAGGAAGTCAAGTATACATCCAAAATGTTCTTGTTTCACATAAATTGTAAAACAAATTGCCTTGTAAAGGTCGCTTTAAATAAATTAAGATTAAATTTGTGTAACGGATATAATACATGAATTTGTTCGTGTCTTAACCAGATCACGTGAATTTCGTCACAGTTAGGCTCTTTTTTATATAACGACGTTGGTATTTAAGACAAAAGAAATTCTCATTTAGTTACGCTTGCAAAAACTGCACAACCCATCAAACGATAGCCATGTTATAATAAATGATGTGCTTAGTCGTATGTATAAAGTCCATGCTTAAATATGCATTGGCATGCTTTATCTTAAAGGGACTGAACTCCAGATGGTCCAATCGTAAAAACGGACGAAAAATGTAAAAATACATCATTTTCTTACATTATCGTAAAGAACACATTAAAAAATAAGACACTTGTATGTGTTTTTATTTACCTGAAAAACCATGGTTCTATATTGTTTTCGTCCTTTGTATCGCCCTAAAATCTATAGCGTCTGCAGACGCTATAACCAATCGAGTAATTTAAAAATAGTGCCGTTTATATTTAGGATAATCACGTTACCGTATAGTTTTGTCGAGTCGTGCATGCGCATACTTGAATCAGGTGCTTGTATTTGGGAAAGTAGCGGTGTTTTTAAATCGGAAATACCAGGTTCAAATAAAGTGTGAGCTTATTCAACTTCTATTTTTCAATGAAATATACAGTTTATGGCAGTATTTGACCGTGTGCTTTACAAATAGTTATGGTTTTATGCATGTTTTTACAGTTAAGGCATACCTACAAAGAAACGCACACTTTTATGCCCATCTGGAGTTCAGTATCTTTAATACCTTGTCCTCAGTATCAGCTTTCATTTTGTTTCCTCTCGATCCCATTGAATCCCATGCCTACTATCTGTGATCCCATTGCAGCCAAGTTCGATCCCTGCCATGGTCATGGCCAGTGCTGGCGGTACGGGGACCAACAGGCTGACTACATGTGCTGCTGCGATCACGGTAAATATACAAAATGTCCTACATTCTCTGACAATAGTTCAGACAACGATTGATTGCCATCGCCAGTGTTTAATCTTTCCGTTCCTTGTGTGTAAAAGTTATGAAGTTGCCACAGTTTGCCAAAATTATAAACGCTCAAGTATTAAATCGTCTAGTTATATGTTTTGAATACTGCCTCGATTAGTGATCAAGTATATATATGAAGTCTACTCAGTTTACCATAACTTATACTACAAACTTCTTGTCTGCATTTGGTATACTCTAGCATTTTTATGTTGATGTGTTTCGATAAAAATTTATTTGCGAAAACTTTGATTCAATTTGCAGACTACAGCGGCGAATATTGTGATTTTCATAAAACTACCACAACCACCACCACGACAACAATGACTACAACTACTACCACTCCAACGACAACATCAACAACAACTACTCCGACGCCGACAACAACTACCACAACACCAAAAGTGACAACAACTACCACTACAGCGCAAGTCTCAACAACTACCACTACAGCGAAAGTAACAACTACAGAGAAAACCACTCCGGTGCCGACATCTACAACTCTGGCAACAAGACGAACAACAACAATGACTCGGAGTTCAGAAGAACCGACCTCTGTAGCTATGACAACCATGACTGAATCATCAGCGTCATCATCAATGACAACAACAACAGCAACAACAACACAGACCGCTGCTGTCACGGATACCACGACCAAAGAGAAATCAACTCTGAGAACAACAAATTTCCCCGCAACAACCACAGCATCAGCAGCATCGTCCCCTACAGCAGCAACAACAAAAGCAACTAGCTACTTCACCAGTAAAGAAACGTCATCGACAATGAAACAAACATCTGAAACAACCACAGCACCCGCGGCAACAACAACAAACCAGCCGCCAACATCGACAACCCAACAGCCAACAACAAAACCAACCACACTCACCGTCACACTAAAAGCGACCACTACCACAAGTGCAGTCACCACCAGCGCTTGCAAGCCGGCGTTCAACTGCACGGTCCACCAGGTCTGTGACGTCACCGGAAGTATCACCTGCGCGCCCGGATGGACGGGATCAAACTGTGACACCGTGATACCGAACGGACCTGCCGACTGCGAGGTGTACGAATGTGAGTACAGTTTTCAGTTCCGTCATTTTGATATGATATAGCAATGAAATGAAACAAAATAAGTATTGTATGTACAATGATCTACCCCATTAAAAATTTCAATTAGTGTTAATATTATAATATTTAAAACAGCAATCATTTTATGGACATAGTAACAATTTAACTACATTTGAACGGGTAGTTATAAGAATTCCCAAGAATATTTGCATATTCCATTGATTGTGCCACAATGCCGAATAAGATTTACTATAATTAAA
Organism: Congeria kusceri; assembly: GCA_027627225.1. Lineage (NCBI taxonomy): Eukaryota > Metazoa > Mollusca > Bivalvia > Myida > Dreissenidae > Congeria > Congeria kusceri. The sequence goes on from CM051032.1 coordinate 63,559,064, forward strand.
TCTAACATGGCGATCTGTGTCATACGCAGGGGCGGATCCAGGATTGTTTGTTAGGGGGGGGGCGTAAAATTTTTATCGTGCTGTTATATTGTCTGCGGGTCTGCAATGATCAGCTACAGATCCGTATCAAAGATATAAAATACTTTTTTGCAAATCATCATCATCATTATCATCATCATCATCATCATCATCATCGTTGTGTCGTCAAATGCACGTTGTATCACATAATATATAATGATACTTCACCCTATTGTGTTCGAAAGTCGTGTTAATTCATCTGTATTTCATGCACCTGATTTGGCAATAAAATGCCATGGTTTGATGTGCCTGTCCATTAAATACGTATTTGATGTTCAATGTTATATATCAGGAACATCTTAAACATGTAAAATCCGTTGCTGACTACATTCAAACACACACGCATCAACATTTTTTTGTATTATTCAATAACCGAACAGACAGACGAACATGTTTTACACGAAATATTGTGAAAGATACTTGTATGATTGCGTTGTTAACTATTAAGGCAATTGATGCCGACTTTGTGTCAATTTTGCTGACATATGGTGCCGGGAAATATATGAAATCGCCAGGAATTGGAGCCAACGTTGCTAAGGGAACATTGAACAAAAAGTGTGTCAATTTAGATTTACATTTTTGGAAATAAAACTACTTATTGAGAAAAAAAAAAATTTAACCTCGAAAGTAGTCATTGATTTGACTTAAATTATCATATTTATTCGAAAAGTATATATTTCTTTTACCGTATGTGGTATCCTGTGCCTTTGGTGTATTTCATCTGAGATTTTTATATACTATATAAATTTATAAAATAAAACAATATCATCCACAAATAAAGGTATATATACCCATTGTCTATAGTTTATAGTTTTCGCTGAACTTTGGCTTTGGTACTGCGATGTATGTAAGAAATCGTAGGAGGCAGGCTAGGTCGGGTATGTTTCACTGAAGTTAATATGTATTTTTTAGCAAAAGTGAGCGAGCGAAAAAAACTTAAGCATACTTTATTCAGTTTTGACCGTTTTATATATGTCCATATATGTATGGTCCGGGAGTTTTATGGGCCGGGTGCTGGTGATACGTCATGCATGTGTCTAATTCTCCATTTCTCCCATTGCCAATGCAGTGCCGCCACCACAACCGACACCTGATTAAATGGTTAAACAGTTATACGTGTTAATAAATTTCAGTCAATAGCTTCCACACCTCCAATGGCCACTAAAGACACAGAATAAATGGCTTATCAGTAATTCATTTTTGATGGTTTTCAGGGGACAGCTTTCTTCCCAGTGAATGGAGCGGAAACTATACATGTGCCGACGATAATACCGAGGTAAAGTTCTCAATGAACATCACAAAGTCTCAGTCCTCAATTCTTTTCTCGGGTGACGTCTTCATCGCCGGCAAGAACTTCTCTGCCGACGGAACTTTCGCTTCCTACTACCGCACATTCGCTATCCAGTCCTCCGAGATTATCCCCGAGGAAATCGCGTCGAGGAATTTCTCGAAGTTCGAGATGAATGGACAGTTTCACAGCTCCATATTCATTGATGGTGTTATCATATTCTCTTCTGCGGGCGGCACCCAACAGACCTGTCCAATGGAATTGCGCAGGAAAAGAGGTAAAACGTGTTTCATGGGCTTTTATCGGAAATCCTTAACTACAGAAACGTTTCATGTTATTAGTAACGCTTCGAACTTGTACAATAATAAAAAAAAGATGTAATCATAAATTGGTTTTCTAAAGCATATTCAGTTATATTCATGTAATAACGTTAACCGTATGCTATTTTATTTATAGGATGTAACTTCATGTAACCAAGTTTTTAATATTTAGGAATAAAAATGCTTACGAAAATTTCATGAAATTCTTGTATATTTAAACATTAGTGTAAGTTGTGCATGTGTTCAATATCTCCAGTGAGTTTTATGCTGTCCCTTATTTGTAATCGTATTTTGTGTTGTAACATGAATACACTCAGATCATTGTAAAATTCTATTAACTTATAATCAGGAACTAAGATTGGCTAAAGCACTCAGGCAATTTGCGTATGTTTAAAACCAAGGTTACTGGTTATATACTCCACTCAGTTCAAGTGAACGTTAACATTGAACATGTGCATGTTAAAGAGGTCTATTAGCTGCATTAAATAAAATGTCCTGTATTTCAGTATTCACCGTCACAAACTGGTGTAATGGCCACGGAATGTGCCAGCGACATGGTCAACAGAAGAACCAGTTCACCTGCTGCTGTGACCCGAGTAGGATAACTTTACCATTGTTGCGACGTCTTTAAATCCATTTGAATTGCTGCTATAGATTGCAAAGAGATGTTTGGTTTCTGGGTTTTCTTAAATTTTTATTTCTCTAATTTTGGTTTAAAAGGTTTGTCAAATATGAGTTTTTTTTATTAAATTTAATAAAACTGCGTACCGGTATTTTATATGTATGTCTTTCAATCACATGACTTCCTTCAAAAAAGATGTACTATCTTTAAAGTGCGTAAGCATATAAGGGCGTTATAGCAAAATAAAATTGACTGGTGATTTCAGAATACGAAGGGCCACACTGCGAATGCGAAATTACGACTACAACCACTACCACAACAACAATGACAACAACAACCACGCCTCCCAATACCATCCCCCCGTGCACGCCCGCGGACAACTGCACCCACCATTACACGTGCGGGCCCCAGGGTCAGAAACTATGCATGGCCGGGTGGACTGGGGCGGCGTGTGATACCTTGATACCGGGATCCAGCGCTGACTGTGACATTTTTGACAGTAATTATATTATTATATTGAATAATTATTGTTAAAAAGATGACGTATATTTTGATTTGGCAAGGCGAAAGGTCGAAATGCGTAAGATTTATTGGTTAATTGTGTGTGTCAGTTTCGTAATCTTTATAGTTTAAAAGTGTTTGTTATTATAGTGTCACCCCTCGCAATTAAGGGCCATCCAGTTTTGACTTATGAGACACCTTTACTGATGAACGTCTTTACTTCCAATTCTTATCATATATGCCGGGCGCTTAGCAGGAAGGCAATCGGTACCCTTCGCTTTAACTAGCTGCTTAACTAACCACGTCATTCTGTTTCAGTAAAAGAAGTCATTGCGAGCGAGTGGGAGGGCAACTACACGTGTAATGACACCCACGCGTTACGGCAATTCCGTATGAACATTACGAAATCCACCACCAGCATCGGCATGAACGGCGACATCCTTATTGACGGCTCCATGATATCCGTTTCCGGCACGTTCGCGAGCTTCTTGAAGACCTACGCCTTGCAGAACACGCGCCTCGTGGCGCACGAGATATTCAACCGGAACTTCACGAATTTCGAGATGAATGGGATGTTTATGTCGCCTGTCTACAGTACCGGAGTCACCATCATTGTCGACAAATCGGGAATGATCACCTGTCCGATGGAGCTGCGGCGAACAGCCAGTAAGTCACACCAGGCCGTCACAGTGGAACAACAAATGAAATACTGACTTTGTGAATTAATCATATATGGTGTAATAAGCTGTATCTCCTTTTTTATTGTACATGTAGCATTAAATGATTGCACAATGAACTTAACAGTATACTTTATTCTGTGTGTCATAATATTATACTAATATAAGAGATAAAACTATCCTTCTACGTCAAAGGCATTTAAAGTGCCTTTTCTTGTTATTCATGTATTGTTCCATTTTGATATGTTTGCATCATATGCAAACACGGGGGTAAATACTTTATTGGTATATACGCATGTACAGTGACATACTCTGTAGCATTCGAAGCATAGTTGCTTTGATTATCACACTAACTACAGAATGCGACAAATACCACTGGAAACAATACCCATAAACAATACCCATAAACAATACCCATAAACAATACCCATAAACGCAACTGTTGTGCACGTGTTTTCTTTTTTACACGTGACTTTTGATACATTTTAGTCTTCATCAACTGGTGTAGCAGTCACGGAAGCTGTCAACGATACGGAAAGTCAATGCAGGAGTTCAGATGTTGTTGCGACAATGGTAAGATTTATGTTTTACAATGCAGTCTAGTGATACTGCTAATGGTGTGAAAGGAACGACGATGATAACGATGGCAATGATAGTGAAAGAAGGAGATGAAGTAAAACAGACGCAAACAGATGAGGATAGTGGTAATAATGATGATAGTGGTGATTACTAATATAGAAGTGAAAATGATGTGGTGATGATGATAATTACTAATGAAAATGTGAAGAAGATATTGTGATGATGATCACTAATGGAGAAGTGAATATGATTTGGTGATGATGATCACTAATGGAGAAGTGAATATGATTTGGTGATGATGATCACTAATGGAGAAGTGAATATGATTTGGTGATGATGATTACTAATGAAGAAGACAAGAAGAAGATGGCTATGACGTTGTTGTTGTTGATTTTGATAATAACTAGGGTTTGTTCCATACTTGAAATCATACTGTTAAAGTTCATTATAATCTTCCTCGCGAAGAGTTGTTAAACATACACTCAACATTATTGAACCATTTTTCCAGGCTACACCGGAGACGCGTGCAGTACCAGGACCATCTCACGGCGTTCCACCGATATCACAACAACCACTGCCCCACCCAAGACAACCATTCCAACAACCACCACAACCACATCGGCAACCACCACAACCACTCCAGCGACCACAACCGCAACTACAACCGTGGCCACAACCACGACCGGTCAACCATGTCAGTTCTCCATGAGTGGCTGCTCGGGACATTTCTACTGCAACGTCAACAAGAAGGTCTGTTTTGAGGGCTTTACTGGCGTTAATTGCTCCGACGTCATACCAAATGGACCCGCCGATTGCGACGTATTTGACTGTAAGTAGCAAGCGGTTTGTTACATATGTGTATAGGCATCTATTGTTTATAAACAAAACTTAACTTTAAGTCATCGCCAGTCAAAACTAACAAAATGGTTTGTAAAAACAAAGGCCCAAATCAAAGGGGAGGAATGACTTATAATTACGTGTAAAATTCAAATGGTACCAATATGCTCCTTTGAAACTTTTATCGGTGACATGTTGAATTGAGTAGCTTAAAACAATTTATTACACACTTCTGTATAGTTAACAAAGAAGCAAAACGTTTTTTAAATTTTCACATGTATATACAGTCATGAGTATTATTCACTATTTATTGTGATCATTGCAGCCAACGGTGTTATTCCGAGTGAATGGTCCGGCAACTACACTTGCGTTGACGATGGCATCATGCGACATTACCTCATGAACATCAGCCTTTCCCAAGACACAATCGACATCCTTGGCAACATGTCCATCGACAACGCGCACCTGTTGACAGTCGGAACGTTCGCGACGTTTTTTAAGGTCATTGCTTTTCAGTCAAAATCTGTTGTCATCGAGGCGATATACGGCCGCAACTTTACCCTGGTTGAGCTCAACGGCAAATATATTAATCCACTGCTTATCGATGGCGTGATTATGTTTAAGACAGTCAGCGGGACCTATACGTGCCCAATGCAGATGCGGCGAGGGCCACGTAAGTTACTTGTTACTATTTATAACGACCAGTTAGTTTTAAAATGATTGACGGACGTATAAACGTGTGTTGACAGATAGATGAGTTTTCAGTGCATGACATCAACTTCTGACGATAAACTGACACGGTTATACCCAATGTCGTGTGTACACATGTAACTGTATTGTGTAAACGTATAATAATTATGTCAAAGATCGAACTGGAGAGCAAGGTTACGAATAGTTATCAGACAGCTGTCGATGTAATTATCTTAACGATAATGAATCAAAACGCAGACAGCGTAGAAAGACTGTTGGCGCCACAAACAAATAAAAGCATGTGAATTATGAGTGCATTTTTGCTAAAAGAAACATTTGTTTGAATGAAGTTCAATTTCCCACCTTTAAACTTTATAATTTGGCTTTTTATTCAATAGTATACGACATCATAATGAAAACTAATTTGTAAGTACAAAAAAATATTTTGTTCGTGCTAATTATCTTATAGAAACGGAATTATATACTAGCCAGTTAACAAGTCAATCTGCAAGGGTCAGAATAACCGATGAAGCTTAGTAGTTAGGCGCACCCATTGTAAGTGCTTCTTAGCCAAAGATCTATAAATAAACATGTTTATTTATAGATCTTTGTTCCTAGCCTTCTAAGTCAAAATAGATCATACGATGCAAGCTCTCTATTGTCCATAGTACAGTTTAAAATTAATAAATTGCAGTAATTTGTTGTCCAAATATTCAGAATGAGAATTGGTAACAAGAAAAAACACTTTCGCAATGAGTAAAAGTAACCATTGTAGCGCATTAATTTGGTGGCCTTATTCCAGGACAATCCGGTAAATATTTCGGTTACATACAAGTAAATAGCAGAAGTAGGGGTGTCAATAGTTTCAAGTTATTTTTTTTATAAAATGACCTTTTCACAAACTGTAATTGTAATAAATCACATAATATACACATTATAATACATATTACATACATTATCTTAAATAATTAAAAATTTAAGAAAGCGGGGGTGATATTTTGCCTGTTTTGAAGAAGGACCGTTTCTGGTTTTGATTTACTGACTAATAGCCTGCAAAGAAAAGTAGTAGTTTTCCGCGATACCTGTTTTGGAAATTACCGTCTCAAAAGACAGTTGGTTTCTGCCAACAGTCTAAAAATCAAATGAGGAGTCCTGCGGGAAAACTGGGCTTAATACATGTACGAAAAGTGTCGTCTGGATCAGCCTGTGCAGTCCGCACAGGCTAATCCAGGACGACACTTTCCGCCTACAGTGGATTTATGTTGAGAATAGACTTCTTTGAAACAGAGAATACCATAAAGTGGAAAGTGTCGACCCGGATCAGATCCGGGACAACACTTTACGCATGTGCATAAAGGTGGGTTTCCCACGACATGCTTCATTTAATGCATATTCAAGAAAATGTACTACCACAGGTCTACACTGGTACATATGAAAAATCTTTAAAATCAACAAGAAACAACAATTAAAACCTGATGATTTGTTCATACATTCCTCTAAATCTATTGTAGGGAAGTATCTCATTTCACGCTAAATACAAACACTGAGTAATCATCAATGGCACATCTTTCATGTTGTGTTTCAGTTTACCAAACCTTCAACTGGTGTAGCAGCAGTGGCACATGCTGGAGAATGAGTCCAGATAGGAACAACTACCACTGCTGCTGTGATCCAGGTAACAATGATTACAGGAGTATTTTCTCTCAGCTGATCAATAGCTGAACACACTGTTTCAATATCTTTAGCTCTGCAGCTGTGTCTTGATCTCATCTGATAAGGGTCGCCACACTGTGTCCACACTGTGACCACAGCAGGGTGCCAATACACATATTTTGGAGGGGGGGGGGTCAAATAATGAAGGATTAAACTAGGCCTTTAACAACTGTTGCTTTTTCAAGAGCTTACATCATTTAATATTCATATCAATCAAATTGTGTTCAACTAAATAACAGCCAGTTGTAAAGGGGGGCTAATTAACCAGTATAACTTGTAGCAATATTGTACAATATACATGTGTATGTGTTATTAGATTTTATTTAAATTTTATATAAAATGGAGAACAACAGTCGGATGTCACTGAAATGCTGAAATGCAGTTACGGTATACGGTATATGTACTTCTTGCATTCCAAGGACTTACTGGTGACCATTGTGAAACCAAAGTCACAAATACTACTATTACTACAACTACCACCACAACGACGATGACAACAACAACAACAACGCCGAGCACAACGTCAACAACCACAACTCCGACCGTCAACACGACAACGCTGCCGACAACGACGCTGACGTCATTTCCTTGCACGCCAGTCGCTAACTGCAGTCAGCATTACAGGTTAGAAACCAGTAAATTTTCATAGCGTTTCAGCATAAAATAGCAAACTCTCCAGCTATTTTGCTTAATTTTAGATATTTTCTATCTATTTAGTTTAAAGAAATAATAATAATTGTACTAATAACACTGATGATGATGATGATAATAATAATAATAATAATAATTAATAATAATAATACTATCTGTTATTTCCAACAAAAACAAATGCATGTCTCTTAAAAAATGCAACTTGTAGAAAACGCGAGTTCAACATTAACACATTTTGTCTATAAATAAACAAGACATTTAGTGTCATACAACACAGAGCATTGAGACGCGCCGTTCGCATGAAATAACCATAAATAACATATATCTAACCTTCCATTACAGCTGCGACCCCTACGGCCGGAAAATCTGTTCCCCAGGGTGGGGCGGCAATGACTGTGACAGGATTACCTCTGGGGGTGCAGCGGACTGCGATTCCTTTGATGGTACGATAATGCTTCTACTACCAGTACTGGTTTATATTACTACACAGTGCCTTACTGGTAGCTTGAGTTTTGCATATTAGCATACATGTTGGCCTTTTTCAATGAAGAAAGTTTATGTATTGTTTACATTTGGAGAGTCAGGGATATTTGTTGTACTTTTCAACATTTGAGAGTAGAAAATTGTTTCTTCTGTAATATATAAAATTTAAGCATTCTGCATTTTTTAAGGGTGGAAAAATGACACATTTTAAAACCAAAAATAAAAATTAATAAAATCTTATTTTAAACATAACACGTTCATAGCAGTTGTATGCATTTAAAAATAAAATAAAAAGGTAAAATTATTATAGCTTTATAGCTACGTTTTAAACATGCACTTCAATGCGTGTTTTAGCTCTAATTTTGATAGTCAGTTATATGTTAATGAATTATGCTTCTTTCAAAATAACAGATTTGTCACTCGTGCCAAGTGAATGGGCAGGTTCCTACACGTGTCCAGACGACAACGCACATGTTACGTTCACGCTTAACGTAACACAGGCGTCATCCCTTGACACTTTAGCGTCAGTGCAAGTGGATAACGTCACCGTACCCCTGTCCGGCACGTATGCAGTAGCGTACGGTGTCCTGACATTGAAAAATGATCAAAAAATTATCCGGGAAGTGAATTCCGCGTTTTACACTGATCTGCACGTGCAGGCCGGGTTGAAGAGTCCTGGGTACATCAACGGATCCGTGCTTTTCATCGCAAACACAAGCTCGACCGTGAAGTGTCCGCTAGAACTTAGGCGGGTTAAAGGTATTCATATATTTATATTCATAGTTTTGTTCAGTAATATGAAATGGTTTTCAAATTTGTCAATCTGACTTAAGTCTGCGATCTTCCTAATGCACAGCATGTTTTGATGCCACCGCAAAGCGGGAGGTATTAAGCATCGCACTTGCATTTGTTCACTATAGAATATATACTTCCCACATTTTGAGGACTCAACTCCTCTTTAACTGTTGGGCGGATTCGCTCAAACTTTCACAGCGAAAGAACCTTAACGTGTAGATGATAATAAAGGAAGAAATTTTGGCTGCGACCAATTTTGCCAGAATTATGGCCCTTTGTCATTTTTTTCCACTATTGTATATATACTTCCCGAAATGTTTGTGGACTCAACTCCTCTTTAACTGCTGGGCGGATTTGCGCGTAAACTTTTACAGCTGAAGAACCTTCATGTGTGGGTGATCGTAAAGGAAGGAATTTTGGCTGCGACCAATTTTGTCCCTTTGTTATTTTTTCTACTATACAATATATATGAAAATAAATTTTTGGATGCAAAAATTAGTGTTGGCCACATGCCCTTTGTCATGTGTCGTGGGGGCATCCGTGTCTGTGATACATCTAGTAGGAGCTGATTTTAATTAGATTGAAAATTTAGGTTACAATATACTAATTCCAATCCTTATGTAATTTAATGTAAAGGCAATAATTTTAACCAAAAATAAATGCAACATTTTGCACATACGGACCCTCATAACCATACCTTTTCTTAAAGAGCATTCTAAGCTGAATTGATTTAAGCAATAAAAAGGGTATGTCATGTATTATGTAAGAAAGAACTCGACACTAAACAAAGTTGACTGTTTTATCACCATCTTTTTAGCCGCTACTTTCTAGGTGAATGTAACCCACCTCAGAGCAAGTGTCATACTGTAGTCTCCAATCTTAAAACATGTCAGTGATTTATTAGTGCATACCAATGCTTACCCTACCAACATCTCCAAAAAAGATTATCAAAGCAAGTGTTGAGCTAAAAACATGTCTTCGAGTTAAACTTGTTGATTTATTTAGAGAGTACAGCCCTACATCACTTGTTTGTTTACTGTATTGTGACCTTTAACCCGACAAGAATAATAGAATATGTTGGAGACACATACATTCAATTACAACTTTTACTACTACTTGTATAATTATTTCATTTATTTTTTTCGTTGATGTTATTACCGGTACTTTTATTTTCTAGTTCATTGCATGTAGTTATTATTGTTTGGTAAATTTGCCCAAATAATTTTTCCAGTCTTAATACCGGTATGTACAATTTGTGATGCAATATATAGTTGCACCAGTATTACAGACACGTGTTTATTTGTGTCTTTTATAACAGCAACACAAAGCCTTTCATATAGACATTTGTAATGTCAACTAGTAAAACGGACGTGAAGTACAAAATATAATCAAATAATTGAGTATTATCATGAAGTTTATATGCATATATAGGATAACGTTTTAAGGTTGCTGCACACTGTTTTAAGATAGCTTTCAATATGCTTTAAATATTTTAAATGAGGCGCATCGTGGGAAATCGGGGCTAAATGCATGTGCGTAAAGTTTCATCCCGGATCAGCCTGTGCAGTCCGCACAGGTTAATCCGGGATGGCACTTTCCACCTACAGTGGATTCATGCGTAGAAGAGACTTCCTTGAAACAGAAAATGCCATTAAAGCAAAAAGTGTCATCCCGGATTAGCCTGTACAGACTGCACAGGGTAATCCGGGATGACACTTTATGCACATGTATTAAGACCGGTTTTCCCATGACCTGGCTCAAATATTTCCTGATGCATTGGTATTTGTTGTGAACAAATTCTACTTCATAATGTGGATTTCAGTAACACAGTTTGGTAAGGCTCAGTTCTTTGTGAAATGGAGCTTTTATAGCGTTTTAGCCGACTTAAAAGAGTGCTTTGCTTGAGTTAAAGTTGCTTGCATATTTGCATGTTGTGTTCGGCTTGTGGAATCAATTATATCGGCAACATTGCTAAGAAAAAAGGTGGTAAGCCTTTATATTTAAGCTTTGCCGAGGAGCTAATGGTTGGTTTTCTGGTTGCCAGTTGCCAGACTTAAAGATTGAGCGAAAATCAGGAAGATGGTTGTCATACGGCCAAAAGATTTAGTTGTTAATGTACAGTAGCAAATTTCTGGCTGTTTTATGATGTTTGTCGCTCATTCGACTTATTTAAAGTTATATTTTTTTTAAGGAACACACTGTACTTATAATAAAAGTAAATACTATATTTCTGAGAAATATCATAATTATGTAGGTTTTACTTTAAACGAAAGTTTGTTGATGTGTGTTCAATTTTTTAACATCTACCAAGCACATTTTTGCCCACCTGTCACCTCTTTTTTCAATGGTGTACTTCCACGACCGAAATTATGTGCCGCTCATTGAAATGTTATATGTTGCCTCCTGCTTTTTATTAAAAGAATGTTATTAAAAACATATAAATACAAATTGTGCAAATCAAAACTTAATGTATATACATTGTAGTTTACGACATTTGCAGTTATTAAAAACAACACTAAACAACTGTATTTCAAATGTAATTAAACTGTGGAATACTGGTTATGTCATTTCCAAACTTTATAGTGTTCGTGATCGGTCGATTGTTTATCTATGTTCTCGGCTTTCAAAGTGCGCGCTGCGATGTGTGCGGTGAAGCTACTCTCCAGATTGCATGCTGTTGTTGTGCTCAGAAAGGAGTATTTGCTAGCCGTCGGAGATCTTTCTGGCATATTTCTATATGTTAGTTCGTTGATGGGTTTATAGTTAAACATTCCAAACCACTCATGAATATCGACAAGCTTAAGTACACTATTTGATGTAATGCAAAGCAACTAAGGCGTACAAAATATATACACTATTTGATGTAATGCAAAGCAACGAAGGCGTACAAAATATATATGCTTGTTTCAGGTTACCAGACCTACCCTAAAAAAAGGCCCCGACTTTAGAACATTTTATTGGGTTTGTCAGATATTTTTTGGTTTTAATTACTTTTTTCAATAAATATTTTTATTTTTTTTATAAATAAGTGTTTTGTTTTGATAGCATCCACTTATGAACAATGTTTAAGGATATTTCTGATATGTTTTGAGTATTTATTCAGTTTTATAAACTTCAAGTTGACCATTTACAAAATAAAAAAAAATCCCGACCTACCTACCCTAATTTTTTTGGGCATGTAACCTGAAACAAACTTCTTTTTTTTTACGCCTAAATACTGCAGTTTGGGAGAGGAGAGCTCCAATGTAATCACTGTTTGGATTATTGCAACTTCAAATCAATCGGTTGTGCATCTAAAGTTTTTATTTAGTTCAAGCTTAAAAAAATATAATTAAATTGTCAATGTTGATGTTGATTAAAATGATATTTTATTTGTAATTGGACAGTTTTTTTAGAAGATATAATGAATTATCCCCTTTGATCTAAAAACATACGTAAACCCATCAACGAATGCTTGTTTGCAGGTTCTGTCTTTGAAGGCGGTACAGTATCTCATCGCGAGTATCTTTGCCAGCGATGTGTTATCAATGCCTTATAGTAGCACATGCATGTATGTTCTGTTTGCGAATAGTTAATGTAGACTGGTGCAGTGGGCATGGAACGTGTTACCGCAACTCCAAGACGAAAGATGACGTCACATGCTGCTGTGAATCAGGTAATACGTCATCAACAAATACTGTGCCTTCTTTTTTCTACTGAACTTGACATGACATACAGTAGAATATAACTTAATAAATACTTTATAAATATGCATGATAAATCTATTTTGTTTTTCATGTGAATGTGATACTGGATGCTGCTTGCTGTTCAATATCTTGTCACTTTCTGTTCCTCACAAGACATCTTGGTCCATCCAGATTTAAAACAAATAAGCGGGCTTTTATCATGAGGTCGATTTCACCTACATTATGATAAGCATTAGCTACATTTTCTGAAAAATAAACGCACTTAAATATATCATTCATGTCACACTCAGTATTAGGACATATTGAACTTGTTTGTTATGTTATTTTCATTTAAACTGCAGTATTTTCACATTTCATTGATAAAAAGGTCACACTGGGGCATTATGTGAAATCAGCCTAACCCCAACATCGACCACCACAACTACCACAGCGACCACGACTATGACGTCACTGCCGTGCTCCCCTGCAGACAACTGCACGCACCACTTCACATGCGGCCCGCACGGGAGGAAGGTGTGCCACCCTGGGTGGGTGGGGCCTGACTGCACTGTCATGGTCCCGGGGGGTGAGGGGGACTGCGACATGTTCACAGGTGCATATATTGTACATAAATACCATGTATATGCCTTACCTTAAATTACCTGAATTACCTGAAGCCAAATGCTCTTCGTAAATATAACTTATAATGTCAAATGTTGTACATACACATCTTTTGCTTTGATAGATGTGTTTCTACTCTGACGTAAGAATAATCCATCTACATATAAAATTCATCGGTTGGGTTGCAAATAAACGCTCTAGTTAAAAACATAAATAAGGCTTCTTTGTTATGAAATGTCGACAACTTCTGAAGAAAATAGCATTACTTGTTAGGCGTTAGGCAAACATTGTGATCATTTTATAAGACTAGTCCTGATAAATTGTGATAATTTTATCAACCATTTGTTTTTATGTTTTAGACATAGACATCGTACCGAGTGAATGGTCCGGCAATTACACTTGCCCTGATGACAATAATGAAGTCATCTACGCCATGAACATAACAAGGTCATCCACCATTGACACCATGGCAACTGTCAAAGTTCAAAACTACTTGTTCAAAATGGCAGGCACGTTTGCGTTAGCATTCCAGTTTTTGACCCTGGACAATGACATCAGCATTTTCCGCGAAGGAATGGCGGTAAACTATACGGACGTGGAATTGAATGGAAGGCTTATGTCGTCGAATTTTATTTCTGGCTTTGTCATCTTCAAGAAGGGAAACACGACTTTAAACTGCCCAACTGAGCTTAGAAGAACAGCAGGTTACATGCCAGTTTTTTTATGCCTACCTGTTTTAATTTCAGCCCCAACTTAAAATCATAAAACAATAATTGAGGTGTGTCGTGGCAAAACGGGGCTTAATGCATGTGCATAAAGTGTCGTCCCAGATCAGCCTGCACAGGCTAATCCGGGACGGCACTTTCTGCCTACAGTGGATTTATGTTTAGAAGAGACTTCCTTGAAACAGAAAATACAATAAAAATGGAAAGTGCCATCCCGTATTAGCCTGTGAAGACTGCACAGGCTAATCCGGGACGACACTTAACGCACATGCATTAAGCCCGGTTTTTCCATGACACGCCTCAATTATAGAATATTTGTTCAAGGCACTGACTTAGAAAATCATTACATGTACTGAGGTGCGCTTAAAGAATAAAGAAGAGCCATGAAACATTCTTGGTAAAAAGCATGATACATGTTCGCCATAAAGGGGTTTCCATAGTGTTAATTATATTTAGAAAACAAAAAGAAATTCAAACATTGAACACAAATTAACATGTGATAAATGCTGTTTCATTGATCTACTCACATATATTAATGGTAGCTATAGATATGTATATGTAATGTGTATGTCGCCCTTGTAGTGCATGTGGACTGGTGTAGCGGCCACGGGAGTTGTTTCCGGTACGGCACAGCGGTGAACAGCGTCCGGTGTTGCTGTGATGTCGGTGAGTTTTTGTCATAGCGTTAACAACATTTTATTATGTCATTTACATTCATTTGTGATGGTAAACTGATTAAATGCCACTTATAAGATATTTCAAGGCAAAGAAACTGTTTAATGTAAACTTTCAGCTTTTTTTCTCCTGTTACAGTGTTTGCATCGAAGCTGATTTAACTTTTAAGATGATACGAGTTGTAGTTGTACCATTATGTTTGATACATGGAGTTGTTCTGTTTTCCTTAAATAATAGACGCATCTACACAGACAATTTAAATATTTACTTACTCCATTTGTTAAATACATGTATATACTTTTATTTCCAATGTAAACGCTGAAATAATGATCAAATGTTACATCGTAATAATTATTGGAACAAACCAATCGATATAACTAAAATTTCAAGATTTCAATAAAATGCTTATAATGTAATGCCATCAACTATTTATAAGAACATGCTTTATTGTATATTACCGGTATTAATCAGGTTATAATATATCTCAGCATTCAATTAAAATGCAAGGTTGAATTACGTTTAATAATGTGTACAATGCCGTTGCATGTCTATTAATCACAGGTTTTGCGGGCACCCGATGTGAAATCCCACCCCCAACAACAACAACAGCTTCCACCACAACAACGACGGTACAGACCACAATAACAGCCACCGAGCCAACAACCACCACCACGACCACTACAACCATGGCAACTACGACGATGACGTCAGTGCCATGCACACCTACAAATGACTGTCACCAGCACTTCCTGTGCGGCCCATATGGCCAGAAGATCTGCCTGCCGGGTTGGACCGGCAGTAACTGTTCAATGATGATAAAAAATTGGAACGCAGATTGTGACCAAATAAATAGTATGTTTCAATAGTTTTGTTTCGTTTAAATATTTTGTTTCATTTAGATTAACGTTTTTCATTTTCTGTGAATCAAATATTGAGATTTTTGATAAATATTTTATTTTAATTAAAAAACGGATATTTGAAATCCTTTAATTCAGTTAATAATGAGATTGCTGTTCCAAATCATTTAGAGCGCTTATAAATTCATATTTTTTCTTATTTGATTCTACTATTATAGGAAGTGTTATGTTTTTTAAGAGATACATTAAACTACCACTTAATGATTCATTTTCAACATGCATCTCAATTACACAATACATGTACAATGTATGCAATAATACCGGGGATCATGCTTCAACGAATACCGTATTGTTTTTATAAATTGTGTCTAGACAAAAATCATATTATTGTTCAGTTTTATTTTTGAGAGGATGTTTTGTATAAGAAAGGAAAAAAAACAAAAAAAACAACAACCAGAAACAGTTAAAGTAGAATGCCATTTTTGGCATTTACAATATTTATATTATGCTGCAGATCCGGAATTGGTCATCAGCAGCTGGACAGGTCAGTTCACTTGCCCAGATGACAATGTTACGATGCCATTTAAAATGGCCATCACCAATGCAGACGACCAAAATGTGCAAGTTGTGGTCAGCGTGAATAACGCCAGCATCACACTTACCGGAACCCTGGCTCCCGGCTTTTATTTCCTATCACTGCAGAACAGCGTGCCATTCGAACATCATGCTGCGGGACGAAATTACTCAATGGTACACTATCAGGGGAAACTGTCGGCTGATGGAAAAGTTCTGGACGGTTTTCTGGTGTTCCGCACTAACAGTGGTGACAGCACGCGATGCAATTCTGTGATAAAGAGAGAACAAGGTAAGCTTGACAAGACTTCATTTTACAAACATTTGGCATTTTTAAGCCCCTTATCGAAGATGGCGGGATAAATTAGTTTGTTAAAGTGGATTGGTCGGTCCGTCAGTCAGTCCTTCGGTCAGTCGGCCTGTCTGTCTTTTGGTTGGTCTGTCAGTCGGCAAACAACTATAGTTTCCGCTCTGTAAGTCTAACAGTTTTCATCCTATCTTCATGAACTTGTATGCGCGCATAATATTTAAGCCAAGTTTGATAATCAACCAAATCGCCACAGTAGCTGCGGAGTTATGGTCCTTCAAGTATCTTAAATTGGCCCTTTAGCTGTTTCTGCTCTCTAAGTCTACCAGTTTTTATCTGATCTTCACCAAACTTCATGAAAATGTTTGAAGGAACAATATCTTGGTCATATTTAATAATCAACCGAATCACCCCAGGAACTGCAGAGTAATGGCCCTTGAATTACCTCAAAGTAGCCTGTTGGGCTTTTTTCCGCTGTCTAATTCTCTATGTCCAACAGTTTTCATCCGATCGTCACCAACTTCATGAAAATGTTTGAGGGCATACTATCTCCATCAAGTTCAATAATCAACCATAAAGCCCCAGGGACGGTGGAGTTATGGCCCTTTTTAAAATTAAAATTGGTCTTTTTAGCTCTTTCCGCTCTCTATTGTTTTGGATCTACACTAAATTGGGTAGAGTGCTTACCACCTAAAGAGGGCATGCCTGTTTTACAAGCAACTCTCGTTAATTATTGTTTCAGTTGAATGTGTCAACTAAATCAGTGGTGTTCGACTTAAGTACTGTACCGATTTGTATGATTAATAGTTATATTTTGTTTCTGTTTTTAGTTCGTAATTTATCAATATTCTAGATGTAATATTATATTATGTAATAATAATAATATAATTTAATATTAGAATATTATCAGGTAAAAAAAAACAAAAAACAACAAACAAAACACCCAACAACAAATGTAAGCAAACAAATCCTAACGATCAAACATCACTGTAAAATATCATAGTGAATAAAAAACAACGATATGTTGATGGAAAATTCTTGATACAGGTATGCATATGTTCAGAATACACAGCTAATTCCATTCCTTGCATTTACATTTTCAGTGGATGTTGACTGGTGCAACGGTCACGGTACTTGCTTCAGGAACAGTAACAGAACCTATGACGTCACATGTTGCTGTGAAACACGTAGGCTCTCACTTTAACTATATATAGTTCTAAGTTTAAGTGTTTTGTTTACTTTAAAGATTAGTACAATAATACTTACGGTTCGCTATTTTGCTGATTATATATAGGAAAAAATTATGGTTTATAGTGTATATGGCTATGGCTATATAGGGCTAACCTCCTCATAGAGGGTGTATAACACTGTACTGGTAATTAACAACTCAGTACAAAAGACTTTTAAAAAAGCTATATTCTACTGTTTGAAGTCACTTGTTTATTGTGGTTTAAATAATGTGTGTTTGTCTTGCTCCGTTAATTAATACTTAGCAGATTATTATAAAATTTGTTTGTACTGTATACTATTATCAGATCTGAACGCGCAAAGATGGTTCAATACAAAGATGCAAATTCTAATGTACATGTTGATCTTTTCATTTCAGAATACAAGGGGAACAACTGTGAAAATGGTCTGACCACAACTGCAACAACATCCACCACCACCACAACAACAACTACAACAACAACCAGCCCTCCCACCACTACGACGACCCTGCCGCCATGCACACCGACCAACAACTGCACGCACCATTTCACGTGCACAAGCAGGGGAGACAAGCAGTGCATGCCGGGATGGACTGGTCGAGACTGTGACATCATGATTAAGAGTGGGGATGCAGACTGTGACGTATTTGACGGTAAGAATGCACACACTTCAAAGATCATTATGAAAGTACAAATTGAATTTGAGGCGTGTCATGGGAAACCAGGGCTTAATGCATCTGTGTGAAGTGTCGTCCTGGATCTGCGCAGGCTGCACAGGCTAATCCGGGACAACACTTAACGCACATGCATTAAGCCCGATTTTTCCCCCAGGAACAGCCTTATTTGTTTGGATACAATCTTTAACCACATGTGTATATAAACGTTAGTAACACTCATCAATAATTTTTATATTCAATCTCTTACATAAAATATCAATAGTAGATATAAATAACAACAAAACATTTACAGTTACATGTAGTAAATAACTTAAATTAAGTACCACCTTATCGTAGATTTTATGTTTGCATCCTGTCATACGAAGGATCAAGGTGTAGATCTATCACTATTACAGTTAGTAATTATCACCAAAGAAACCACAGAAAATGTTCAAAGGCTTTGTCTGAAAAGGTAATTAATGAGGTTCATTCTTATCACAGGAAAAGAAATAGTTCCTAGCGAATGGACAGGCAATTACACATGTGCAGACGACAACACTGAGATCTGGTTCCTGATGAACATTACACGGTCTACAAACATCGAGACTCTGGCGCAGGTCCGAGCTGGTTCCCATGAGTTCCAGATGACTGGTTCCTACGCCTCCGTGTTTGAAGTCATCATGCTGATGAATGCGGGAACCATTGTACGAGAAACCAAGAATGTCAATTTCACCGATGTTGAGCTGGATGGTCGGGTTATGTTGCAGGTGTACATTGAGGGATATCTCGTGTTCAAGAAGGGAAATGTCACCGAAAAGTGTCCCGTCCAGTTAAGAAGGACCGCAGGTAACCAGGGGCCCATATTTATAAAGATTCTATAGTCACTCTTAACTTAAGTTGAAAATAAGTTGAAAATAAGTCAAAATGCGAGTTTGTGTGTGAAACACTATGCTATGCATGACAAATACTTAATATTAGTGCACTTGGAATAATAGTGCACCTTCTTTGTCAAAATATTCAAACAATGCATTTCAATGTCAGGAAATCAAATAATAAAATTTACGAATTTTCTTAATTTTGTTTATCAGTTTTGACAACAGTACTTAATGGAAAATATAGAATCGTCATAATGGCATAATGTATATGTATAAAACTCCAGTATACATTTGATATTCTGATATTTTGGTGAATGAATTGCAGAAGATTTTCATGATTGTGTTAGTTCTGATTTGCAGAAGATTTCCATGATTGCGTTAGTTCTGCAATCCCTGATCTCTTGCAGTACACATTGATTGGTGCAACGGACACGGCAGTTGCTATAGAAACAGTAAAAACATCAATGACGTAACATGCTGTTGTGAAGCAGGTAAGATCAACGAAAGCTGGTCAGCACGTATTGATGTAATATTTACCACCAAACTCCAACCAATTTAGCAATGTTTTTTTACAGGTGCTGTTGGTTATTAGAATACTTAAATCAATGCTATGGGTACCGGAACCCCAAACAAATCACTGTCTACTACGTTTGAATGAGAAATGCATTAGGAAGCCTGAAATTGTTTTATCTTGTAAATGAATATATATTTGTTTGCAGAGCACTTTTCCCCATTATCTTTTTACTAGCAATTGTAATTTAAAATACGCTATTGGCTTAGCTAAAACTAAGGATGCATTCACTGCAATTTTACGAACAGGATCAATAATCTACTAAAAGCATTTAAATATATGAACAGTTTAGAACTTTCATTCCCATTGCACAGTATATTACAGAGAAACTTTGTTGTTATATCTAAGGTTTACTTCTGTTTAGATTACAAAGGCGAATCATGCAAGGTGGGTCCAACTACAACGGCTATCACGACAACGACGACGACGTTGCCGAAAACGACCATACCGAAATGTGACCCTACCAACGACTGCTTTGGGCACTACACGTGTGGCGCACGTGGGGAGAAACTCTGTCTCCCGGGTTGGGCCGGCACAGATTGTGACGTCATTATTGTTGAAGGAGATGCCCATTGCGATAATTTTGACAGTGAGTAAATTTAAAATGATGGGATTAAACGTTATAGATTTAAGATTTTGTTTTAAAGTTGTCTACAAAAACTCTTTTAATCAGTCTTATGTAAGTTAAAATTTTGAATGCATAATAACACGTAGCATGCAGGCATTAATATATACAATTAATACATTTCATTAACCAAACCATGAACACTTATCTTCTGCTGGCTCTGTGTATTTATATTGAGTTTCATAAAGATGTTAGTTTTTATAATATATTTCTTTAACTAGTATGCTTTTTAATTTTTAGATTTTCTGTGGTTTGAAATTTGAGAAAAAAACAGCATATACCCAGTAATATACACCACTTCATTTCCCAGCGAGATTATTAGCCCAGAGACAATAGTTATATTGTCCCTTGAAAGCCAGAAGGTGCTATCAGCATAGTGCAAAAAAGGCTGATAGTACATTCTGGATCTGAAGGGATGATATTTTTCTTTGTATACAAAGTATAATATTTGAGTTTGTTTGAAGGTTAATGAAAAGATATTATGCTCCACAGGTAAGGAGCTGGTCCCTAGCGAGTGGACTGGGAACTATACGTGCCCGGATGACGGGGCCATGACCTGGTTCAAAATGAACATCACCCGCTCAACGAACATAGAAACCCTGGCAACAGTGCAGGTCGGGAACCAGAGCTTCCCGATGTCGGGTTCCTACGGCATGGTGTTCCAGGTTAGAAACCAGTAAATCAAACTCTCATGGGGTCCCATTGTAAAATAGCAAAATCTCCTGGCCTGGTTTGCCCTTTTTTTATTAGCTCAACTTTTTGAAGAAAAGGCAAGTTATTCTACTCGCGTTGGCGTCGGCATCTGAGCTAGGTTAAAGTTTTTCGGTAAGCTAGTTTCTCAGGAATGGCTTGAGGGATTTTATTCAAACTTCAAACATTTATTCCCCACATTAAAATGAACCTAAAGGCCAAGTTTGGTAACTCTAGTTTGAAATTTGTCAAAATTATGGGCCTTTTTACACTTAGAAATTTTACATATTAGCTATATGGAGAGGTTAAAGTTTTATGGTAAGCTGGTTTCTCAGAAATGGCTTGAGGGATTTCATTCAAACTTAGAACACTTAATCCCAATAATTAAATGAACTCATAGGTCAATTTTGATAACTCTAGTTTGAAATGTGTCAAACTTATGGGCCTTTTAACCACCAGGGGATTCCCGAATATTTACTGATATCTAACCTTCCAGGTGCTGACGCTGATGAACGACCTGCCGATACAGCGGCCGGGACTCAATCTCTTGACCTATAGGGACGTAGAGTTTGATGGCCGTGTTCCAAGTGCGGTGTTCATAGAGGGATACATGGTTTTCAAAGTTAGAAATGAGTCCTTACAGTGTCCCGTGCAGCTTCGCCGAACTGCTGGTAAGAAATATTGCATAAGCCTAAGTAATTAGTTGCGTTCTCAAATAGCATAAGCATAAGTGATTAGTTGCATTCTCAAATAGCATAAGCCTAAGTAATTAGTTGCATTTTCAAATAGCATAAGCATAAGTGATTAGTTGCATTCTCAAATAGCATAAGCCTAAGTAATTAGTTGCATTTTCAAATGGCATAAGCCTAAGTAATTAGTTGCATTCTCAAATAGCATAAGCCTAAGTAATTAGTTGCATTCTCAAATAGCATAAGTGATATACTTCAAATCTAATATTACATGAGCATCAGTGATTGTCATGATATCTAAAATTACATAAGCATTTGCAATTGTATTGAAATGTAAAATTGCATAAGCAGGAGCGATTGTCTGAAAATCTAAAACTACATTAGCATAAGTGACTGTATTTAAATAATTTAAATCTAAGGAAACATCAACATAAGTGATGGTCTACAAAACCTAAAATTACAGCAACATTTATTGTCTAGAAATGTAAATTTACATTATTGCCAAAGAGAGCTTTTATAAAAGGACTATATTTAGTTACATGATAAACTTTTACAAATATTCTAGTGAAAAACAATTGTTTCTGTGACCTTCAAATCATTTTGTTCTTTGTATTTGTTTAATTTGTTAATTCATATAATATTAGATAAAAATTAAAATGTTAGTCTAACATTTTGTTTTGTAATATTTTCAGTAAACATTGACTGGTGCAACGGCCATGGCATGTGTTTTAGAAACAGCAAATCTAAGGATGACGTCACATGTTGCTGCCAATCTGGTAAGCGCTTGTCGAAAATGTTGTAGCACATAATTTATTAAGAATTATTATATGATTAATCTAACATCAATACCTAGAATAACATTTGAATCAAGAAACATTTTAATTGATTTTCTTGAAATCAAAATCGGCTGTAGATGTATTTATTTTTGTTATTACTGTTTTTGTTAATACAGGCTTTGGAGGCAATTTCTGTGAAAGGTCATTAACAACGGTAATCCTGACAACCCCTACCACCATGGCAACCACTCGGGGCATGGCTTCCATAACAACCAGGAAGTCGGTCCAGACCTCATCGCCTTTGTCTGTGTCTTCTTCATCAACAACTTCATCTTCATCAACAACTACCAGTCACATACCATCTCACCACACAGACACAACAGTAACAGTAGTACCCACGGAAAGTGCATCTTCATCTTCAGCTTCAGCAACAATCACAACGACAACATCAACATCATCATCAATAGCAACAGCAGCAATAACAAAAACAACAGAAACATCAGCAACAGCAGCATCTACAGCAACAACAGCAGCAGTACAGCTTTCCTCCACATCTGGTACCGCTCCGTCAATGTCCATCCCCGCGCCTACATCAACGTCAACGTCTACCACCATAGTACCATGCCAGCCCATCCACACGTGTGCCTACCATTACGACTGCCACTCTAGCGGTACACGGGTGTGCGCGAGCAGCTGGACCGGAAGTGACTGCAACGCTCTCATTTCTGACAGCGAGGCTGACTGTAACACCTTCATTGGTGAGTCACGTGCATTAGAATTGCAATACATTTTGCGATTTTTTGGGGGGTTTTTTAGTTGGTGGTTGTGGTAGTGATGACAATTTACATTAATAATGAATTAGTAGTAATAAAAATAACAATAATGATAATAATAATAATAACAATGAATAATAATAATAATATTAATATTAATAATTATATGCTATTATATCATCAATCATCATCATTATCATCATCAACATCATTTTGATAATACTAATGTTGATGGTGGTTTGATGACAAAAGGTGGTTATGATGATTATGATGACAATGACAAAGCAGAAGAAGAACAACAAAGAAACTGAAAAAGAAGATGATGATAATGATGATGATGATTTAAACTATTTAACAGAGCTACGTGTGTTAGCATTAATAACAAAAGTGAACTGCAAAACATCAAACAATTTATGTATTTATAATTATAATATATTTTACGTACTGGTACACATGAATAGATACTGGATTTTCGCTATATTAGGTGTGCTGCCCAGTGAGTGGTCTGGAAACTACACTTGCGCTGATGACAAAGTAAGGAATGTCTTCCGAATGAACATCACGAAATCCTCCGACATCGATACCACCGGAAGTGTCGCGATTGACGGAATCACCGTCGAGATGAGCGGGACATTTTCAACGACGTACCAGTTCTTGACATTACAGAATGACGTCGTCGTGGTGGAGCATGTCTACGGACGTAACTTCACAAAGGTGGAACTGGACGGTCGACTCTTGACGCCGGTGTACATTTCAGGGTTTGCCCTATTTACACAAAACACCGGAACCTTGTCGTGTCCGGTAGAGTTGAGAAGAACAGCTGGTAAATAACATCATTTTTTTGTTAATTTATTGTTCTTAATGAATCAGCTCACTAGTTAATATAGTTAAAATAAATTTAAATCAATAAACTTAACCTTATAGTGAGGACTTATTCAGTCATTCTCAAGTCTGTTTCTGGGTAAAACCAGAACTTGGAAAAGGGCGGTCTCAGACGCCCAGTGAAGGGATCGAACCCGTGATCTCCAGAACTAAGACTGACGTGCTACCCATTTTAACAATTAAAATCCTTCAGTATAAATGTAAGTTTGAAACGATTTTTTATGTTGAAAACATCTTAAACGATCCACATGCGATCCACATGAATTTGTAGCAGATATTCCAACAAAAGATATCATTATGTAACTTGTTTGTGTTATTTTTAGACATATTAATAAGTTATATGTTATGATTATTTACTTACTTTTTCTTTCTTGATTTCTTATAACATAAGATACATGCGTGCTTATTTAACTTAATGTTCATGTTAATAGACACTTCCACAAATGTCAATCACATTCTGCAATATTGTCCAGTCATTGCACTGGGCTATCACATGTTTAGCGGTTTAACTGTTTCGTACAAAAGAGCATGCGCATAATGTTTGTGATATTCAAATGAGCACATTGTAATGTTTGTGATTTGCGATGATTTGAAATTTATCCTTTAACAATAGCTCGAGAGGAATTTCAACTATTCATTGCGAAACCCGGATCGGTCTATTATTTTCGTGATTAATCTTCCAAAAAAGTAGTCCTAATATAAAAGAAACTGCATATTTCAGAAACATTCTAACAACAGTTCCATTTAAATTGTGTAGACGTGGGTATTTCACCACCAGAAATGTTAATTGAAAAAAGAAACTCACTATATCATTTAGTTTTTCTTTTCAGGAAGACTTTTTTGTTGGAATTTGTTTTTTTACTTGTGTGTTGTGGAAGCTGTAGCCAGTAGCTTTTTGTGCTCGTCTATGTGCATGCACGACTATCCTATCCAAGACATACTCTTGCACGAGGGTTTAAAAAGATATAATTACAATGCTTTTAAGAAGTTGAACTATTGATAAAATTGATTTATTGGGAATGTACATTAAAACGTAATACATTTGTTTTAATTACACAGTTTGAATTTAATTATCTATCTTAAATGTCATAGACTTTTTTGTGTCACCAGTTAACTATTCAGTAATGTGTTACAGTAATTAATTTATTATAAATATGTGTTCATTTGTAGTTATTTTAAGTCAACTCACCTTTTATACCTGAATCTATTTTATTAACAAACATTCATAATATATAAAATATATTTTAAAATACGTGTTTCATAATGATCATTTTTGTTTATACTGTATTTTTTCTATAATATTGTATAATCATTTATGCAAGACCACAGGACAAAAATGTCTTTTAAAGAAACTGATTAAGTTTTGAAATTATAAACATATATATAATAATTATGACTAATTCATAATATACATTTTTCCAAAATATATTGTGTTCACCTTTTAACTTGACAGGACATGTGCTAATTTGCGTTCTAATCACTTCTTTCAGTGCATCATGACTGGTGTAGTGGCCATGGAAGTTGCTACAGGGTCGGCAAAGACCGCGATGACATCAAATGCTGTTGCCAACACGGTATAAATACATTCGGTTGTTATTAACTTTCTACATTCTAATTGGTGCAAAAAAATGTTAGTAATCAAAAACCTGCGATGATGTAGTCTGTCAGTCTCTTTTAAGGAAGCATTTGTTTGTCATACTTATTTTCCCCCTTTACTTTCACGTTCTTACCAACTTACAATGCCAGGATTTCAAAGTATTTGGATGCCATCTTTTTCTATACCACTTTACAGTCTAATGTGTACCTATTATTAGTAAGTAGGATGAAATATGTGTACGATGCCAAACGATTATAGCAGCATTATGGCAGCATGCACATTTTACAAATCTCTTACATTCGCGTTGGTATAAACCATTCTATAATATAATGACGTCTTGTATTGCCAAACATTAAAACGTATTACGGCTGTTATTTAAGATGATGTTTTGTTGTTACAGCGTAATTATTTATTACTAATTTTTAGAGAAATAACTAAACAATATTTGAGCATGGTATAACGGTCAAGTTGTAAAATTATAGGTTACTCAGGGACAAGATGTGAACAAGAGTCTACCTCTACAGTAACTACTGAATCATCGACAGCTACATCTAGACCAAGCTTGCCTGTGACAACAGATTCATCAAATTCCAGTTAGTATCTTAAACATCTTGTTAAGTTGGATGCCAGAGAGAGCAACATTTCCTACCATTAACTTTCTTTTCTAATTGATCATTCAGTTGTGTTGTAAGTTTGATACTTCTTTCAACAGGAAGATCAACTGACTCGACAAGTACCACCGTTAGTAGTACTATAAGAACCACAGCAGCATCTCCAGCATCTTCGACAACTACAAAACTTACATCCTCTACCGCATCATCATCAGTTCCATCTACAACGGTTTGGTCTAGCAGCAATGTCCCTACAACAATGACGTCAAAGGCTTCATCAAAACCAACAAGTACAACAACAATGAAACCGTCAACGTCATGGGTAACGTCAACCACGCCATCGACCACAACCTTGGGCATCTGTCCCGGCCACTTCACGTGCAGTGCCAGCGGACAGTCACAGTGCCTGCCATGGTTTTCTGGTCCCAACTGCAACATTCCTGTACCCGGCACCTCCGACAAATGTGTCAGGTTTGATGGTAAGAGTTTTTCATTTGGCATTGGCCTTTCAAAATGACTCATTTTAATATGAGGCACGTCTTTAGAAAATCGGGCTTAATGCATGTGCGGAAAGTGTCAGCCCGTATTAGCCTGTGCAGTCCGTATACTATCCGCTGACTGCAACAAGTAATCGAGCAACATTAAGATCTGATTTGAATGAGATTGCACTACTGGTTATGAGTGTCATGGGAAAACCCGGCTTAATGCAGGTGCGTAAAGTGTCGTCCCATATCAGCCTGTGCAGTCCGTAGAGGCTAATCCAGGATGGCACTTTCCTCTTTTATGGTATTTTCTGTTTCAAGGAAGTGTCTTCTAAACATAAATCCACTTGCAGGCGGAAAGTGCCGTCCCGGATCAGACTGTGCAGTCCGACACTTTACGCTTTAGAGACCATATTTAAAGAACAAATAATTGCATTTTGAAATGCGTTTCAAATTAAACTCTGTAGTTGCATTCTTGCAGTATTAATAAATCTTGTAATGTGGTTTCATTATTAACAATAGATGCTGAAGACATAGACTCATCAACATGGCATGGACAATTCCAATGTCCTCGGGACTTAACTGCGACTCAAGTGACCATGCATATAGAAACTGTTGGCTTGCAATCGACCCTTATTGCTCAGTTAAACGTTCAAGGTGCTACCCTAAATTTGACGGGTACTTTTGCATCATACCTCAAGTCCTTGGCCTTCCGAAGCAACGGAAGGTCAAACATTGCACAAGGGAGGAACTACGGGTCTCTGGAGGTGCACAGCAAGTTGATGTCCCCCGTTCACGCAGCTGGTGCTGTAGTGTTCATGGACACTGACCAGACCAAAGAGACATGTACTCTTGTTCTGGACAGGACAGATGGTGGGTTTTCAGTGTTTATATATTTGTGTACTTAATACTATTCAACTAAACTATACCATTTATTAATATTTATACTAAATGTATGTCAGTATTGATAATGAAAAATAAAAATACAAAGTCGTCATTTTTGACAATTAAATAAGATTTTCTCATGGTACGTATTGAATAGTGTTAATGGTATTAATATGTATTATACATTCAACTGAAGTTTTAAAAAGTATTGTGCATAACGGCCCACCATAGTTAAATGTAATAGATCTTTTAAGGCTAACCATACAAACACAGATCTGGAAAAGTCATGGAATATGAGCTTTGTCCGGATAAATCATGGAATATTGATAATTCATATTTGTTTTTTTCCGTTCCATATAGTTTATTACCCTCGTCAATAGATGCGTGGGGGTCTAGGGCATCCCCCTCCACACCGTACATCATACATTAAATGCATGCACAATTTTACATGTATAATATAAACAAGTGTCGTCCACACCATAGAAAATAGATATTCAGTGTTCAAGTGATGGTACACGCATTAAATATAAGAGTAACATGAGCGCATAATGTTACCATGTTTTTCAAAATTGTGGATATTAGATTAAATAAAATGTGGATATTAGATTAAATAAAATGTGGATATTAGATTAAATAAAATGTGGATATTAGATTAAATAAAATGTGGATATTAGATTAAATAAAATGTGGATATTAGATTAAATAAAATGTGGATATTAGTGAACTATTTTGACTTTAATATGTTATGTGATGGAAAAATCATGGAATTTTGGTTTTTCAATAGTTTGTATGAACACTGAAACAATGATTGTTCATCATACGATTCAGGAGGTGCATGTGCTTCTTCCACAACGCTGACAACGACTGCTCCTCCTACTACCACCGTTCTCTCGTACTACGACCCCAGTAAACAGTTGGACGTCTTCGTGGAACTGGTGGAAAAAGAATATGAAAGGGCCTTGGTTGTGATCATTTTGCAGGATGCATGGGAAATTGCAAACTCAGGTATAGGTAAATCAGACTCAATACACAGAACGAAAATAAAATATCCTATTTTCAATGTGTAGGTTTTTTTGCTTTTTTTTGCAGAGAAACATTTCTTGCATAAAACACAGTTGTAGGTTGCATAAATTAATATGTAATAATTGTATTTGCAATGACTACTTTAAATTAATTTGAAATAAGGCTTCTACTAAGTTTTATACTCTACTCTTTATTTCAGGTGGAGGACAGAGCAACATAACATTCGATGTTGCTGTCAATTACACATTAAATATGGTTGACAGACAAGGGTAAGTGTCGACATTTCCTAACAGTGATTACAGATATGCTAAGGGACCAAACCACACAATTCTTCTGACATTCTTTTGCACACTATTTTATAAAGAAAAAGTAGTCCATTGAAAATTGCTGCTACAAAACGAATGCTAAAAAAAGAATGCTTATATATTGTTGTGATGTTTGTTGTCAATAAATATTAAGTGTTTCTTATGCACCCATATAATTTTCATACATTGTATTTTGTCCTAAAGATGCTATTTTTTTCTCTAAATCTTAACTTTGGCTTAATCCAGAGATGCCTTCCAATTAAGAGTGATTTAACATTTACAATTCATCTTGAACCGACTCCATATTCATGTATAATTGAGGTGTGTCGTGGTAAAACCGCACAGGCTGATCCAGGACGGCACTTTCCGCTTACAGTGGATTTATGTTTAGAAGAGACTTCCATGAAACAGAAAATACCATAAAATTGGAAAGTGTCATCCCAGATCAGCCTGTGCTGACTGCTCAGGCTGGTCTGGGGTGAAATTGTACGCATATACATTAAGCCCTGTTTTCCCTAGACATGCCTCTCATATAATGTTTGTGCTTTTCTGTTGCTTGTGGTTGATCTTTCTTTGTTCGCTTTGTTTTAGAACCGATGTTCTCAAGGTCAGCTACAAGGTCACTCCCAGCAACATTTCCGACCCTTCGACGGTGCTTCAGCCAAGCATGGCCCAGCTGGACTCGGCTTTGCGGAAGGTCTACAACTCCAAGATGTATCGCGGAAGCGTGTCGGAGCTCATCGACAT
Organism: Congeria kusceri; assembly: GCA_027627225.1. Classification (NCBI taxonomy): domain Eukaryota; kingdom Metazoa; phylum Mollusca; class Bivalvia; order Myida; family Dreissenidae; genus Congeria; species Congeria kusceri. The sequence goes on from CM051032.1 coordinate 63,589,116, forward strand.
TACTCACGCCTTCAGTTTTGTCATCAACGGTCCGAGACCAGAGCCAAAGGCCTTGATAGACATTGAAGAACGACTGTGTTGGATCTGGAAGACCAATAGTAGTATGTATTGTTAATAGTTTTATATTGCACAGTTGTTTATTAGGATTTATACATTTGAACGCATACCTGTCTTAAAAGTTTATTGACAGTTCTTTGCGTAGATTCTTATTGAGTCTGTTATGTGAGGTGCAACTGTTGAATGCGTGAAATAAAAATATCCAACAGTTTAATGATATAGAACATTAATATTTGTGGATATTTTTCATAGCTAGGGTATTGGTACTATTGAGATTAATAAATGACTGCGCGTTATTATAATATTAAAATTATATTGATGACTGCAGTTTTCAAAATGTACAGTTGTAATAAATTTTAGAACGAACAAAATTGAAAATGGTGTAATTTCCATTCCCTGACTTTCTTCCCAGGTTTATCCCAGCTGAACTGTTCTGGAATGGATGAAATTTCAGTGAAGAAAACAGAAGAGTACATGGGTGATTCTGGGTAAATAAAGTTAAACATACATGATTATGATTTTAATTATAAGAACCAAATGATGTTCATTAGATGAATAAATACTCTATTTTCTCAATTAATATAAATGTATGATTATTAAATTAAGAATGGTTGATTCATTGATTTTGTTGACGCATTTGATTTATATAATATTGGTAGTAGTTTATATTTAATTGCAATTGCAAATATACAATATAATTAACTATTTTATATGTTTTGCCAGTTTAACATATACTTTTTCTTCAGGAGAGAGATCACCAAGATTTACTACCTCATTGTTGTCAACGGGAAAACTTTAGATCCAACAACCGTGGTTCTACCTGAAAATAACTACTTTAACAGCGAAATAGAGAAAATTTCCAGGCTCGATATTTACACTGGCACGCTCATGACTCGCTACAGATTTCACCACGATTTGCTGATAGAAGATTTTATTTATCCAGAAAATGTTACGGATTTGGTGAAAGACATTCAGAACCTGTGGAATACTAGTGTACAAAGTAGGATTTTTATAATTTCTTTAATATCTCTCCCAGTCCATCCCAGTTTGATTTCGCATAACCTTTTAAAAGTTTTACTGCATTACTATACTTAAGAATTACAAACTACCATTAATGGTATTCATGAAGTAAATGTTTCTGCAATGAATTAATCAGCTTATAGTGTCAGTTAAGTAAAATAAAAATGTCATACATTTGCTTTCCCTGCGGGTAATTGCTTGTAACACGGGTATTTCTTAGAGGTAAAATTGAATACATTTTCAGAATGTGCTGGGATATGCACTGTCCATTTTGTGAGGACGGAAGAATATTTCCAGAAGCAAACTAGGTACTATTTCATAGTTTTAAAAGTGGTTAACTGCAACTAACATCTGATATTCAGCATAAAAAAAAAAAACACCAGATCTTCATCAAGAAAATATATTTTATAATGATATTAAGGCTTATTTGCCATAGAAACAATTTGAATAATGTACTTTATTTTTCATTCTTAAATGAAAAATTAATGATGTTTTGGGAGTCCGGTTTGTGTATTACATGACAAAAGCAACCATTGTCTTAGAAAATAAAACAAATTTTGCATGTACGTGTAACAAATCATTACATTTAGTAACATCCAAATAATGGTCTACTGAAATAATAACAATATACATCATAAAGTTATTTTATCTGTAAAATATATGTACCGTTAAAATGAAAATAAAATTAATGCAAACTTGAAATGTAACTGCTAAAATCATTTCATTCTGCATGTTCAGCATTGGACCACCCAGAATGCAATACAATGGACATTTCCTTAATAAGTCCTAATGGCCCAGAGAGTCTCCTAACCATGATATCGAGTTAAAATGTGTTTTACTTCTTGGAGTTATTTTATAATATTACAAAATGTTTTCCCATTGTTTGATATGCTTTCTAAAACTAAAAGATTGGGATGAAACTTTCAGACCATGCACACTGTTAACAAAAAACAATTCAAATAACCAGATTGCTTTTAATCTGGTTTACCTTGTTAAATTTTGGTTAAATATACTTTCAGCAAAGTAGTTTATGCCATCGTCTACACTGTCCAGTTTGGATCTAACGTCGTGAGTCCAATCGTTATGCAGCCGCCGTCAACTAAAGACCTCAGAGCCAACATCCATGTTGTGACTCCCGGGAAATATGGCATATCCAGAAACTATACCATCCATACAGAAGAGCCAGCTCATGCCTTGTATCGGTATGGTTTTCAATAAGGAAAATTAACAATATAAGAACTTTATAATTATAACACACTATTGTGTGAAGTTGGAATAAGACGTCAAACCTGCATACATGTATATAACTGCATAAGTAAAATTGATTTTACCATCAAATTGTATACTTGTGTGCGTTTTCACAAAAAAATTGAACTGTGTCCATGCGTGCATGAACACAGTTTATAAATACAGCTATTTATACCAAAAGTATTGACAGAATATAAAAAACATACATAAACAACATGAAATACTCAGTTTTATATGAAAAAAGAACAAAAATCACGTCCATTTTATGTTGGATGTCTTATTCTAACTTCACATAATACAGTGTTTTATGTTTAGCTGGAAGTCACAAAAAGATTAATATTCTAACACAACTTACAAAACACTCAATATACCTTTATTTTTCCATAAATGCTTGATATTTTGTATCAAAAGACACCACTAGAAGAAACAAATCATTGGTATCGATTAATATAACCAATATTTTAGTTTATTATTAACAAACTTGCAGATTACTACTATGTATACTGAAGGTAATACTCTCGTTTCTCTGACGACATTACACAATTGGCAGATCAGCTTTGTTAGACGCATGGTTTATGGCATACTGTAGGCATACTTATATAAGCACGGCCAAATTTCAGCGTTCTTACGCTATTTTTCAAAATGCGAAATATTAGTGTGTAGATGCATAAGCGCTCATGTTGTACCACTAAAATATCGTATTAGCACCCAATGCCAAGTTGTTTAAAATTTTAATTATTAGTTTAACTAACCATGGTTAAAGATTATGCTGTTTTTGTACAGTGATAAATGTATCGAGGGAATTTAAATCCATGTACGTTATAAAATAAACCATGGTTATTTTTAAGCAATGGTTAAATATTTGAACAACTGACAAATAAACGAAACAGAGTCCATGCTTTTTTTTTTTTACTTTATTATTTACAAAAACAAAAAACAATTACATTAGTTTAAACGAAACAAAATCCAGTAATTGCATTTACATGTACCTGAATTCATCATAACGCTAAAAGCCCTACTAAAAGTACAGCGCCAAAATAAGTAAGCCTACAGTATATGAACTTCTTTATTAGTTATTTATTTTTGAGTGTTATTGTACTTTTATTATCCCTTTACTTTTCTGAATTCATTAATTGTAACTTTATTGTTTCTTTCAGGACAAGGCTCAGTCGGCAGATCCAGTTTGTTGGGCGCATGGTTTAAGACATACTCTTTATTGTATATTATTGTTTCTTTCAGGACAAGGCTCTGTTGACAGATCCAGTTTGTTGGGCGCATGGTTTAAGACATACTCTTTATCGTATATTATTGTTTCTTTCAGGAAAAGGCTCTGTTGGCAGATCAGTTTTGTTGAACGCATGCTTAATGCATATATGAACTCCATAATTTATTATATGAGGCGCGTCGTGAGAAACCGGTCTTGATGCATGTGCGTAAAGTGTCGTCCTGGATTAGCCTGTGCAGTCTGCAGAGGCTAATCCGGGACGGCACTTTCTGCTTTTATGGTATTTTCTGTTTCAAGGAAGTCTTTTCTAACCCTAAATCCACTTTAGGCGGAAAGTGCCATCCCGGATTAGCCGGTGTGGACCGCATAGGCTAATCCGGGACGACACTTGACGCACATGCATTAAGTATGGTTTTCCCTCGACGCGCCTCATATTTTTTCTGACTGTTTACGTGCTGTTCTTGTTCTCTCAGGTCGAGGCAGAGTTCGCAGATCAGTCTTGATGGACATTGATGTTAACAAATTGATCAGATGTTCGTCGGATTTGCCGTACCTTAAAATCGTAAATCGCATCAGATATTTTTAAATGAAGTTTTCATCAACAAGTTTTATTTTACGTTAAACGCCAACTTCGTGGTGTACCCAAATCATAGCAAGCATTTGGTACTGATATAGACATGAATAAGGTACTTTGCAGGGGGGGGGGTGGCGGGGGGGGGGGGGACTGGTTAAAGTCCAGAGCACATAATTTATAACCCAGACCTCACCAACAGCCAGTCTGGCACAGCTGCCAGGGGTATTTCAACTCCACTGCAATTTCTTATCATGTTTTATCAAACTTGTGAAAACACAAGGAGATGTTTGTCAGCATTCATTGCCTAATTAAAGATGATTGCTAGCAAGCTCTGGTAATATCAGCAGTTAAATAACAGTTAATTAAAGGATTATCTTGTTGATAAAGGTGTGTGAAATTGGATGTCTGGATTATGTCAAATGGACTGATAATCGGGTATGTTTACATTTCTGAGAGTTTTGTCCAGTGGTTTGTCCTTGATTTCTTACTTCTAATATCCACACATATAAGTTGTTTCTGACATGTCCATTTTATAAATTCAATGTATCTGTTTGGTGTACATTTTGTTCAGCCTTTATATATTAAGGTACATTTAACAGGGCAAGCCAAGTCATTATGTTAATTATTAGTTTCAGTTTATTTATGGATATATTTTGTTAACATCTTGTAGATAGTTTAAGAGTGTATGTTTAAATAAAAATAATTATCCAAGTTTACTGCAATGAACAATAAAGATAAATGTTAAATTAAAAATCTAAATATACTAATGCTTTTGTTAATGCCATAATGCAATTAATATACAGCACAGTGAAGTATAATTTTATAACAATTAAAACAGTAAGATATAACAATTCCCTGACCTGGAAACACGCAACGATGTTGGGAGTCGATTTAAAAAATTGGCTAAAGAAAAATAAGAGCCAGTGTGAGTCCTGGTTTACGGTTTAAAATGGTGGCGTCCAGTTGTTTCGTCGTGTCATTTAAAGATACAGATCTTATACTAGTCATTCCTAAATAGTTTTGTGTTTATTGTATGACATTTCATATTCATGTTATTAAACTGTCGGTAGTGAATGACTTGGTGTATCAAATATCTATTTTGATAATGACAATTGCCTTGTATACGGTCTACTTTCTTCTATATGGCTATTTAGTATTGACTGCCGCGTGTTAATTTAATAGCAGAATCACTATTGAAGACTTGTTGCACAAAACCCTTTGCAGGACATGGTCGAAGAAGAAATGGAGAAATTAGTTGCTTAGTTTATTACATATATATTGATTTTGACAACAATTTATGGAACAGTGCAGATGAAGAAGAAATTATTGACAAGATATCAAGTTATGATGGCGTTTGGGAGTAATTTTGAACACTATGGGCAATATAGGATTTTTTGTATTTTGCGCTTTTCGCTTGCCTCCGATTTTTATTAAAAATGGAATTTTTTTTTTTTATTTCGCTCGCTCGCTCCAATTTTTTGGGACAAAATCTGTAGAACAACTGATCAATTTGTTGTGGCCTAATCTTACTTGAATTCTTTGCTTTCTTATGTTTGTTTGATTGTTATTTTATATTGTTTCTCTACGGGCAAGGCCACAGTTGGCAGAACAACTTTGTTGGACGCTTGCTTAGTGTGAGGGCAGGGGCGTAGCTTCCGTTAGGCACTATAGGCACGTGCCTATAAATTTTTTGCAGAGATGAAAAATTTTAATATGGCAAAAATGCGATAAAAACTGGGGGGGATGGGGATGAGGAGATCTTTCTTGGCTGTGTTGATACATCGTTGTTGAACGAGTTGATTACGTCAATGTGAAATAAATTTCATGAAACACACGCTTATTTTACAATTTTTGTGTAGAATCGGGGTTAAGCTGATGTTAGTTGTTTTTAGCCACATACCAGTGTAAACACTCCTGGCCCAAATTATCGCCTACAGCGTCAATTTGTAGATTCCGCCTATAGTGCCTATACATTCTTTTAACCCAAGCTATGCCCGTGTAGGGTGTATTATGAAATCAATAATGAGGCGCTTCGTTGGAAAACCGGACTTAATGCATGTGAGTTAAGTGTCGTCCTGGATTAGACTGTGCAGTTCGCACAGGATAATCCAGGACGTCACTTTCCGTTTTTATGGTATTTTACAGGCTAATCCGGGACGACACTACGCACATGCATTAAGACCGGTTTTCCCACGACACGCCTCTAATATATATATTTTTTTGCTGAATATTAGTTTACTGTTCTTATGTTCCACTTAGGGCAGATTAGCTTTGTTGGGTGCATGGTTTCGGGCATATATGAACTCCTTTATTTATATATTTTTCTGAATGTTGATGTACTGTTCTTGTTATTGTCATAGTAAGACACAATTGGCAGATCAGCTTTTTTGGATGGGTGGTTTAGGATGTATTCGTTATTTTATTTGAGGCGTGTCGTGGGAAAACCGGACTTAATGGATGTGCATAAAGTGTCGTCCCATATTAACCTGTGCAGTTCGCACAGGCTAATCTGGGACGGCACTTTCCGCTTTTATGGTATTTTCTGTTTCAAGGAAGTCTCTTCTAAACATAAATCCACTGTAGGCGGAAAGTGCCGTCCTGGATTAGCCTGTGCTGACTGCATAGTCTAATCCGGGACAACACTTTACGCACATGCATCAAGACGGGTTTTATCACAACACGCCTCATTTTTGTGTGTGAATAATTTATATATTGCTCCTTTCAGGGTAAGACACAGTTGGCAGCTCAGTTTTGTTGGACACGTTGACATGCGGCAGGTGACGGAACTGATCACGCAGATCACAGCGGCTACTAGCAACAAAATAACTGGTAAACAGTTAGTCAAAGTGTATATTTATTCATGACAATTTTATTGTAATAGATTAATTATAAAATAAATTATAAAACTGTTCATCAGCACTAATGCTTAACACTTAAAGTATATGATGCATACGTGATATCTGTGTTGAAAGTGGACATATATACTAGGCCGTTTTCTCATATATATTTTTGTCCAAACACTGTATTCTTCCCGCACATATTTGTAAATTTAAACATACGAAGAAAATATTTGCTCGAAATCAATATTAGATATTTTGTTTGTCACTTATCATGCTCGTAAATTACTATAGCTGTGTACCTCGCAATTACAGGATTCAGTTATGATATCGAGTACAACCGTGTGGTAGATAAATATGCTGTGAATGGGTGAGTCCTTTGAAAATTGCAGTTTTAATAAATATGAGGCATGTTGTGGGAAAACCGGGCTTAATGCATGTGCGTAAAGTGTCATACAGTTTAAGCCTGTGCAGTCTGCACAGGCTAATACGGGATAACACTTTCCGCCAACAGTGGATTTATGTTTAGAAGAGACTTCCTTGAAACAGAAAATACCATAAAAGCGGAAAGTGCTGTCCTGGATTAGCCTGTGCTGACTGAAGAGGCTAATCCAGGATGACACTTTACGCACATGCATTAAACCCGCTTTTCCCACGACATGACTGAAATATAGTTTTAAAATGCTAACTTTAAATGATTGTTTTCTCTTTTATTGTGAATTACTTTCAACTCATAAATATGCCTAATTGTTGCACAGACAATAGTGTTCGGATATTTTATAAGATACCAATTGAAATTAATCTTATTATTTACCATAATACCTATCACGCAGAGGAAATATTTGTGTACAAGTTTACTTTTTACAACCAGCGATGAAATCTCCACCCTGGTTCTGTTCGTACTCTATGCTGGGAGCAGCAACACCGTCCTTGACGCCCGTTCTCTCGGCCTGCCAACGCCTAGCGAGCTGATGTACTGGTTCCAACAGAGTGGGCATGGGGTGTTCTACGGCAACATGGACATATATCACATCTATACGTTCGGTATTAACGATGTGGTTCCAGTGGAACAGTTGCACCAATATCAGATTGATGGGTACCTTCTTGCGGATGACAGAGACAAAATTGCACAGATAATCAAGGATGCGTATATAACCAGTGATAGCAGTAAGTAATGGTGTTCTGACAAACCTTCTGACTTTTTATTATTTTGTCTTTAGTCTGTAGAATTCTTCATACCTTTAAACATGTTCATTTAAAAATTGAATAGTATTTTTCTTCATTTCATCGGTGTATGAACTGTCGGGAAAATTTTGCCTGATTTTCATAAACGCCGACTGCGTTTATCCATAAATTAGGCGTTATTTTCCAGACAGTTCATACACCGATGAAATCAAGAAAAATAATATGCAATTCTTATAATTACAACCAAAAGTGGATATAAACTTTATTTTTAACTGTCTAAGAGCCACAACTGACGTGTAGCCTCTGGCATAGGAATCCCTGTTTTAGTTTCGGTTTCATTTTCGTCGATCTCGTCAGACATTTCAAATCGCTGTGGATCATTTTGGAGTTGAAAAAATATTCAAATTTCGCAATATGCGTTAACAATTTCATCGTCTGCAACACTGTCAACTGATGAATAGGTTATTTTGTTCATGAAAGATGGTGTGTACATTGTAAATGTTCACGCAATAAATGATCTCATTTCGGAAATAGCGAATGAAAGTAAACATCGTAAAGGTTAGCACAAAACAATGACGTCATTTTGCAAATAAAGAATGAAAAAGAAGTATGGGCATATAAAGCATGAAAAAGTAGTACAGTCATGAATAATAAAGAGGTAATTTGGGGTATAAATGACAGATCACGTGGGCGGATTATTCAATCAGAATGCAGCGTTTACGTGAAAATGCGTGAAAATGCAAAAAGTTGTAATTATCGTGTCATAGATGAGAGGTGCCAAACACATACTTTCCCTAATGAAGCTTTCATTTTGTCATATCATCATAACAATCAACAAATTTGTTTTTATCATCCATTTGCAGGTAATTCATCATCCAGAATTTCTCGAGATGTTTCACATGGTATTAATCAGTGTTCATTGTTATGTTGCCATATCATTCACTGTTTCAAACATTACTATGTATATTACTTATATACGACATACGTGTATGCATGCATATTCTGTAATATGTGTCATTTAAACTTTTTAACATCTTTCTGGACTTGTCACTTTTATGAAAATTCTTTGTAACATCTGTCCAGTAATGGACAATTTTGTTTCATTTGAAGTTTTTGGGTGGTTTATAGTGAAATATCAGTGAAATAAAATTGGTAATTCACTGTTTTAAAACTGTGAAAATTACCAATTTGAGAATGGAACTACTTTTTCACCGGGAAGTCGGAAAAATACCAAAATCATTCATTTTTAAGCGTAAAATAAACATTAAATTTGGTGCTGAATCTGTCTGATCCATACTTTTTTCAAATTCCTTTAAATACCTCTGGTATGGTCAATATTTAGATCGACTATTCACCGAATAGCTATAATTATTACTCACCCGTTTTTCGGCGTTGGCATCGGCGTAATGCTCTGGTTAAGGTTTGCGTGCAAAAAGCCCATATCTCTCTAACGACTCCAGATATTCAATTGATACTAAACACATGTCTTCGGGGTCATTATTTGAGGTCACTGACCAAGGCCCATTAATCTGACCTGCAATTTAGCAGAATTACGACCCTTTTTGTACTTAGAAAATAAGGTAAAAGTTTGCATGTAACAACTTCATGTCTCTATATCTGCTACAGATATTCAATTGAAACTTCACACATGCCTTCGGGGTTATTATGTTAGGTCACTGACCAAGGCCCATAACTCTGGCCTGCAATTTAGCAGAATTATGCCCCTTTTTGTACTTAGAAATTCAGGTTAAAGTTGGCGTGCAACAACTCCATATCTATTTAATTACTACAGATATTCAATTGAAACTTCACACATGTCTTTGGGGTCATTATGTAAGGTCACTGACCAATGCCCATAACTCTGACCTGCAATTTAGCAGAATTATGCCCCATTTTTTGTACTAAGAAATTTCAGGTTAAAGTTTGCGTGCAACAACTTCATATCTCTATATCTGCTACAGATATTTATTTAAAACTTCACACATGTCTTCAAGGCTATTATATAAGGTCACTGGCCAAGGCACATAACTGTAACCAGCATTTTAGCAGAATTATGCCCCTTTTTGTAGTGATAAAGGCCAATACCTGTGACAAAGCGGTTGAATAGTCGACCTCTTGTCTTTTATATTATTTGTAACATATGGCTCATCTTGTTATATATTTTATATTCCATTTAACATCTGTTCAGTTATGGTCAACTGTGTTTCATATTATTTGTAGCAACTTATTTGTCATATACATTGTAATATTTCTCTGGGTAGGGTCAATTATTTGCGTATTATTTGTGACATCTTTCTGATCTAGTCTTATACATGTATTTCATATTAATTGTAGCATCTTTCTGATCTAGTCTTATATTTCATATTATGTGTAACCATTTATGGTTTATGTTTTTCCATGTGTGGTTTATGTTGTTGCATATTTTTGTATCGTATGTCTGCTATGGTCATATCTGTCATATTCTTAGTGTCGTCTGTCTGGTCTAGTGATTTTTGTTGCATATTCTTGACATAATTTCTGTTTACACATAATTTCATGGTCCTATTGTTATGTTTTTATTAGGGATGGGACCGAATACTCGAATATTCGAATATTGGATAATATTCGAATATAAAAAAACGAATACGAATATTTGATCTTCTAATTTATTTAAAGAACAAAATTTCTTTAAAAAATCATGTTTTTTTCCAGTTTGATTGCAAAGTTAACATGAATTCCAGTCCTATTTCCTGCCGAGCAGGTGGGCGGGGGCAGTGTAAAGTTCTTACAACACATGCTAAACATGTCCAATTAACAAAAATTGATAATTGGCAGCGGCGGGGGGCACGTCTGTACAAGGGCCGCGAGTTAACGGTTTGTAGGAGGCGCGAATATGACGCATTGTATCCACAAATAACAAAACTGGGCCATGTTCTGATAACGGTTTCACAGTTTGCACAAGGTGTACATTGTTGTTTATTATCCTTAAGTGATATCTATACGGTTAATTTGTTTACAGTAAATTACAATTACTCTCTAAGTAAACCAATCAAAATTAATCCATTATCAGCTAATCAATTTCTTTAACAAAATTAGCATGATCTGGTCAATCTTACTATACGTCACTTGTAAAAATTATTCTCCATTATATCAACACCATATATTATACAAGAGTCTTTGTTATTAAACAATGCCACCATCACGTGCTTGGAAGTACTTTATGCGGTCATGAGACAAAACCCAGGCAACGTGTAATCTGTACAGCAGATACAAGCTTCATGGTTCTGAAAAAAACCGGAATGATTAACAAATTAATTAAGAATACATTTAACAATATCTTATATTTCTTTATATTTGCCTAACACTCACAAAGTTATATCTCTCATTTACCACTGAAACAAGGTAAAACTACTACGTACACGTAGTATACATATTTCGGATAGGTAAATATTCGGACAGGGTGCCGTATATAGTAGTATATAGTAGTATTTACAAAACGAATATTTGAATATATTCGAATACCTTAAACGAATATTCGAATATTGATTTCAGTATTCGGTCCCATCCCTAGTTTTTATTGGCTATGGGTTATTCAGTTATTGTCTTTTCTTGGTTCTTATTATACCAATGCACGTTGGTATGTATAAGCATCATCAAGCTATATTTCAAGTTGTTACCCATACTATAGGAACATTATAATCTGAGACACATTAAACTAATTGAACAAAATTCATGAAAGATTATTTAGAATATTCAATAAAAATATTATCTACGTAAAGAAATTTACATAAATTCTAAATAAATATTACTATTAAAGAAATAAATGTTAAAAATATTTTTTTGTGAATATGCATGTGTTTGTCGTTTTTCCTAAATATTTTTTATTGCGTTACAAAGTATTCACATTTATATATTTACTTACAAATTATTTTCCTATCACAAAAATATTGACTGTATATTTGTTTACATCTTAAAGCAAGATGATTACTGTTATTGAATGTATCATTCGTATAAGATTATGTTTAATAAAGACAAAATAATATAATATTTACAAGTTTCTATTTTACATCCTTGCAGATTACAACATGACAATATACATGGTAGAAATCCGTTACAAGAAAACTGGGTGAGTGTTTGCTTAGTTTGAAATTTTTAAAAACGGGCTTTTGATTTTTATAGATTTATTTCGGGTCTCTATCGCTACCCACTAACAAAACAAAACATTTTGAAAAAAAATGTCCACAGTGACAAAAAATATTTTATATATTGTAAAATCCTAATTAATATTGTGTGTCGATACAGACCCTTTCATCCTAGAGGAACAGCTACATTCGGTTTGGAATCAGAAAATAAGAACTGCGCATGAGTTAACAAGTGATCTGACTCCTTTAGATGCTGTATATACATGAATATTATTGTTTGCTGTGCAGCAAAGTATTATTTTATTTTCAAATTTCTCTCTACATATGCATTTCTGAACATAAGTTATATTCAACCGTTATTATAATACCGGGTATTATTTAAGATCATTGAATAAATGGATGGCTTTATGTTGTAACTTTCGTACAAAATCGTTCAGTCCGTCTTTAAATATATCTGCAGACATCATTTAATGAAGATGTATTTGAAAGAAATACCCTGTTTATATTATATATATGTTATGTATATAATCCCGATAATATCAGTTTACATGCATCTGTTGATACACACCAGTGAAGTGCAATATTTTGACTATTAATTCAAAATTTCCTGGATGAGTATTTATAATTAATACATCCAAAACTAGCATACACATGTTTTACGCCTAATAGTTTATAAATACATACATGTCAAAAGGCCGGCTCACCTTTTTTAGACCATTCCACAGGATAAGGACTCATTTCCAGTGAAACATTTATCCTTTTGTTACACGATATGCTAATTATGACAACGTAACTGTTTGTACAGTGAGGTGGTCACTACGTTCCGCTTCTTGGTGCGGTATGCCGCGGTGGGGCAAGATGCCCGTTATTACTGTGGCAACATCTTTGCGATCACACAGTACATTAACAGTCATCTGAATACGGCCAACGGTCTTGGTCAGGACTACACATCTCTGCCAGAAGCACAACTGTACTACGAGAGAGAGGTATTCTATGCAATCAATTTACTAGTTATTTGTGTTTTGTGGATATATATGAGGCACACATTGTTTCGTTATTTGGCAGCGTATTACACTATTATGCGGCATTTACAATCATCGAAATTAAAAACCGTGTTTTTGTCTTGCATTAATTGTATAATTATGTTGGTACTCAAATTTTTTAATTTATGTTGATAATAAAAATAATTTATTACAATAAGATATTGTTATTATTTTAGGTTATGCGACTACTGTTTACGTCACCAATCGCAGAAATGGATTACGCCAAAGTTGCAGCCTCGATTGTCAGTTCCCTGAACACAGGGTGGAATTGTAAGTAAAGTTTTAACAATATTTCACATATTATTTCACATATTATTTCACATATATATTTAAATAGTGAGTAGTATTGCAACACTATATCAAATATAATTTTGCATACATAACATTTGAAGTGGGAGTGATTTTTTAAGGATATATTGATTAGACGGTTATATTATATAACACATTTCATATGTGTTTTCACATATAGTATAAACTGAATAAAAGTTACGTCACATTCAATATAAAATTAACTGAGTTTCTAATAAACTAATAAACACCTTTAAATGAAGTATCAAAAATGTAATTTGTGTGATCAAATTGTATTTTCAAATAACAATACTATATTAAGACATAACCATCTTGTGAATGTTAGAACAAACTGTAATAATGACTTTGTTAAAGCCAAAGTCCATAGAATATAATTCAATACATCTTAAATTGGTATTAGTTCTAATGAACGTAAATGACATTTATTTGACAGAAAACTGTTTCTTATTCACAAAAGGCATTTTGTAACGTTTTTGTTTGAACATACATCACCAGCTATCGCATTCACATATGTTTATGATAAAAAGTTACCAAAACGTTATTATTTCACCAATTTCAATGTGTTTTTTTTGTATTTTGATCGTTAAGTTACCCATTAGAAACGATTTCTGCAGAGTTTTAGTTTTATGAACATATTTCTGGACTGCTGCTTTAATACATGTGAAAATAATTTTGCTCTGTTTTGTAGCTTACAATTTCTACGCACCGGGTCTTACTGCACTGATTTTAAACCAAGAAGAAGTGTTTGTTGGCAGCGTGTAAGTTTGCTTGTGTAAAGACAAGAAAGTCGCATGCACGTGCATATGTGCATTCTCTTAAAACGCTGTATACTGTAATAATTAATTTGATTGTAGACCCTGAATATTATTCGATTTTCACGACTTTGCAATTAATAATTGCAATAAGCACCGCAACAAGATTGCACGAAAATTCCTATATCTTGGACAATTTTTGCCCGATTTTGGACAAATTTTTTTCTACAATAAGTAAAAATGTTGAGGGAAATTTTAAGGTTAAAAAAGGGGATTGATATATACTTTTTCATTAGGGTAATGGGGCCGAAAAATAAAAATGGCATAAAAAATGCCTGCTAAACGGTTTGCTGTTCTTTGTCCAATGTAAAATACATCTTCATTTAATACATATGAGGCATGTTGTGGGAAAACCGGGCTTAATGCATGTGCATAAAATGTCATCCCTGATTAGCCTATGCAGTCTGCGCAGGCTAATCCGGGATTGCACTTTCCGCTTTTATGGTATTTTCTGTTTCAAGGATGTCTCTTCTAAACATAAATCCACTGTAGGTGGAAAGTATCGTCTGGGATTAGCCTGTGCAGACTGCACAGGATAATCCAGGACGACACTTAACGCACATGCATTAAGCCCAGTTTTCCCACAACATGCCTCAATTTTTTATTTTATTACAACAAAATTCCATTCATGCCATGTAACAACTTTTTTTGAAGATGTTATTAAAACTGATGTTTTATATTTTTGAGTTTGCCAACCATGATCTAAATGACATGTATGTGTTTTTCCGCAGACAATACTGGCAGATCACCTTTGTCCTGAAGACCAGAGACATTGATCCAATCCAGCCGAAGTTCGTTCAGAAGGTAACCGAGAAGCTCCTTGCGCCCAGCTTCAACGCCATTGGCATCAGCAACAGAGTCTATACCCTCATTGACCAGGTCTACTCGGCCAGCATGGTGCTCAGGCGAAGCTGGGCGTTCACGCTGACCTTCACCGAGATGGTGTATGAAGTGGAATGGACAAGTATTGGAAGTGCTTTGAAAACCGAGTGGTGCAAACATTTTGGTAAGCAAATGATAGTTTGAAATATCGAAAAATACAAGTACATTCTTTGAAGATTATAATTAAATTTGCATCAAGTAATTGTTATTAATTATATGGTTTTAGATCTACGGATGTCTAAGAATTTATAAAATTCTTAGTTATGTTGTACATTGTCATATTTCTTATCTTGAAGTCAATTCCTTTGATATTATTTACATTAACTATTGTGTTATTTGTATTGTCAGATGATATGTGCTACTTATTCTTTGTAACAACTCTTCGGCCAAAATTATTTTAAAATCACTCTTGCCATACGAACTACTTGTTATTTTCATAATGTTTTTGACACAGGTTCAAACTGCTACTGGGAGGTCAAGATTAAGGACCAAGAACAAGTTATGGACAGATATGGGTGTGTATTTGTAATAATATGTATCAGATTATTTAACCCTTTTGGTAGTTATATTTTGAATTACAGTTAAACACCGCTATTTCAAAGTCATTCGGACCGATGAAAATAGTTCGAAATAGGAAAATTTGAAATAGCGATGTTCCAACCTCCGCACAGATATTTAACTGGTTCCAAGCATAGCTTAAATAAAATCCCTGCCGTCAAAACAAACCATGTGATAATGATCGATTAAAGTCTTCGACAATATTAATTATGATTTTAATTAGTTATTTTCATTTTCCTTTTTCATTGCTGACTGCAAACGATATATAAAAGTCCAACTATGTTGAAAATTGCAACGAGTAAACGCTAATACGAACACAATACTTTCAGATCAGGAAGGATTTTACTTTTGACGGCAGTGTTTACTGTTAACTGATAGGGGAAGTTACCACTGCGAGGAGTTTGGCGATGTTCCCCATTGTTAAATGTTATTGTTTTGAAAATTGCGCATGCGGTTAAATAACACCATATGTATATAATGTTTACATATATAATGAAGGTTCGTCAATAAACCCGAGAACAATGAAAGGTGTGAAAGCTTAACCGAGCGACGACTGCCAAGTCATCACAACTTTGATAGACTGTTTGGGCTTAGGTGTGACTTTGAAATAAACACTGATGATTACGTGTGAAAAACGTAGTTGGGACTGGAATTTTAGTTCGAAATAGAGATGATTTCAAAATAGGCAACTTTGACTTAATGATTGTTATTTTAGTTAAATGAAGAAGGAAAAAAATCAGGACCCCAAAAATACTTCGAAATAGAGATTAATTTGAATTAACGGTGTTCGAAGTAGCGGTGTTCAACTGTATTTGTAATCTATTTTTATGTACAGTAAACTCCGCTTGTAACAATATGAGGGGATCACGGGATTTATATCGTTATATCCGAATATCATTACATCCGTAGATAGGCCACCAGGAGCATGAACATAAAAATAAAGAAGAGAGTTACAACACCATTCATTGTACATACATAAGTGTAATGTAGGACTATATATAAGGGAAAACATCAAGAAATGCAATCAATTTATGACATTTAAATAAACATTCAGGATAATTATAAAAAATCCTTCGTAATTGTCACAGCCTTTGTACACATATACAACATTCGAATAATTATTTGAGTACCTTTTACTTTACATATCAAATATGATCGCCAATAAGGTTTAATGAACAATTTATAGGGACAGTCTCACCCAACGCTTATTTTAATTGATAACCACAACAGTAATTATTTAATCAAGCAGGCCTGTATGACTGTTTACCTCATACCGACTTGAAATATCATAACAAAGGGGAAATATTTGCAAATGGGCTGTGCAAACAACATCGTTATACCCGAAACTTTGTTACATGTGATATTGTTACAACGGATGTTAATATATCAATTGAAATATATAGGGATTCGGCCGGGACCTTGGACTCTGCATCGTTATATGCGATATATCGCTATAATCGATATCGTTACAAGTGGAGTGTACTGTATGTGGTTATGTGTCAATATTAACTTTCTCCAGCAATAAGATGATACATTTTATGTTAGCCAAATATAAGGACTAATGCTGGCTGATATTTAATTATCAAACTGCTGATATAAATGTGCTTGTTAATCCCCTGCCACGAAGCGGGAGGGGGGTTATAGGAATGCCCTTCGTTCGTCCGTCCGTCCGTCCGTCTGTCCGTCCGTCTGTCCGTCCGTAACATTTTCGTGTCCGCTCCATATCTCCTATACCCTTTGAAGGATTTTCTTGAAACTTGACTCAAATGTTTAGGTCATTGAGTCGATATGCAGAAGGCACCAGTCAGTCACGCCGGCTCAAGGTCAAGGTCACACTTGAAGGTCAAATATTCGAGCCCCCATTTCGTGTCCGATCCATATCTCCTATACCCTTTGAAGGATTTTCATGAAACTTGGCTCAAATGTTAAGGTCATTGAGACAATGTGTAGAATGCATGAGTCAGTTATGCCGGCTCAAGGTCAAGGTCGCACTTGAAGGTCAAATATTCAAGCCTCCATTTCGTGTCCGCTCCATATCTCCTATGCCTTTTGAAGGATTTTCATGAAACTTGGCTCAAATGTTTAGGTCATTGAGATGATGTGCAGAAGGCATGACTCAGTCATGCCTGCTCAAGGTCAAGGTCACACTTGAAGGTCAAATATTCGAGCCTCCATTTCGTGTCTGCTCCATATCTCCTTTGCCTTTTGAAGGATTTCATGAAACTTGGCTCAGATGTTTAGGTCTTTGAGACGATGTGCAGAAGGCCTGAGCCTTTCACGCTAGCTCAAGGTCAAGGTCACGCTTGAAGGTTAAATTTTTTAGCCTCCATTTTCTTGTCCGTTTTTTGTGTCCGCTCCATATCCCCGAAACCCTTTGAAGGATTTTCATGAAACTTGGCTCAAATGTTTGGGTCATTGAGACTATGTGCAGAAAGCATAAGCCAGTCACGCCAACTCAAGGTCAAGGTCACACGTGAAGGTTGAATGTCTGAGCCTGTATTTTCATGTCAGTTCTATATATCCTGTGCCCTTTCAAGGATTTTCATGAAACTTGCCTCAAATGTTTATCACATTGAGGCAATGTGCAGAAGGCATGATACAGTCACGCCACCTCAAGGTCAGGGTCACACTTGCAGGTCAAATGGTTGAGCCTCCATTTTTGTTTCTGCTCCATATCTCCTATGCCCTTTGAAGGATTTTCATAAAACCTGGCTCAAATGTTTATCACATTGAGGCGATGTGCAGAAGCCATGGAGCAGTCTTGCCACCTCAAGGTCAAGGCCACACTTAAAGGTCAAATGTTTGAGCCTCCATTTTCGTGTCAGCTCCGTATCTAAATTTCTGAAACTGTACTTTCATATCAGGTCCAACTGTGCCAGATTAAGGTCAGTGTGATACTTCAAAGTCACCTTTAAAATCTAATGAAGGATTACGGCAGGGGATATAGCTGTCCTTTGGACTGCCTTGTTTTAATTTGTAATAAATGGACTGAAATATATTATTTTGCCTATTTCATATTGTTGTTGATCATAGATGTTTTTATTACTGCCCAAATGGGAAATAATTGCATTGTTGTGCCGATGAGTTCTACTTTTTCGTGTTCAAGTGTTGCCATATTCCACATTTAGTTTTTTTTTTTTACTTAATGTTTATTATATATAAATAATTTGTGTTTTTGTGTGCACCGTGGTTTGTTGTGGCTACATAACAAAACAGAAATTTAATCAAATAGTCTTAACTTTCATAATAACAGTAACTGTTGATCGTGTTACGTATACAAAATAAAAATAAATAAGCACACGATTCCAGATCCACCTACTGGCGACTGGTGTATTTCATCTACCAAGTGGCAGGGGCTGGCTACAGCGTTCAGAATCCCAACACAACGCTATGGAGACCTGCACTCTCTGCGTTCACCAGCCAGTTTGGGTTCAACTACACCACCGTGGACGTGGACTACCTCATTGACACGAGGTTCCTGTTCACTATCTACACTGATACCGAGATAACGCAAGGAACAACTGGCTTTTTCAGCAAAGTCAAAACTTACTTCTTGACTCATGTTCAAGGTAAAGTTGTACAACACTTTAAGTCTTAACTTACTTCTTGGCTCTTGTCCAAGGTAAAGTTGTACAACACTTTAAGTCTTAACTTACTTTTGACTCTTGTCCAAGGTAAAGTTGTACAACACTTTAAGTCTTAACTTACTTCTTGGCTCTCGTCCAAGGTAAAGTTGTACAACACTTAAAGTCTTAACTTACTTCTTGGCTCTTGTCCAAGGTAAAGTTGCACAACACTTTAAGTCTTAACTTACTTTTGACTCATGTTCAAGGTAAAGTTGTACAACACTTTCAGTCTTAACTTACTTCTTGGCTCTTGTCCAAGGTAAAGTTGTACAACACTTTAAGTCTTAACTTACTTCTTGGCTCTTGTCCAAGGTAAAGTTGTACAACACTAAGTCTTAACTTACTTCTTGGCTCTTGTCCAAGGTAAAGTTGTACAACACTTAAAGTCTTAACTTACTTCATGACTCTTGTCTGAGGTAAAGTTGTACAACACTTTAAGTCTTAACTTACTTCTTGACTCATGTTCAAGGTAAAGTTGTACAACACTTTAAGTCTTTAATTTACTTCTTGACTCATGTTCAAGGTAAAGTTGTACAACACTTTCAGTCTTAACTTACTTCTTGACTCTTGTCCAAGGTAAAGTTGTACAACACTTTAAGTCTTAACTTACTTCTTGACTCAAGTTCAAGGTAAAGTTGTACAACACTTTAAGTCTTTAATTTACTTCTTGACTCTTGTCCAAGGTAAAGTTGTACAACACTTAAAGTCTTAACTTACTTCTTGACTCTTGTCCGA
Organism: Congeria kusceri; assembly: GCA_027627225.1. Taxonomy (NCBI): domain Eukaryota; kingdom Metazoa; phylum Mollusca; class Bivalvia; order Myida; family Dreissenidae; genus Congeria; species Congeria kusceri. The sequence goes on from CM051032.1 coordinate 63,609,348, forward strand.
GGTAAAGTTGTACAACACTTTAAGTCTTAACTTACTTCTTGACTCATGTTCAAGGTAAAGTTGTACAACACTTTAAGTCTTTAATTTACTTCTTGACTCATGTTCAAGGTAAAGTTGTACAACACTTTCAGTCTTAACTTACTTCTTGACTCTTGTCCAAGGTAAAGTTGTACAACACTTTAAGTCTTAACTTACTTCTTGACTCATGTTCAAGGTAAAGTTGTACAACATTTTTAAGTCTTTAATTTACTTCTTGGCTCTTGTCCAAGGTAAAGTTGTACAACACTTTAAGTCTTAACTTACTTCTTGACTCTTGTCCAAGGTAAAGTTGTACAACACTAAGTCTTAACTTACTTTTGACTCTTGTCCAAGGTAAAGTTGTACAACACTAAGTCTTAACTTACTTCTTGGCTCTTGTCCAAGGTAAAGTTGTACAACACTTAAAGTCTTAACTTACTTCTTGACTCTTGTCCAAGGTAAAGTTGTACAACACTTTAAGTCTTAACTTACTTCATGGCTCTTGTTTAAGGTACAATTACAGCAGCACTTTGGGAACATGACATTAAAGTATTATTATTGGTATATTGCCATTACAGCGCATGACTTGTAAATGGTATCCATGGTCATACATTGTAATACATTATGTATATTGATTGTAAACTGTAATAGTTTTATAATTATTAAACTAAATTATAATAATTATTATATTTATAATAATTATATAATCATTACACTGTAAGCAAATAATTACAATATCATTGTTATGATTTGTGATATTTTGGTAATGTCCAACATGAAGATCAAGACTAAAGCAAAAAAATAAATAAAAATGTTGATTGTGCATTAGCACGTAGCCTAAATGCTTATTAATTACAGGTGCTACATTGGAATGGTGGAAACATACAGAAATCAGAGTCGTCACTCAAAGACAAGTGTATACTTCAAGGTATGTTTAACAAGTCAATACATTGCAGTTTGCAAGTGTTAAACAACTGGTATTATAGGCCATGTATTAATTTAGATGCTATGTATACTTAATCCTGTCAAATGTTCTTGGAGATATGTTGGCAAACACAAATTATATGCATCTTTGTTTCTACTAAACTTGTATATTTTGTTACGTGAGACATGTCAATTTCATCTTCTAATTTACGAATGATTAATAACTGCTTTTAAAATTATATACCGTTATAAGTTCACCAGTTAAAATACAAAAACAGCCTGATCAGGATTATGCAATTATCTTGAAAGAAGACATCTTTTTGCGCTAGAACAAAGCCTTGAAGTTTATGCACGTATGCCAAGCAAGCGAGCTACAGTTATTTCATAGGCATTTTTGTTACAGTTAAAACTTTTGAACTGAGGTGTCAGGAAATATTTTGGAACATCATCCATCACACTGAGGGACAACTGTTTTAATTGTGCCCAAGTGCTTCTGTCGCAGTGATATAATGGATATTGTGTCTGCCTTGCAATGGGGAGATCACGAGTTTGATCCCTACTTTGGGAGCGATTGAAGGATCGTTGTCACAAGACACAAAGTCTCGAAAATGTGTCACTAAGCATACGGCTTTCGACACAATCGAGCCAAAATAAATAGGTTTAAACTAAAAGTAAAGCAAAATGTTAATACTGTGTATTTTATATTCAAGGGGATGGATGTGGCATGTGCAGTATGCAATAATAAATAACAACAGGCTGGTCAACGCCCAAACATGGCCGATGTCCGGACTGGTTTACCTCCAGCTCGTCCCCGGAAGTGGCATAGACTCCATAGACTGGTCATTGTTCACCCTGGACTACTATTTCAGTCTTTACCTGAGAGGGACAATCTCATGGTTGGACTATCAAAAATTTGAATTGGCAATTCATCATTATTGGATGACCACGCACGGAGGTGTGTTTTCAAGGACATATTTTTGCAATTTTGTATTTCCAGAGTACTTATCAGATATATTTTTTTATACAATATGCGACATGATGCACCCAAAACCTCTGTAATCAAACCAAGTCCTATTCGCGCTGTTTTAATTCATGCAAGTGTGGGGATTGAACGAAACATCTCAAGCGCTTAATAGCATACGGTAATATGAATCATAACAATTTATTTTATGAAATATGGTAGATGTCTTTATTATTCAGTAGTGGTAATTATGTTTATTGGTTTTAATTTGTGAGAAAATAGCCTGAGCCTGTATTAAGATCTTGTGTTTCATTAGGATGCGGACCCTGTGTGTCGGTTCGTATCATCAACCAGGAGCAGTTGCATTCATCCAACAGGTAGGTGGGGGCAATAGTGTTAACAAACAACAAAAATATTAGTGGCTCGTCATGGGAAAACTAGGCTTATTAAAGCACAGGCTAATCCAGGATGACACTTTCTGCTCTTATGGTATTTTCTGTTTGAAGGAAGTCTCTTTAAACATAAATCCACAGGAGGCAGAAAGTGTTGCCCAGGATAAGCCTGTGCAGACTCCACAGGTTTATCCAGAACGACACTTGAAGCACATTCTGTAAGCCCGGTTTTCCCACGACGCGCCACATTTTTTGTTGGGTATTGAAATAAATCACAATGTTTAAGAATAATACATAATCAGCTCTTCCAAGAAAATAGACAACTCTTAAAGGAGGCATTTTCTGCAAAATTGAAAATAACAAACACTAATAAAGAAGTTTAAATGCAATAAAATTACTTAAAGAAGTGTTTATACACAATAGTGATTAGCCATAGGTCTTGCTGTAATGTAGCATAACTTCGTATTGGCTTTTCGTCCTATGGCTGTATTATTGCTTTTATTGTTGACATTGCAAACAGCAGGATAACATGTTCGACATGACTGATTCAGAAAAATATGCTATTCCTTGTTTTCTAAATATGAATCGTGGTCAGAGAAATACGATATTCCTAGTTTTCTAAATATAAATCATAGTCAAAGAAATGCAATATTCCTCGTTATTTAAATATAAATTGTAATCTTGATGTCGATAATGCACACATTAATATGATGAGTTTTCTTACAGAAACTCTTACTATCGGTTAGACTTCCAGATTAAAGTAAACGGGACGGTTATCAACCCGGCCAAGTATCCTCCTATAGACTATAGTGTGTTTGGATCGTACATGAACTTCACTGGGCAAAGTGGAAGTTACCATCTAGAAAAGTATGTTTGCAACTCAAGATACCTTAGTGTAAAATATGTTATATATTAATTTTTTTAACAGCGCTATGTTTTATGCTTTGTATTATATACTTGTGTTATCATAGAGCTGAAGTATCAAACTGAAGCATTAGAATGTATAAGTTTAAACAATATAATATACATTGTAGGTTAATGTTTAGTTGAAAAAAGCTGTTGTACCATTTGTTTCCTTTTCATGACATACGAATATATTATTTTCAAGTATTTGTTAGTCTATTATCTACAGTAAAGGCAAACAGGCAGGGAAAATGACAATAATTTATCAACAGCTTGTAAAGTATTTTGAATTTTTTTCTTACTTATACCATACTAATGATACATTATTTTGCAGAGGTGTTGAACACTCAAACTATCTGGTTCCGTGGCATTACTATGTGTGGCTGTACACAGATAGTTGGATATCACCATCACAATATTCAGTGTTCAGAGAACACCTTTGGCGTTATTATTCAGACATCTTCAAAGGTAGTGTTTTCCGTTAAGAAGTGAAATAAGTTACTTTGCTAATTGAGCTTTTCTGTTTAATGAATTTAGTTGCAATCAGATTAAATTTTTAGTAAAGAGCATGGACTTTCACATTTGTTTTTGAAGTTTTGTTTTTTAAATAATAGTTGAAATGTTTATGTATAATTACTGGTAATAAGTGTCCCAATTATTTAAATTAATGTTTTCAGGCCTCAGTGTCGAGATTGGACTTGGAACTCAAAGAGAACTTTTGTCCTCATCGGGGTGAGCTGACTTACATTATTTGAGGCGTGTCGTGGGAAAACCGGGCTAAATGCACGTGTGTAAAGTGTCGTCCCGGATCAGTCTGTGCAGTCCTCACGGGCTGATACGGGATTACACTTTACTCTTTTATGGTATTTTCTGTTTCAAGAAAGTCTCTTCTAAACATGAATCCACTGTAGGCTGAAAGTGGCATCCTGGATTAGCCTGTGCGGACTGCACATGCTGATTCAGGACAACACTTTTCGCCTGTGCATTAAGCCCAGTTTTCCCATGTCACGCCTCATTTATATAGACTCTTACAAATCTTTAAATACAGTAAGACTCAGTTTCAAAATAAAACGACATCTTCATGTTTTACAGTAAAATAAATAATTACCTCACATATATAGGATCTGACACGAGGTGTCATTTCATACCATATTTTATTAAACGAGTTCAGGAAGGCTCGCTTACTAACGAATTTCATTGACGAGTTTAATAAAATGTGGTATAAAATGATAACGAGTGTTAGATCTTTTTTTATCACATGCTTTTAAACGAAACAAAAATCTTCTAATTTTACCAAAACATGTTGATAAATCCAAAAAGTTGTGTACTGACGTGACGTCATTTCATGTTGACGACGTCATTTCACCAAAATAACGTCATCCGATTGGTCAGTCAAAGATTATGTAGTCAATGAAAACGCTCAAAATGTTATCTTACACATGTGTAAGATAGAAATATTCGTAATGGTTGTATTACATGGGAAACAATGTGTAGCATGTGATAATAGAGTCTTTTATTGTATTAAAAGGCTCTTGTTTTTAAGAAACATAATGTTTGTTTGAAATCAGTAATGTTTTATCTAAACTTTTAACGTGACTTACTGTGTGAATTTTTTCTAGTGTTTATTTCTGGGGCTTGCCATACTACGTCAAGGTTAATGGCAGACTGGTTTTGCCTTACTTGCTTCCGCATCTGGACTGGTCACTCTTTTCGTCCACATTAAATACGACAACACCACACGGACAGCCGTATCACGTTTATACAGAGAACGTCACTTTTGAAGTGAGCAATTTCTGGAGTGTATACCTGGAGCGAAAGATCTCGACGACCCAATACAACGAACTGGAGTTGGCTTTGAAGCTTGCATGGATACGGCAGCACCTGGGTTAGTTTCAAGTTGTCATTGGTGACAGTTATCTTTTCACTCAGTGTCAGGGTATATCAAACAGCTAATTAAAACAAAATACTGAATATAGTTCTGAATTGTTCAAGAACTCAAACGTTGTTGAAAAAATTTCAAACATTGAAATTCTTTCTTTCATAAAAATTACTCCCATTTAAAGAACCATGTATATAAGTAGATGATGCAAACGAAAATCACCATATTTGAACGTTCATGTGGTTAAATGGCATATGTTTCAGAATTCAACTCTTCTGCTGTGACAGTCTTGATACAGTCACAAGAGGAGGTGGTGAACTATTTTGGGTATGATTTTTCACGAATGCTTTGTGTCGTTGCTTAGGCCAAAAAAATAATTCTGTGTTTTGGGCAACCCGACCCTACCTAGCGAAAAAACCCTGACCATAAAGTTTTAAGCGACGATTGTTTTGCATGAAATCCGTATTCGTCAGATTTTAGATATTTTTCAATGTTTTTTTTACTGAAATGTGTCTTTAAAAAAAGTTAAAAAAACAACAACAAAAACTCAATCCCAACCCTACCTTTCTTTTTTGAGACCATTGCACGAAACACACAATTTATTTGTTTGGCCTTATTAAGACATAAATTACTTCGAATGGATTTCATTGGAGGCTTAGCGCAAATTAATGTAACTCTCATGTAAAACAGTGCTAGATAACATAGATTTGCACTGGGTCGATGACATATATGATGAAAATATTATTAATATTATTAATTTTATTATTATTATTATTGTTATTATTATTTTATTTGTTTACCTCGTAATAGGAACTTGCACAAGAAGTGTGTATATTTTGAATACGATTGAACATAACTTTGAATGGACGCTAATACAATTTGTAATATATTTTTGCATTAGCATCATAGCTCACTTTCAAATATTTATTTTGAAGAAGTATGTATATGCTAGGTGTTGACACCAGCAGTTTATACATGTTTAGTCAGTCAGTATATAATAAAGCTTTACACAAAGCACAAGTTGTGTCTGTACTGCATTTTCCTTTTCAAATACCATAATCTTTATGAATATATTACATTTGACAGCAAGTCTGCATGGCGGTTGTTTTACACTATCAGCGTGTATGGTCGGCCTCTGGAGAAGTCGGACGTAACGAGTCTGCAATCGGACCTATTGCAACAACAGCTACAACATATGATGGCAGCATCTGGAAGACGAGTTACGGTTGGTTTTCTTATTCCTTTGTCAAATAAAACATGATTCATATTATCACCTTTTGTTCTTGAAAGTAAACAGATATACGAATATTCAGGGTTGCCAGCAGACTTGAAAAGTCAGGGCTATTTAAATTTTTTCAAGGTCAGTGAATTGTCAAGGAAGTTTGAAAAAAAGTCAGTGAAAATTAAAATTCCAAAAAAGTAAGTAAAAAATCAGGGGAAATTATGCCAAAAGGTAAAAAATAATGTATAAAACTTTGCAGTTTATGACTGCGGCTGTCTTGAGGTGTTTTGAGTTACTAAAATGTATGTATAAATACATAATATGCTTATTTGTAGTCAGAATTATATATCTTAACAGTTTTTATGCCCCCACTTTAGACGGGGGGGGGGGGCATATAGATTTGCCCTTGTCCGTCCATCCGTCCATCTGTCGGATTTTTGTGTCGCGCATAACTCAAAAAGTATAACTGCTAGAGTGATGTAACTTTATAACCGTATTTATCGGCATCGGGGCTTGTATACCTGGGTATCTTGGTGCTGTTTTTTCCGACATCAGCGGAGTTATGACCCTTTTTTAGCAAAAAGTGACATTTTTGGACTTGTGTTGCGCGTAACTCAAAAAGTATTGCTGCTAGAGTGATGAAACTTTACAAACATATTAATCAGCATATGAACTCGTGAACCTGGGTATTTTGGTTCGGTTTGTTTTCTGACATCAGCTGAGTTATGGCTCTTTTTTTAGCAAAAAATGACATTTTTGGACTTGTGTTGCCTGTTACTCAAAAAGTATTATTGCTAGAGTGATAAAACTTTATAAACATTTTTTTAGCAAACAATGACATTTTTTTATTTGTGTCGCGTGTAACTACAAAAGTATAACTGTTAGACTGATGAAACTTAATAAACATATTCACCAGCATGTGTACTTGTGCACCTGGGTAGTTTGGTGCATTTTGCCCGACATCAGCACAGTTTTGTGACAACCAGCGGAATGTGGGGGCATCCGTGTCCTACTGACACATGTCTAATTGTATATGTCCTAGCGCGACTTAAATATGATTTGTTGATGGACTTCCCTTCCTGAAAATTTGGACGGCTAAAAGGAGAGGAGGAGGCCATTGAAAATGGGTGGTTTTGGTCTTTAAAAACTTGATTTAACATGGAAAAGTCACTGAAAAGTCAGGGAATTGCTTTTGCTCCATGTGCTGGCAACCCTTTATAATTGTTGCACTGCCCTATGAACTAGAGATTTACCTTATATTTTGTCCATGTGTATTACTTACATAGATTTATAATTGAGTTTGAATTTATTTTCAATATCAATCCGAGTATTTTATTTCATGGCTGGCACATTAAAGTTTATGCATGGTAAAATGTTCAGTTCATTTGACACTCTATGGTGTATAAACCATGTAAAACATTTATGCGTAATTCAGTTTAATATTTTTCTAAATGTTTGTTAATGATTTGTACAAGATAGTGTCGATATATTTTTTTATTTTGTTTCAATTTTAGCTCAGTCACTGGATAACAAACCAAACGCTGTATGAAACAAGACATCTGCAGACATTGTTTGTGGACAGATACATTACCCTGACTGACGTTGTTAACGTAGAACTGTCACTAGCCGCCGCGTGGACATCACACTTGCAACGTAACGTTAGCGTTCACGTCGTGCGTCAAAAGGAATACACATCTCTGAACGGGTATTGAATTTGATTATAAATAATATATACAATCCATAATGGTGATATTTTATTAACATGTATTGACATTATTGTAAGTGTTTTATATTCATGTCATCGATGGACCGGGTTAACTTGCATATGTTTTTATTTTTTATTTAAAGTTTCAAGTTGATCAAATCAGTTATTGTTACTTCAATGTGAACCAATTTCAACGAGTGTCATAAAATTAGCATTTGACGTGCAGCCTATTGTATTATTTTGAATCATATAGTCATAAAGGAATTTAAAACAGGCATTATGTATTAGATGCGTATCGTGGGAAATCCGGGCTTAATGCATGTGCGTAAAGTGGCGTCCCAGATTAGCCTGTGCAGTCAGCACAGGCTAATCTAGGATGGCACTTTCCGCTTTTATGTTTTCTGTTTCAAGGAAGTCTCTTCTAGACATACATTCACTGTAAGCGGAAAGTGCCGTCCTGGATTAGCCTGTCTGGACTGCACAGGCTAATCCGGGATGAGACTCTACGCACATGTATTAAGCCCAGTTTTCTCATCAGCCCTTAATCAATTCAACAAGTGCAGTATGCTTAATTGGACATGAAACCTTTAGTGTATAATTGCTCTTATCGTACTTGAGTTGTGCCCCCTGTCAGGCGACACTCCAACTCGCGGAGTTCTAGTTATCATTTCAAATTGTATATTTACCAAAGGCATACACTGGATCTCTGTTTTACTACTAACCAGCCTGACCAAATCGATGGGTCAGTGCAACACTATGCCAAGTCTATATATTAATGTAGTTATATAGCATAGTTTTATGCTGACCCATTGAAATGCAGTAAGTACAATATGGAATTACAGCATATTTAATCACTATAAATTGTATACTTGCAGATCAGTTGCTTGGGAGGTCCAGTATATTGTTCTCATAAACGGTGAATATACGCAGAAGGAACGGATAACGGCAGTGAGACTTGACCTTCTGGTGCAAGCGGTTGCCACGGTAACGGCCCTCGACAATCGACGTTATATGGTGCTAAATAACACGTTAGATATATTCGAATATGACAAGAGGTACACAGTTGTTGTAGACAAAAAACTAACAGAGACTGCTACAAAAGAGATCAAAGCGAGCCTTCATGCAGCTTGGACTGTACTTAAGCCAGGTGGGTTGATATGTTTTTAGGAAGTTAGATTAAAAGAACAACGTTTATATTAAGATAACATCGTGTTTTAATATTTTCACTCACTAAAACACTAAAGTAGTCAACAATTTGACAAAAAATTTTCATCATATACATGTTGAAATATGCCTGTCATGGGAAAACCAGGCTTAATGCACATGTGTAAAGTGTTGTCGCGGATCAGCCTGCGCAATCCAAACAGGCTGATCCAGGACGACAATTTCCGCTTTTATGGTATCGTCTGTTTCAAGGAAGTCACTTCCAAACATAAATCCACTGTAGGCGGAAAGTGCCATCCTGGATTAGCCTGTGCAGACTGCACAGGCTAATCTGGGACAACCAGGATAAGCCTGTGTGGACTGCACAGGCTAATCCGGGATGACACACATGCTTTAAGTCTGGGTTTCCCACGACATGCCTCATGTTTTATTTATTTAGTGTTAATTAAAATGCTGAAAAATGCTTAGGTTCTTAGTTAAGTATATTTTTGATAAAGTATTATTTTTATAGACTTCACAGTTGGTGTGTTTTCCTTGATACTCATTTCTTCATTTTGAATTTCATCTCTTTCTACAACATTTGCATTCATTGCACATTTTCAGATTGGACGAATGTGGAAGTAAAATTAACGAAACAAGAAGAAATCGTCAATCAATATGGGTAAAAGTGTTAATATGATTGTTTTAGCTTATGTTTAATCATGGTAGGTATTACATATAAAAATAATAATTTCAAGAAAATACTTGCCCTATTGCATTATTGTTTGATGTATAAATACAATAAATATTTATAACCATTGTGTTATATTAAAAAAGTAAAGCCAGTTCTATATTCTAAACAACTTCGATACACAAGATGGATAAGTAAATAGTAAAGATCATGAATTTTGTACACAGACCTGATGAAGACTTATCGAAGTCCAAACACGTTGTGATTTGGAGTTTGTTCTTTTTATATTTATTTTAGTACATGTGCCGAATGTAATAATTATTATAAGGTAAACACATGAACACTTGCAAGCATATGATGACAACTTCGTTTCAATGCGTCTGTTTCTCATTTCAGCAAATCTTATTGGGAGATTGTCTACTTTGTTTCACACCACGAGGAGGTACAGGATTCCCGTGACATTCTAGGCGTCAACTCGACGCATCTCGAGCATATTGCCAATGTACACGGTTTCAGTGTGGTACCGTCAGCAACCGACTTGACGTTCACAAGACTCGAACGTTACGGGTTCGCGGTGTTTTTGTCCAACAAAATCGATATGTCGTCGCAGAAGACATTTGAATCTACGTTAAAAATGGAAATTGAAAAGGTCCATACAAGTAAGTATAATAATGTACATTTTGTATTCAGATAAAGTGTAATCTACTTAAATATTAATGCCCTCATATTTCCTGTTTGTACAGAGTCATGTAAATTTATTAAGTGTTGGAACTAATGGTTGGCTCATAAAAATACAAAGACCATACTGTATCTTTGAATTTCCAAACTGAATACTAAATATCATTAATTTAGTGTTACTGACTTGTTGCACCCATTACTTGAGGTATCATTCACTATTTTATGAACATTAGACATTGTATATCAACAAATTATAAAACCATTATATTTAATAAACATACATTACATCGTCCTCGATGTGATATATTATGACTGTGACTCTCACTCAACAATTATGAATGTTTGTTGAAGTTGAGATTTCCTGATGTTTAATCAATTTATTATTGCTCTTGCTTCAGACATTGACGTACAGGTGTCGTTCAAGCGTTTTGAAGAACATGTTGAAATTGCAAGTGATGCCAAGGCATTCAAGACGCTATACTTTGTTTCCCAACACAACCTGTTTGTGCCAGTGTTTGGCCTACAACCACTAAATCTCACCGACTTCGCAGCAAACATAAATTACACAGGTTTGTTAAAACGATGTTCATTCGTTGTTAAACTGCCTTTTGATATGGTGAATGACATGTGCTCGGATGAATCAGTGAAATTTATAATATTATCCAAAACAGTTTTTTATAAAGGTCACATTGATTCTCATGAGCCTAGTTGTGGATAGTTTTGAATACATATCCAAATTTATTGTCACACAGTTATGACAATAATAATTTACAAACAATAGACCTGTCCAGGTTTAACTACAAACTCCTCCCCAGTTTTTTTAACAGATTTGTTTCTATGCATCGAATATCACAAAAATATCACAAGCTTTACCATGAGCTCTTCTGTGTTAAAAAGGTTAACTGTTAAACACGTGATATCTAAGTGCAATGTTTGGATAAAATTGCAAATTAATTTGCATATGATTGACACTTTTGGAAATGTATAATTGTCTTGCATTTGTCAGTCGTGTTTGCTCTTGAATTATCTTTAGCAATATAAGTTCAATATAGATATGAATGAAATATTTTCCACTACTGTAATAAAGCTGAACTTGAAACAAAAATGTACAGCTAACAACTATCAAAGAATTGTATTATGCGTGTTGTGGGAAAACTGGGCTTAATGCTTGTGCTTAAAGTGTCGTCCAGATTAGCCTGTGCAGTCCGCACAGGCCTATCCGGGACGACTCTTTCCGCCTGCAGTGGATTTATGTTTAGAAGAGACTTCCTTGAACCAGAAAATACCATAAGAGCGGAAAGTGTCGTCCCGGATTAGCCTGTGCGGACTGCACAGGCTAATCTGGGAGGACACTTGACGCACATGCATTAAGCCTGGTTTCCCACGACACGCCTCTAAGACCTGTATATTCCCCAATAAACGACCCCGGGGCCTTTACATTTTCCCAAAAGGGGGCGTTTATTATGAGTCCAGTTTTTGGTGATCTGTTATATATATCAATGTATAGAAAACATTATGAAAGAAAATTGATATGAGGCGCATCGTTGGAAAACCGGTCTTAATGCATGTGCTTAAAGTGTCAAGTGTTTCAAGGAAGTCTCTTCTAAACATAAATCCACCGTAGGCGGAAAGTGCCATCCTGAATTGGCCTGTGCAGACTGAGTCTGCACAGGCTAATCCGGGACAACACTTTATGCACATGCATTAAGTCCGGTTTTCTCACGACGCGCCACATATTATTTGATAACCATTTATGCCTTTTGTTAACAGTTTATACTGACACTACCAACAATACATTGATATATAAATGTAATGTACATAAATATAAATGTAATAACACACTATTATGTGAAGTTAGAATAACACATCAAAGATAGAATAAACTTATTTATTACACCAATGTTTTATATACCATTAACTGTATGAAAAAGAGTTTGCAAATTAATTAGTGCAGTAGACACCTGACTTCATGACTACATCAATGAACTTGATTTTACCGCAATACGGTATTTGTTTATGCACCAAAACAATGTTCACAATAAAATAGGACCTTGTTCATTCATGCATGCACATAATTTTTCATGAAAGTGAAAACCATCAAAGAAAACATGTTTTACAAGAAAAAATAAAGGAAATATGCATAAAATACTGCAAATAATCTCTGAATGTAACAAGCAAACTTAACCTTCATGAATTGCTCAGTAATATATGTGCCAAGAAATATAGCAGGCCCACTCTATGTTTCATGACTTATTCTAACTTCACATAATAGAGTGTGTGATGTATTTAAAACAAAACAGTGATAGTAAGTGCATTGTCTATCTATTTTCTGTTTAAGGTTATGGAGGTAAAACATACAACGTGGTAGACGTCAATATCAGTAAATACGTAAACGTAAGGGACAGTTTTAACGTGCTGGTATCACAGAAAATATCACAAGCACAAGTTAAGACGCTAGAGGCGAAAATCATCGAAACATGGAAGGCATCGAGTGCTGGTAATACATGAGAAACATATGCAATATAAATTATATATATATGTGCCATTGGATAGATGGTTTCGTGTAGATTTTGCATTAGGCTGGACTTGTCCTTAAAAGGACGCTGTCGATGGAAAATAGCCTATGGAAAATAGCCTATGGAAAATAGCCTATGGAAAAATGGACTGATTACTACATGTAGAAAATCATTAGACTAGGCTTATCCTTAAATCTGTAAATGTAAGAGGTGTAGTTGACTTGTTTTCGCAAGTATGGACAATTCTTTGAAATTGATATTTTACATTTTGAATTTAGGCATAGATATGAGGCGTGTCGTGAGAAACCCGGGCTTTATGCATCTGCGTAAAGTGTCGTTCCGGACCAGACTGCCCGGAAGACACTTTCCACTTTTATGGTATTTTCTGTTTTAATTAAGTCTCTTCTAAACATAAATCCACTGTGGACTGCACAGGCTGATCCGGGACGACACTTTATGCTCATGCATTAAGCCCGGTTTTCCCACGACACGCATCAATATATCTATATTATAGGAAGTCCAGTTAGTAAAAACCTTTAAAGTGGCCAAGCTAATAAGAACCTTACAGTAACCTTAAAAGACTATAACAAAAAGATGTATACCAGTATGTATTTTACAGAATACGCATCTTGCGGATGTATAACGTTGAATATATTGGGAGGTGTGAACCAAGTTGTGGACGAAAAATCGTAAGTCTTTTTGAAAAATATCAAAATAATTTGCAGTGTGAATGAATGAATAAGTGGAAGAATATTGAACAGTGTTCATACAGATCTTTGAAAGTGTTCGATTTTTAAGCTGCTCCTTGTAAAGTGTTTAGAATGGACTAAGGGTGCTTAAAAGTGCTTAATTGCACCTCTAGAATTAAAATAATACTTGAAAAATGCTCTCTAGAACTTAAAAATGCTTGAAAATGCTTAGTTTGGTTTCAAAAGTGTTTAAAAATGTTCTGAGAAATAAGAGAAATCACTAATAAAAGCTTTTTTTGGCACAAGCATGGTGTTTTTTATATGCCTGTAAATAATTTTTTAAAGGACAGTGTCCCAGTAAGTATTTTAAGTTGTTTAACATGTTATTTTACATGAGTACTGAGTCTTTAAATCACAGCCCGACCTGGATCTTCTGTCATTGAATAGTGCTTTAAAAGTGCTTGAAATTTGTTAGAAAATGTCTGTTTAAACCTTGGTGAAGCTACATATTGTATAATGTGTAAATGTAGCTTTGATGGAGTAAACTTAACTATACTTGATCTTTTGTAGTAATTGTTTGAAAAGCAGTATCATATTAGTTTGTATTTTGCGTTGTGGTACTGTAGAAGTGGTTTTATTTGCATGGGTTTTATTTTTTGCTAATATTCAAGATTTTTTTTCCTTGCGAATTCAAAACCAGCGCGAATAAATGTATATGTCCAAATGTTAAAAATTCCGAAAATATGCTACTTCTTTAATCTCGTAATGTACCATATAGTAATACGACCCGTTATGTTATTATAAGCAATTTATATCAACGGCATAGGTGTGAAAATGTGAAAACAGCCTATTGTTACTGTGTGTTGTCGTTTTTTATGCTTGGTTATCACAAAAACATTTGCATAAAAGCAAATATAGGTTTACTGGCAATAGACACGGTACTACTTGTAAAGGCTTGGTACAATAATGCTAGCAGTATACGCCATTATTTTTCCTTTATGGTAGGATAACGCTAGTGGCAAGCAATATTAATTTTCTTTTTAGGTCAATATACTTTAAGTTTTGAATTCGTGTCATGGAGATGACGCAAATTCAAGAACACGCAAATTAAAAAATAGATCATTTTGGGAGAAAAACGCAAACATTCGTCCTCGCAAATATAAAGCATTCTACAGTAGATTTTTTTTCCTTTGAGAACGGTCGTCACAACTATTTACATTTAAAGAAACTCACATGTAAAACAAACATTTAATTAGATTTCAAAGATTCATTCTATGAATCCCACTGATGGAGGTAGCTATGTTTTCAGAAATATCTTCTGGAGCCTACGTTACTTCCTGTTGAAGAACGGACAAGCTGTTGAATCAATGACGTCATCCTTCTTCAATCTTACACTACTTCATGAAAAATCGTTGTCATCCAAGGTTGACGTCATAACAGAATCAAAGAACACATTAATGCTAGCTGGAGCGTTGAACTTCTATTTGAATTTTAATATCAATGTGCAGCTGACGACAAGCACGAGTATAGCATCGAAATTCACCTCGGCTCTAACACAGACATGGACGAAGAAATCATTGAGTATTAAAATTTAGTCATTGAGTGATAAATATTTATTAATTGTGTAATAAAATGTTTAGTCGTTGGGTACCGCTGATAAAATATGAATAACATTTTCAGGTTGTATACAGTTGTATAATGTGTAATACAGTAATAAAATGTGCGTATTGGATTTAGTTATCACAGATTAAAAAAGGATTTTCGATGAAAGCACGAAGAATACTGCATACATTGGTTTTTATTAAAACTGCAAAATTCACAATTACATGTACGGTGCACAAAATGTATACATGCTATCTTATTTTTTAAACTTTAAGTAAATATTTTGATATTTTTCAGATTCATCACTAGGTATTGCACCTCTTGTTCGACTAGGAAAGAGCACAGAATTCATGGAGTTGCAGACTGGGTACGTCTTAATTACTTATTTTAAAGACGAATTGAACCATACATTCTGGGGTGAGTTGCTGATAACTTTAATGGCGAGATAAGCTAACAAACTTTAAATTTTGGATTTATTTATTTATGTTAATGAAACATTACATTTGTAAATTGTGAGTTTATTCTATATACAATGTTATGATAAATAATGTACAAAATGTTTGATGAACAAGTTGCTTGTAGTATTTGCTTTATTAAAATCATAAGTGAACAGGCTGTTAGCTTAATTGGCCGTTAAAGTTTCGAGTTACTGGGCCCTGATTGCTATCTCCAATATATAAAGTTCCTTGACATTATATAATTGTGCGAACAATAGGTGATGAGGCAGCACAATGCATTTGTTATTCCAAACTTTGCAAAGGACTGTTTAAGTAACTGAAGTAAAAAGTTTGCATTCAGACTGCATTCAGTTTCTGAATAAATACAGTAAACAGAATCTGTCCTCTATCTAGATTTATTGTTCCACTAAAGAAAATATTTTGTTTTGTACAGCTCCTCGGTTTGGAAAATTCACTACTTCTTGTGGAACAACTGCAACGCTGACCTCTGTGACCCGGTTGACCCTGAAACTCTTCCAGTTACCACGGCAACAGAAATCCAGTCCCACATCACGTTCCAGTCATCTATGCATGAGGATTTCGTTGTCAAGGAAACGACGTCTGCTGTGGACTTCAGTTACCATTTCAGTCTGAACATTTCACGTGAAGTTAGGTCCTCAGACTTTACGAAATTCCAAACCCTTGTGAGGAATGTATGGAATAAACTACAACGTAAGATATTTATTAACAACTTCAAAATGTCCTACCATTATATTTAAGGCATGGATTTCCAGAGATATATTGTGAAACGTATTCACATTTAAACATATATTCGAATACTAATGTGTATGACTTATTAATGCATATAGTATATAACGAGGACTTTCCTTGTTCCTTTGTTCGTACATACATGTACATATCCCTTGTTGCACTGACCTAGCGGGATCCAGGATTGACTCGACTAAGGACATCTTGAAACTTATGTTGTATTTTCAAAGAAAATAATTAATATAAAGTAAGACAACTTCGTAATATAGATTCATAGCGATAACATATATGATTAACCTTTAGCATTTTTATGAATATTTTAATTAATTTAAGTTGCCTAACTTAGCATTTCTTCTTTGTTGTACCAAGCTGAGTCCACCAATGGCAAGATCAGCGTGTACATACCGCAACAAGAAGAGTTTCTGACTGTCGATTACTTCCGTCAATTCCAAGGGTAATTGTGATTGTTTTAGCTGGCGTAGAAAACGTTACAAGGCAAAATGTTTGTCCTGAATATTGTCATTGTGTTCCAAAGTTTAATACATGAAAATACAGTATATTGACAAATAAACATATAGTGTATTTATTTCAGACTCTGTGTATTATTCCGTAATAAACTGTAACACAACCCAAATCTGTATGTATATATAAAGTAAGTAATTATGTTATTTTACTTTCAAGGAAAACATTTTGGAGACTGGTAGTCTTCATTGAGCAAAACAACGTGGTGATAGACGGTGAGGTACGGGAGCCGCTCAAGGTCACAGACATTCAGACGGAATTGACCTTTGCAGCCGCAAACAACGGAATCTACGAGCTGTCTTACTTTGACACGATCAAGACCGTGAAACGAGAGAGCCTGTTCTCGTTCTACGTGTTTGATATGATCAAGGATAACGACATTAAAGAAATTGAGGACCGGCTTGCACTGGAATGGTTGACCTCAGGTTAGGAGTTGTTTTGAATATGATTATGATGATTTAATAGTTAATATTCTTATGAGTTTCATTATAGATACATGATGCATTCATAGTTTTTGAGCTAAGGAAGAAAAATGTGATATTGAATAATCATGGTGAGTTGTACGAGTTTCTAATTAGCTATACGGTTTAGTTATTTTTAAACTATAAATCAACGATTATGAAGTGGAAAAGGTTTAATAAAACCTCTGAAAAAAATGCTAGAGACTGCTGGAGAACTTTTATTGTCGAAATTCAATAAAACCATTCCTAGTAATAACCTGGGCCCTGTTTTATCAAAGATCTTATGACAAGTTTAAGTTACGACTGAATTTTGTAGTTTAAACAATAGACATGTATGAAATAAAGCACATGTTAAGGATACCAAGGAAATTAATAGAATTACTGAAATAAAGTAATCATAGATGGTGGTGCATAGCATTTATATGCTTCTTTGAATATTGTATAATAATGTAAATATGCCCTCCAATGTTTAATAAGACGGGTCCCTGTCCCCAAAAGTTTACAAGAACCTACATATTTATGAGAGTGAAATATTTAGTGGTCGTAATTTTCAACTTGTTAATAACTGTTAAAGTGCAAGTAAACGGGATATTTAATATTTTGTTTGTTTTAACTTGTAGCGTTTAATAGCAGCATTGGAGCTTCTGCCAAAATTGTGTCACAAGAGGACTACCTCATTTATTCAACAAAGTATGTAATTTTATTTTATATTATATATTTTTTTATTTATATTTTTCCAATATAGATTTTTTTTCACCTCGTCCATAGGTAAGTGCAGGTCAAGGTCATCCTACTCCATACCTTACAATGATTATTGTTAGTTAACATAATAAATTTATATGTTACTCTATAATAATATTTTTAACATGCCTTTAAAAATCTTGACAAATTACTGGGAATATAGAGGTATATGAAATAAGTACATGATGAACGTAAAAAACAATACAGTGCAAACGCACAAAGATGCACGTTTCACACATACAGACACATACGACAACAAAAAAAAGAGTAACATTTAATTTTTTATTCTTATACACAAGCACATTCAAAGCCAATGCAATGATATATTTGATCATGTTCCTCGTCTCATAAATTCAGGGCTATGATTTTCTCAATTAGTTAGCTCTGAAATCTCTCCGTTCGTTATCTAGTTAATAAATTAATAGCAAATAATACAACTTCTATCGTTTCTCGCTCCGACATTAAATTGGTTTTACTACGTAGATGTTTACGTGGGATGGGATATACATCATTTGGCAAACATCGTTTTATTTTGTGGTCACCATGTGGTATTTTGTCTCATTTTGTACAGAAAACTTGCCACCAAAGTCGTTTACATTCTGACGTACCAAGGGGGAGACCTGACGCCGAGTGATGTCACTGCCTCGTCACATGACAGTTTAGATCGTGTCTTGAATTTGGCAAGATTGTCCCAGCATTATTCGTACTTCTATCCATTATCGGTATATGGCTTTTTGTTATTATTGCGGAGTATTTAAGTGAATCACTTGAACAAAATTGTAAGCAAGTACGCAGTAGTAAATATCTGGCAGTATTTTAAGTTACGTTTGCTACAATGCCATTTTTAATCGTAACTTTAACTCTAAGTGTCTGGTTTCATTTATATACAGTGCATGCTTTGAATGTTTTCAAATCTATATACTCTGCAGATCCGTTATATCGCGATTCCGTTATTTCGCGACATCCAATATATCGGGAATCGGCCGTGGATCCCATTTTTTTTTCATGTACTTCAATATTTTACTATTACACGACGTTCATAAATTTTGAGATCGCGAAAATAGGCTAGTATATACATATATATCTATATGTACATGAATGACCTGACAAGTTATATCGTGCTCTGGCTATATCGCAATTGCGATCCATGGACCCCGTGAATCGCGATATAACGGATCTGCAGTGTATTGATAGTCCCTGTATTCATATTACTTGCTCATGCTTTGAACATGTATTCATAATGTCAGATTCATTAATGGAAGTCATTATAGCGATCAACTGAACTGCAGCTGGCGATAGTGGAAATGCAAACGAAATGACATATTATACAGTTGTTATCCTAATTTGTAGAAAATAACACGTATTCATTGTTTGTTAGAAGGTGTAACTTGTTATTAAAATATTATTTGCAAATTGTTTAAGCTAACATGTAAACTGTGATCATAATCATAATCTGATAGGCACAGATCGACCAGGCATATACAAAGTTGTACAACCTCGCGTTAGCACGACCCCTGCTCACCGTAGATAGACCAGCCTTCTCACAACAACTGACTGCAGCATGGCAAACCTACAAGAACGGTAATATTTGTTAAAGGAACTTGTTCACATGATTTTTTTTAATTTGCCATCCACATGTTTAAACAGGAAATACTAAAGAAAAGAATGTGCCTCCACCGGGTATCGAACTTACGACCTGCGCATCAAAATTCTGACGATCAAACCACTTAGCCATTCTGATTTATATACATGTTTGTGTAATTTTTACTTTATGGAAGTGATTTGCATGTTTTCAAACATTTCAACGTAAACAACAGAATAGCTCCAAAATATTCAATCATTTAATGTTACAAATCGTCATTCTTCAATCTGTGAACAGGTCCTTTAAATGAAAGCAATTCAAGTGTGGGCTTACTTCAATCTGTGAACAGGTCCTTTAAATGAAAGCAATTCAAGTGTGGGCTTACTTCAGTCTGTGAACAGGTCCTTTAAATGAAAGCAATTCAAGTGTGGGCTTACTTCAATCTGTGAACAGGTCCTTTAAATGAAAGCAATTCAAGTGTGGGTTTATGCAACACTTTAGCCTCAGCTTAACAGTGATGGTTACAGCGTCAGTTATACAATTATACCAATGATGCAAATTATCAAGGACGCTGTCAATGTCACGTGACTAGCCAATTAACCACACCCCTTGCCTGTTGCTTAACACCAATTTCTGTAATATACACTAGACTTCTACATATACTTTAATTTTTATTTTGCTTTATGTGTTATAATATGTCTTTTATGGGAAACACAAAAAGTGTCTACAATACAAATTCTTAACAGTGTTACTGGTGCTAGACCAGCCAACCTCATCCGTATCAGCATTAATAAATGCTTACAAATATATTGTATGTCAATCACTATGTTAAATATTAACTAAAATACTGTTATTTTTTATTTACTTCGTGCATTTTAATTTCAAAATGATTTTTGTTTCAGAGTTTAATTCTGAAACAATTTCATATGTAAGTGGTATGTGTAAATATTTTACAGACTAGGCCGAAAATAAAATATTGTTTGTTTCCCCTCCCGCGACCCATGCTAATAAAGGGTGGGTCGGTAGGTCGGAAAAATATTTTATTTTTATACACAATGAGTCATTTTCATTCATGTTTTCCTTATGTTCGAAATGTTACGTTATAGTATAAATTCTTAATATTTTTGTTGTAGTAGATTAATAACGTTCTGCTTATTTACGTAATACTATGTTCTAATTACCTTACAATAATTTATCAAAATTGAACAAACAATAACATACGTTAAAAACAAGAGCGTTAATAATAAAAACCTGTTGAAACTAAGAAGTAATAGCGTGATGTTGCAATTTGCCGGGCATCCAAAACATCTGTAATACTGTATCTGAACAACGCAAATGCTAGAGCATAAATGAATTAGCATTCTATGGAAATAAAAACAAATAGCACTTTGTTCATTATTAAAAAGAAAGCAACAGAACATTTTTTATAAATTAAAATAAAAAGAAAAGTCGCTGAAGTTTATTTACTTTCATTTTTGACAAGGACTTTAGTTCCGCTAACTTTCATTCAAATGTTGCCTCAGCCAAAGTTTTTGCATAATACCAATCCGTGTGCAGTGATGAGTTTGAATAACACTTTTGTTAATTATTACTATATCTAGTAATTGTATTTTTTTTAACAAAATAAGACGTTTGACGCGATCAGTTTGTCGAGTTACATGACGTCGTAATTCATATTCTTAGTAAACGGTTCCTTTCACCAAAATTCACCAAAATTATTTTATTTATTTATAATTATTTATTTATTTACTATTTTAATTTGTAGTAATTTATTACAAACATGGCTGTTAAAAACACGCATATCTATAACAAAACACATACCTAACGCAAATGTGTTACAAATGACTTGCATCTTTACCAATTAAAATTAGAATGAGGGCGTGAAAAACTTTTAACGACAACGCTCATTTGCATGTTGGAAATTTTAGGTGTTCTCATTGGCTGACTGTTTGGCTCTTGTTAAGCTGACTCCTCCTGCATCAAGATTTTATCGATAATGGACACTTGGTGCATAAAGGCGAGTTTGTTAATTGCCGGTTGGCGTTCTTTCTCTTAAAAAAAACATGCATATGCGAGCGGAAATGGTTGTGCCCTAGAATCTGACACTGAATGTTATGGCGTCCTTTTCGTAAACGCATGCGTCAAAATACGCTGATTACGCGTTACCGAAAACTGTTCGTTTTAAAGTCATTTTATAAGCGTCTTTTGAAAGTAAGATTTGTACACGCTATTGGATTCTTTTTAAGGATTCGCACCCCGCGTTTTCACACACAAATAAAATAAAATATTGTTTTCTTTGGTCTATAAAATTTGTTGGGTCTGGGCGATTTTGCTGGGTCGGTCGCAGGAGGGGAAACAAACAATATTTTATTTTAGGCACTACGGTTTACTTCCAGATTCCACAATTGAGGTTGCCATTGAGCTACAAGAGGAATACATCGATATAACTACCAAGTATGATTATTTTCTAACCTGGATCATTTAAGAATTCAGTTTAAATACTAGTGCAAAATCTGTAACAACGAGTACATGCATATTAAACACTTGTTTGAGCTTATATCTCTGCTTAAAATATTTTTTTTTTAGAAATTCGATTGTATATTTATTGTATCGAAATCACTATCCTATTTTAATGTGTAAGTTTGGTTTCATAAACGTGACATCCCAATCTAATTCTAGAGACCTCGTTTGGGTTATCAAGTACTCCGTGAAAAGCAAACCGACGTCTGTTTATCTCAATTCTGAAATCGAAAATACCGTTCCTTCATCGATATTGGATAAG
Organism: Congeria kusceri; assembly: GCA_027627225.1. Taxonomy (NCBI): domain Eukaryota; kingdom Metazoa; phylum Mollusca; class Bivalvia; order Myida; family Dreissenidae; genus Congeria; species Congeria kusceri. The sequence goes on from CM051032.1 coordinate 63,631,964, forward strand.
CATTTGACACTGAAGATAACTGGAGAAACCACCATCTATATGGACAGAGTTGTCACATGGACCAGTACATGGATAAGGTATGGTCATTGTAAAACGTTGACTGTGTTAACTGTTGCATTTTGGAGCAGTCACTTGGTCGATTGACAATATAAATTGGTAACATTTTAAGCTGAATCCTGCTCATATTGGGCGCTACAATGGTTATCAAATTAGTAAACAAATGTTTAGGATTGTTCTTTTCCTTATTTGTTGCTTAAAGATTAAAATTGCTTTAATTTTTCTTAGAAATGAATCTAAATAATGTCAAGTTTCTTCACATCAGAAGTTCAATAACACTAAAATCAAAATAGGTCAGCATGACTTAAATATTTAAAAAAATGTAAAGAAGTAATAATGATCTTAATGATTTTATTGAACAAGCCAGTGGCAATGATGAAACAAGTTCATTTACGCAACCCAGTTCTGGGCCTGCATTCACCAACCTATTCTTAGACTTAAGAATGCAGAACCGACTTAGTCTCAATAAAATATACTTCTGTGTTTGCAAACATGCTGAGTACCAATGTTGCTAATGTCATTATACAGGAGTGAGCTTGTTGGTCTGTCGGTCTGCCTGTCTGTCGATCTGTTGGTTTTTTGGTTTCCGGATAATAACTCAAGAAGGACTTGACATATTCAAATAATTTTTGGTATACATGTGTAACATCATAAAATACAGGTCGTGTTTGACTTTAGTTTCAAACCACTAAATTTTGACAGAGTTATGGCCCCTTTTCGACTTAAATTCCCTAAAAACATGGTTTCTGGACAATAACTCAAGAATGGCTTGACATATTCAAATAATATTGGGTATACGTGTGTAGCATCATAAAATATGGGTCAAGTTCGACTTTGGTTACAAACCACTAAATTTTGACACAGTTATTGCTCCGTTTCGACTTAAATTCCCTAAAATTATGGTTTCCTGACGATAACTCAACAATGGCTTGACGTATTCAAATAATTCTTGGTATACATGTGTAGCATCATAAGTTCGACTTTGGTTACAAACCACACAATTTTGACAGAGGGGTGGCAGCATCAACTTTTTGTTTCTGCTCTCTAACTCGAGAACGAATTGAGCTATTGTTATGAAACTTCATACATAGATACGTTATATCGAGACCTCACTTGGGATTGCATATGGGGTCAACGTCAAGGTCACCGTTACTAAAAATAGAAAAACGGTTTCCGCTCAATAACTTGAGAATGCATTGAGATATTTTAATGAAACTTCATACATACATACCTTATATCCAGACCTCGCTTGGGATTGCATATGGGGTGGGTGGGGTCAAGGTCACCATTACTTAAAAAAAGAAAAACTGTTTCCGCTTAATAACTTAAGAATGCATTGAGATGTTTCAATGAAACTTCATACATAGATACCTTATATCTAGACCTTGCTTGGGATTGCATATGGGGTGGGTGGTGTCAGGGTCAAGATCACCATTACTAAAAATAGAAAAGCAGGTTCCGCTCAATAAATTGAGAACGCATTGAGATATTTCAATGAAACTTCATATGTAGATACCTCATATTGAGACCTTGCTTGGGAATGCATATGGGGTGGATGGGATCAAGGTCACCATTACTAAAAATAGACAAAACGTTTCCACTCAATACCTAGAGAACTAATTGAGATATTTTAATGAAACTTCATATGTAGATACCTTATATATAGACCTCTCTTGTGATTGCATATGGAGTGGTGGGTCAAGATCACCTTTACTAAAAATAAAAAAACGGTTTACACTCAATAACTTAAGAACTTATTTAGATATTTTAATGAAACTTCATATGTAGATACCTTATATTGAGACCTTGCTTTGGATTGCAAGATCAAGGTCACCATTTCACATTTCCTAGCCATATCACCTTGCACCCAGAACTTTCTTTTATTATGCACCTATCAATATTTTCCCCTGGGGGGGGGGGGGGGGGAGCTGCGGGCATATACTTTAGACTGAAAGCAATACCCGACAGACAGGAATTTGACACGCCGAATGATTCTGGGTCCCGGTAAATAGACTATTTGGATTCTAGATCACGGTAATATTGGCCCCCGGGCCATTTGATACACCAATTAAGCATCCCCCATTCAGGGATTTAGACAAAAATGCTTTGCTCTAGGGAGGGGAATTAGATTCCCAAAAATACAAGTAGTCAAATTCCCCGGGATTGCCCGCCGCTCCCCCCCCCCTGGGGAAAATATTGATAGGTGCATTATTGTGCTGACTTACGCATTTCGTTAGAAAAATTTGGTTTTCGTGGAATTTCCACATTTCTTGTTAAATTATGTTTGGTACACAAGTGTACATCATAAAATACAGATCAAGTTCAACTTCAGTTACAAACTACTAAATGTTGACAGAGTTATGGCTCCTATTCAAATTAAATTTTTCATAATACACTGTTAAACATTCACAAATTAAAGCATTCTCTCTGTGTCTATTTCTTTCAAATGGATGCCATAGTTTTGCGACAAGGCGATATTGTGGGGATATATACGTAACTAATGCGACAATTCTAGTTAAAAAAATTGTTCTAAATAAAGTATACTTAAGAAGAGTGGATGAATTCCAAGTACGAGTCTAAGAATGGGTTTGCATATGGGCCCTTCTTGAAAAAGTGTATTTAATACGCATTGAATGCGTATTAAACGCTGCGGTATTGGCCCCATATTGTTTCTGCATTTAGTGCGCATTTAATACACTTAAAAATGCAGAAAAAATACACTTTTTTACAGAAACAAGTTTATTTTTTGTGCATTTTTCCTGCATTAGCACACTTAAGTGCATTTGAAGTGTATTTTTCTCTTTGAAAAATACACTAAATCTTCAAAAAATACACTTTTTTGTAAAAAATGCAGAAAAAGTACAGAAACAATACACTTAGTGTACTAAAAGTGTATTTAATGCGCATTTAACACAGAAAAAATATGGTGCCAATACCGCAGCGTTTAATATACTTATTCAAGAAGGGTGATTTTGGGCATACCTCAGCCAAAGAGTCATTTACAAACATTATACAATTATTGACCAGATGGCGTTAGCCTCGGTCAATGTGAGTTTCACCCAGTGAACATCAGACCGTGTCCAATGGCCATCTAGCCAACAAATGTTTTGTTATTATATATAATCTATAAATAGTTTTACTAGCAAAATCACCAAGCAGATAAACTTATTATAATCCAACGCCAATATGTTATTCTATTTATCTCACTTCTTTCTGATAAATTAAAAAAACTAACCTAATAAATCAAACGAAAGTACGAAACACATAAAATGATGTCACGAAAATCAACAAAATGACGTCATTGTTATATGTAAACAGAAATGAGCGCCATGGTGGTTTCACTGTTACATGTACAGTTTTCAATGCACATTTCGGGAATCAAAAGAGAAATTCCACAATCTATTTTTAGTCCATATGACATGAATTTCATTAAGAGTTCTGGTTCCTGTTGCTGTGTGTGAATTTTTATGTGCAAGCCAGGTACATATTGTGGGAAATACACAAATCTTTGTTTAGCCCATATGACATGAGATCAGGCCATTTAAAGATTATATAACAATGTTCAATGTTGTTCCTAGTCTGTGTCACTTTTATAAACATTTCTTCATCCCATATTCCAGAACGGTCAACCTGTTTACGATCCATGCCACTCAGAGACTTGGCGGCGCTAACTACGGGTCTCTCCAGACTGGGCTGAGGGCTGCCTGGAACGATCTCTACAGCGAACAGAGAGTCATGGCAGTCACTGTGGTGAACGAAGAGGAGGTGTTGGACATTCACAAGTAATCATTGAACTTGCTTTTTGTAAACAAACCAAGATGGTCACTTTATATTGAGCTCTATGCAGTATAACCCGTAATGTGTGTTGTTGCAAAACCAGGCCAAATCCACGTGCGTAAAGTATTGTCCTGGATCAGCTTGTTCAGTCCACACAGGCTAATCTGGGACGGCACCTTTTATGGTATTTTCTGTTTCAAGGAAGTCTCTTCTAACCATAAATCTACTTTAGGTGGAAAGTGTCGTCCCGAATTAGCCTGTGCGGACTGCACAGGCTAATCCTGGACGACACTTTACGCACATGCATTAAGACCGGTTTTCCCACGACACGCCTCATATAATTTAGAGGATTATAAAAAAAAAACTAGTCGATTTTTAGTTGATATGTAGTGGAATATTAATTTCAACGACAACTCATGGACTGAAGTAACTATCATGCATTAATTTAAATATTATTGATATCATTTACTGGTGTTTTTTTAAAACTCTTTTACCACAAACATATATAGTCAAAACACGAAACTACGAATGGTCACGGGAGACCCAAGTTTGTTTGTAGTATCACGTTGTTTGTAGTATCGCATCTTTTTGGAAAATGGTACGTGTGTAGTAACATAATCTTGTTTCGTTAAGTGTTAGTTTGCAGCATGATGAGGCGTTTACGTAAATTAACGCTCTTTAACTAATTGCATCTGACAATACATTTGTGAATGTATTTGCATTATGAAGAAAAATAAAGTATAAAATCTGCCAAAAATAATCGAATTCACAATTAAAATGACATATCGGTAATCATGAAAGTCATTCAGTCAAACCCAAATAATCTAACACTGCACTATTAAAGTGGATTAAATTGGTAATTATACTGGTTTACAACTGTGTTTGTCCATGGTGCCAACAAACTGGCTTCCTGTCTGACCCAGCAGAGGTGTGAAATCTGCATTGGAAAGGTGTGAAAAGTCGACAATTTGTTTCATAGTATCGCAGTTTCTGCCTACAATTGAATTATGTTTATAGGAGCTTTCCTTGAAACAGACAATACCATAAAAGCAGAAAGTGTCGTCATGGATTAGCATGTGCAGACTGTAGAGGCTGATCCGGGACGACTCTTTATGCAAATGCATTAAGCCCGGTTTTCCCACGACATGCCTGATATTTTGATCTAAAACAATGGTTCATATATATTTCACAGCAGTGTTGTTTGGCGAGTGTCCTACGAGGTCGATACTGACATGACATTTGCGCCAACAACAGCAAGAAGTGCCCGCGTGTTAGACCTCGCCATTGCTAAGAAACATGTTACCATAGCAACCGCTAGCGGCAGAACATATCAACTGGTGGCGTATCCTGGTGGAGTCCAGATGTCACAAACATTTGGAATCGTGTTTGCCAATCGGATATTTAGTGTGGACATCAACAATGTGAGAGAAGCAGTCGGTAGAGTTGTAGCTAATATGAACACAGGTGAATTATCTTTATGTTTACGCTATGTCCAAATATTGTGGAGTGTTTATTGTACCCAACACTTGTGTATATTTTATTATTTCCATGTTTATTATGTAAGAAACATTTAAGGAAGCTCCCTATTGACCGAATGTTTTGATCAAATTGTCTGATTTGAAATAGCTGCAACACATGCTATTGCAAATGTATTGTAAACAATTCTTTATAGCTACAACACATGCTGTCGCAAATGTATTGCAAAAATTCTTTATATCTACAACACATGCTATTGCAAATGTATTGCAAAAAATTATTTATATCTACAACACATGCTGTCGCAAATGTATTGTAAAAAATTCTTTATAGCTACAATCATGCTGTTGCAAATGTATTGTAAAAAATTCTTTATAGCTACAACACATGCTGTCGCAAATGTATTGTAAAAAATTCTTTATAACTACAATCATGGTGTCGCAAATGTATTGCAAACAATTCTTTATAGCTACAACACATGCTGTCGCAAATGTATTGCAATCAATTCTTTCAAGAAAGAAGTTGTTCAATGCAGTCTTCCATTTATTTGTCATTTCAGGCTTATCATCAAGAAACATCATGGTATCAATAGGACATGAAGAGAAAGTCATAACCACTGAAAGGTATAATTCTTACTACAATGTTATGACCACTGTTTAGGTAACACAAAATGTATTCAGAAGAATATGAACATATTTTGCTTCCATTTTATGCCCCTGTTCAAGCGACATGATCTAATAAAACATGTACAGTAATATCCTGTAAAATATACTCTAGCCACACATTTCCAAACTTTATTGTTGTGTCGCCTGAAAAGGCGACATATAGGGGCTAATTTTGGTGGCGTCGGCGGTGGCGACGTCCCCTTAAGTTTGCGAAGACAATTACTTGACAACTTCATGAAACTCAATAGAAGTGTTAGTAGGCATAAAAGGAAGATTAAGTTCGATTTTCGGCATATTTGCTCTCGTCGTACTTGAGTTATGCCCCTTCTTTAAAAAACAAAATTGTTCAAATAAGGCTTGTGCAGACAATAACATAAAATGTTTTTGTTCAATCTTTATGAATCTTTATGGAGGTGTTTGTAGGCATAAAAGAAAGGTTACGTTCAATTTTTTGCAAAATTTCTCTTGGCGTACTTGAGTTATGCCCCTTTTAAAAAAAAGAAAGAATCTTTAGGGAAGCGTTAGTAGGCATAAAAGGAAGGTCAAGTTCGGTGTTTTTCATAAGTGCTCATATCGTACTTGAGTCATGCCCCGCAAGGCTACACATCCGACTCGCGGAGTTCTAGTATAATTTAAACAAGTACTTCATAGGATAAAAGCCAGTAATAAACATGTGATGATAACGATGTTTAATACTTGATATTTTCTTACATCATAGAGAAACAATTAAAACTTTGCTTACTAGTATATGAGTAATGACAATTGTAACATCAAATTTATGATTGGCCGCCGGCCAGCCCCGGCTAGCTCAGTTGTTAGAGCACTGGGCTGTCAATCCGGGGATCCCCATCCTGGCCACATTACTTGTGTGGTGATTGGTCATATTATTTCTACGGCCATTCTCCCCCTACCTCTGATTCAAGTAGGGTAGTTGTCAGTTACTGGCATAAGTATGTGCACTTAGTACTGATAAACCGCATTCATCGGCTAAGCTTGCCCAGGAAAAGTGTGAGTAGGTTAACTGACTGCCGTGATATGACTGAAATACTGTTAAAAATGGCGAAAAATCCAAGCAAACAAACAAAACAAAAGTCATGGATTTTACTGAACTGAATAAGCGCGTTTATTTAACACAAGTTCCCTCGGGCTGATGCAACTGGAGTTTCATATTGTTTAAATGAGGCGTGTTGTGTGAAAACCAGGCTTAATGCATGTTCGTAAAGTGTCGTCCCGGATTAGCCTGTGTTAAAATCCGGGACGGCACTTTCCGCCTACAGTGGATTTATGTTTAGAAGAGACTTCCTTGAAAAAGAAAATACCATAAAAGTGAAAAGTGCCATCCCTGATTAGCTTGTGCGGACTGCACAGGCTAATCCGGGACAACACTTTTCGCACATGCATTAAGCCCGGTTTTTCCATGATGCTCCTCATATTTGTATGACTTTTCCACTTTCAGAACTGTCAGCTACGCATATTCCTTCATAGTTCGGACAAACAGTGCAATTGTTGACGCCTCAATGCAACCACGTCTCTCAGTTGCTGACGTCCAGCCTTTCGTCCACTTCACGAATCCTCGTCGCCGACCGTACACTGTGCTTGGAACATCGTTCTTGGGGACGTTTAATCCATTCAAAAAGTACAATGACCAGTTCACTGTTTCAATCCGTGGTCAGATAGGGACCTATGTGATTGCTGATATTGAACCAGTTCTTCGATCTCTTTGGACCAGTCACTTGTCATGTATGTTCTGTTTTGTACTCTTCAAACTGATGTTTCCAACCTGTGTATGATTCTTTTTCATTTCTTTTTTGTATTGAATGTCTGAATGTATAAATTACATCACAGAGAATAAAGCTACCAGCTTATTTCTTGGCAACACTTTAGTAGGATAAGAATTCCTTGTTTAACTGTGGATTTGCGTAGTTTGAAGAAAATTGATTAAACCTTCTGGATCCTTAGGCCATACCAATACGATTCTTTGTTTAGCGGCCTCCGGCTGGTACATTCTCGGCTGCCTGAACGAAAAAACAAATGTGGCGCATCGTGGGAAAAACGGACTTAATGCATGTTTTTTAAATTTACTGTATTAGAGCAGGTTCCCAATATGAAGATGATATATAACAGTTTTGCAAGAAAACATTTGCTTTAGCTTGTACCACTACCATGAATAAGTTGTGTTTTTTATCGACTTGTTGTTGTTTTTCTGCCTGGTTGGTAGGTTTCAAAAAATCATGGGGACACTAAACATAGGATCAAATTTGTATGGCCTTATATATATTGCGCAAAAATGTCAACATTATTTTTATTTCATTTTCAGCTGCAACAATCGTAACAGTTGAAAGACTAAGAATAGAAGAATTGTTTGATGACAAAGGGTAAATACTTAACATCCATTCTCTAAGACGTTATCTTACGTAATATAGACGCCATTCATATGTTGTTTTTTTTACCCATTTAGTCACTAATAATGAGTTATGTTGACTTTAGTACTGCTTAAAACGTCAATTCATTATTCTTATGCATGTATGTAGCAATAACCTAGAAGCAAAGAGTCAATTTTACTACAGATACCAGGTTGATTTATTTATCATTACAGGAATGCTGTAACAAGTCTGTCATATTTTATTGTTGCCAATGGATCGACAGTATATCCGTCAGTGACACTTGCACCAAATCCATCAGACCTGGTTAGGATGGTTCATTCACAGTTAAACGTGACTCTCCAACTTCATTCTGGTTCAAATATGTTCATGAGAAATTCCTTGTACCAACTGATGACATACGAAAGGGTCATATCTCGACCATTGTTGGAAGATCTGCTGACAAAGACTTGGAATGGCACACAAGAAGGTAATAGACTTTTCCACCCATTTACTAAGGCCAAAAGAAAAATTGTGTGTTTTGGGCCAAAAGAAAAATTGTGTGTTTTGGGCCAAAAGAAAAATTGTGTGTTTTGGGCAACGGTCTCAAAAAAGTTAGGTAGGGTCAGGATTAAGGGGTTTAAAAAAAGACAAATTTTGGTAAAAAAACATTGAAAAATATCTAAAATCTGACCAATACGCATTTCAAGAAAACAATTGTTGCTAAAAACTTCTGGGTAGGGGGCTTTTCGCTAGGTAGGGTCGGGTTGCCCGAAACACAGAATTTTTTTTGTTTAATTGGCCTAAATGATATAGCCAGTTACTGTACTTGGATATCACATGTTTAACTGTCGACCTTGTAAACACAAAACAACACGTGGTCAAGCTTGTGAATCGTTTGTGAAACCCTATAGATGGAAATAGTAAAAGCTGAGGAGATGTTTAAAATGTTATTGGCAAATGTTTGAAATGTCTATTTTGGAAGTTTTGCAAGTACTTTTTTGTTCGCTAGTAAAGAAACAATTCATTATGTTTTGATAATAAATTGTTGATCCCTGGTATTTTATTGCATGTTCTGTCAACCAGTGTTACCGGCAATTAATCAGAATTAATATTTATACAATGGCATTAGGGAAACAGGGGCGTAGCTTGGGTTCAAAAAATGTATAGGCACAATAGGCGGAGTCAACAAAATGACGCTGTAAGCAATAATTTGGGCCAGGAGTGTTTATACTCGTATGTGGCTACGAACAACTAACTTCAGCTTAAAATGAGTGTGTGTTTCATGAAATTTATTTCATATTGAAGTAATTGACTCGAAAAACAATGAAGTATCAACACAGCCAAGAAAGATCCCCTCACCCTCATCCCCCTCTTATTTTTATTGCATTTTTGGACTATTTAAATTTTTTATCTCTGGAAAAAATGTATAGGCACGTGCCTCTAGTGCCTAAAGGAAGCCACGCTCCTGGGTATTTGGTAAAATATTTGTTGCATGTTTCCTTGGTTTTCAAGAGTGTACAATTTAAAGCTTATGATTTGCCATGTAAAATTGATGTTAACTATTTTCAGCAAAGTGGGTGGATAAATGGAGTAAGCAGATAAATAAAACTTAAATTAATGTTATAATTCTGAAAAATAATAATTTCAGTTACCAGCGTTAACATTTCAATCATAACTCGGGAACAGTACATCGGGATGTATGGGTAAGTGAATATTATCTTTAATACATTGGAATGTGTGGGTAAGTTAGTATTATCTTAAGTACATTGGCATGTATGGGTAATTGAATGTTATCTTTTGTGCATCAGGATGTATGGGTAAGTGAATGTATTATCTTATGTACATCAGGATGTATGGGTAAGTGAATATTATTGGGATGTATGGGTAAGTTAATATTATCTTTAGTACATCAGGATGTATGGGTAAGTTAATATTATCTTTAGTACATCAGGATTTATGGGTAAGTAAATATTAACTGTAGCATATAGGGATGTATGGGTAAGTTAATATTATCTTTAGTACATCGGGATGTATGGGTAAGTTAATATTATCTTTAACGCAACCATGCAAACAGTGTACAAAAATTATATGTGAACGATGCTTATCTTTCTTTAGCAGCAATGAATACGGTAATATAAAGTTAAAAGAAACTTGAATGGTTTTGCTCTTAATAGTATAAATTAGTATAAATATAGTATAAATTATGTTTCTATCCGAGAGAAGGCATGTTAACATTTTTTGTCGAATTAATGTAAGGTTAACAATCACCTAACACTGCAAAAACAACATAACTGATTGCTATACTTTTAAATGATCGAACAATAGCATGTAAGAAAATATTCCATAGGACAATAATATCATTTGGACAATAATATTGCCCATCGGACAATATTATTCTGAATATTATCAAACTGCATATTTGCTTCTCAGGGTTGAGCTATCCGGGTACATGTATGCCGTGAAGCTGAACGGAAGTTTGGTGGAACCTGACTTTATCCTCGAACCCTCTCCTGATGTCATCGCCAGCTACGCATCGCAGCTTAACCCCTATACGAAATCTGTTTCATACAGGTGAGTTTGAGGCTTTTGATATTGTATTATTATTTATACATGTAAAAATCATGTATCCCTTATTCTTTAGATACCGTTCTATCTTAGATACCGTTTTTTTCACAAGATGCTCTAGAATAACAGTGTGTTCGGTAACCTGACAATCCAGAAATTTATGCTTTTTATGCAGACATCCTCTTTCAGTAAATAAAGCCACAAAATCATGCTAAATCGGCAAAATAAGCATTCTTTTAATTTGCTACTTTCAGTTCTGGTCTTGTGTTTAACAGCAGTTGTAGTACCCCTTTTCTATCGATATTCACTCGATTTTTAGAACTTAAACTGAAAAGTATTTCACTAAAATTGAGATTAAAATAGATCGCTATACAAGTTTGTAAAGAACAATAGCGTGTGCACCAGCCTTAGATGACGTCATAACCCAAACAAAGACAAGAAACGGTATCGAAAGACGCATGTTTTTTATGTGAGATCGTTATGGTTGACCTGTACTGAGTGCTGTTATTTGTTTATAAAGTAATATTTTGCATATTTTGTATTCTGGAATTAAAGATTGATATTTTGTTTGTATTTAATATGTTTTAAAAATGAGTATGGTCAAACCTATTTTAAGAACGATTTCATAGGGTCATTAAGAGGAACGGTATCTAAAGAACAGAGCATATAATTAATAATAAAATATTCTTGTTACACTTTTTGTTACCTTAAATAATTGCTAAAAACTTAAAATGTGGTTTCTTTTATTCATGCTTTATTATTTTCATTTTCTTCAATGTGATTTTAAGTGATGTTTGATATTTGGTATACAATCAACTCGATGGTTTCAGATAGAAAATATGAGAACTTGTTTATATTTCTACCTGTTTTATTACGATAGTAAACATTGCGTTCAGTATAGAAATCGTGTATAGGGGCTTATGCATAATTGCAAAGGTCTGTGTTGTTTTTTTTGCCACTTATAACGACCCTCCTCTATCATTTGATGATTACTTTTCATTCTTTGCTTTGACCAGTGCATGTTCTATGTAGGCCTGATTAAATGCTATGTAAGCAAAATGTTTGGATGATAGATGATATATTAAATGTATTTTAATCTGATTGACTTATGTGGAAATGCTCATTAAATGTAATTTTGTATTGGCAGACTTGTTGATCTACACGAGTTGAAAGTTGTGGGGACAGTGGACAGAGCGGTGATTGAAGGATTGCAGGCCTCCCTGTCAAATGCTTGGAGGAACCAGACACCTGGTGCCAAAAATGTCGGCGCCGAAGTGGTTGCTGTCACACCGTCTGTACACATGCCCACTGCGTATGTACCGTGCTGCTTCGTAATTGATAATATGAGGCGTGTCGTGGGAAAACCAGGCTTATGCATGTGCCTAAAGTGTCGTCCCAGATTAACCTGTGCAGAAAGTACCTTAAAAGTGGAAAGTGCCATCCTGGGTGAGCCAGTGCGGACTGCACAGGCTAATCCAGGACAACACTTTATGTACATGCAATTAGCCCGGTTTTCCCATGACACGCCTCATTTATATTAAAAAAGGGGTTTGTTTTTGTTGAAATTGGTATATGTAAATTATTAAAATGATACAGTACGCTACATATAACGCTATAGGCATTTGTATTACTAACTTCAAATATTAGCCTTCATAAGTCAGGTCTTAAATAAGAACACATTTGGCTCATACTACGATATTAATCGTCGAATGATTAGAAATCTCTGAAGCAGATAATATATTTGTCCCTGCAAAATGTTATTATTTATTTGAGGCGTGTCGTGGGAAAACGGGGCTTAATGCATGTCTTGGATCAGCCTGTGCAGTCCGCACAGGCTGATCCAGGTCGGCACTTTCCGCCTGCAATGGATTTATTTTTAGAAGAGACTTCCTTGAAACTGAAAATACCATAAAAGCGAAAAGTGCCGTCCTGGATTAGCCTGTGCAGACTGCACAGGCTAATCCAGGACGAAACTTTATGCACATGTATTAAGCCCAGTTTTCTCGTCAGCCCTTAATCAATTCAACAAGTGCATTAAGCCCGGGTTTTCCACAACACGCCTCATTTAAAACATAAACTTTCCAGCACTGTCGTTCACCAAATATCATATGCCCTGATCATTGACAACGAGCCCACAACGTCATTTGAGGTACATCCTCTGACCTCAGAAAGGACACAAAGGGCCGTCACTGACGTTGGTGCACCCTCGCAACTTGAGGTCTGGTTGAATGTGACCAATATACTGAAACAGATATATCTCCAAGGGCACTCCTTGTCCGACACCACTGGTGAAGAAAACGTCAAACACGCGTTAGTGACATCTTGGGCGGTGGCTCGAAATGGTCAGTTAGTTTTCTGTTTGTTTTTAACTTTTTAGAGACTATGTTTCAGTAAGGATAAATGGATATTTTTTGCATGTTCTGTGTTGTATTATTGGCTATTGGTCACTTGCCTCAGATGACCAAAGGATGTAAATAAGGGTTTCTTCACTGCTGATGTGTGCTGATTTGTTTTCAAACTCGCTGGTTTTGGTTTCTTCCACAAGAATACATTCAGTAATATCAAAGACTTGATGATTTATTATGAAAACTCTTCATTGAAATCACTTTCATTCAGAAATATTTATGCATTATATTCATACTGGTTGTCATTAATTTTTATGTGCATTCCGTGTATGATTGCAAGAAATACATTTTAGAATAAAGGTTGCATAATGTCATAGGTAATTATGGGTTTATTATCATATTGTATTTTTCAGTTAGTGAAAATACTGTTGACGTACAGCTTGTTAAGGACATGACGCAGCAAGTAGATGTGTTTGTAACAATTGACTGGTAAGAGAAACTGTTTGTCATATTATGTGCGCTTTGTATGTTATTTAGAAATAAATAATTGTACCGTTCGATTTATTTTATTTAGTGAGTAAATATAAGATTATAATGACGTGTATTTCAATAATTACTTCAACTTTATTGCCAATTTTTGGTAGCTGTTAAATGCTATTATTTTCAATGGCCCAAAATTATGTAGCTGTTTTCATATCAAAATTATAAGGGATGGCCAAACTATTTGAATATTTGAATATTCAATGAATAGCGAGTTTGGTTTTGAGGCCATCCCTAGCATTCTTGCTTGGAGCACAGGTATACGCAAAGACACTAACCAGAACAGTAAGAGCTCTAAAAAGCTTGGAGACCGTTTTATATGAGTGATCAATAACCTGAAATGTTCTGCTCCAGGACACCAGTCACTAAACTGGCCTACGGCGTCTCTGTGAATGGTCATGACACCACGGAACCCATCGAACATGCCATTCTCAGCAGTCAGTTGGCTTCGAATGGTTTGCATCTTGTGAACGGAACGGTTCTCAGACAGTGGAAGCGTTACATCGTAGGACAGAGATCTCAACAAAATATGACTGCCCTGTCCATGGCACTGAGTCTAGCGTGGATGGAAACCAATCAAGGTATTGCGAACTTGTCAAAATCTGTCCTCTTGCAAAAGGTAGTGCATCACACACACGTTTTCATGAGAAATTAGTATATATTACAAAGTCTGTAGTTTAGTGAAGAGGAAATCTTATGTTATTTAAATATCATTTAAAATAAACCGACATAAAATGGACAGACATATATCGTCCGTTGAAAACCAGAAGGAGTAATCAGAATGTGTGCATAGAAGGCTGATAGCCCCTTCTGGCTTTCCGTGGACGATATGTGTTTTTGCGTAGGTCATAGAAAATGTTAATATAATAAACTTTGATTTGGGCATAGGTAAAACATTCTTGTCCAGTTTGACCTAATTTGACATATATTGATCAAGATTGTGTATGTACAATATTTTGATTGACACTGGTCACAATGATTGAATAATAACTCCGGAACGATTGACAGTAATGGATAAAAGTAAACTTAACTACTGCACTTTATATGATATTTTAAGATATTAAGTTGATTTAATTTTAGGTCTGAATAAAAACAGTTTGGCTGTTCAGATCCATAGTAATCAGGCATCAAGAAGCAAACGTGATATTACTGCAAATAGCGAAAAGTACTTATTGGTTGGAAACCAGGGGTATGATGTGCTGTGTCTCATTGTTCTAATTATTAAAAAAACATATATATATGCCTGGCATTGTAACTATTATAATAAAGTTTTTTAATATCATATTGTTGAAATAATAATCAAACTTTCAAATGAGTGAAGCAGCTATGATTCATAATTTTTTAGCAATAGTTCAAAATTAGTGCATAAGTGTAAGTTGATAGAAAGCATCCAATTGTGTATTTTTGCTGTATCATTGTTTGGTTTTATATTGGTGATATAATATATTAATATACTAAAAGAAAAATGATTTAAATATTTTTAATTTTTTAAAAGATGTTTATTGGATTGACCAAATGGTTCAAAAAGGGTCGAAATTTTATTGTATTGGATCAAACAGATAGTTAAAGTTATGGTTGAATTAGTGAACATTGAACATTGTATACCGTTTATTTATTGCATGAATTCTAGGGAGGAGATTTCCCCATTGGAATTCACTGTCGCTGTTGACGGTTTGGAACCGAATCCCACACTGGTTGCTGCCCCCAGCGATGGAGTGCTTAACAACAACCTTGCACGTGCAAATACTGCCACGTGCGGGTGTACACCACGTGCACAGGGTCACGTGACACTAATTGGCAAGACGCCAAAGACAGAACAGGCTGCGATTGAGGAGGCAATAAAGGAAGCCGTTGTTCAAGAAAACCAAGGTGAACAATTTCATAATCAATCCATAATATATTAATTATTAATATGGAATATTAAACGGTAAACAACACTATACTGACAAATTTAGATAAATATTTTATTTTAGGAGCTATCCACCTTATTTAGTAGTATGTTTAGAATTACAGTTTGGCCAACCCCTCAGATTTGGTGAAAAAAATAGTGCCACAGAATCTATGCAGTTCTCTTTTCTCTGACAACTAAATGCATAAAGAAATCTTCAGGAATGCAAACAAATACAAGAGCAACAACAAAAATCATGGTTAGTTAACTCAGTTATCATATCTTTTGAACGATTTCTATACCTTCTAGGTTTGAAGAAAGCTAGTATTTCTGTGGGGATAGTAGAGATGAAAGACTCGAGCGACCTAACGTGAGTTTTATTATACGACAGTTTTTCTTCATGAATACAAGATACATACCCAAATCTACAAAAACAGTTTCTTTTCATAAGTAATATTAAGATTAATGACTAAATATGTTTTTTAATTTAGTATGACCGTTTTTATTGACAACCCACATAAATAGGCAAAAATTACTCATGGTAAAAAGTGTCATTAATATTTCTTGAAATATTTGTGTACGATTGGATGACCAAGAATGCGTAACTCAACCTTATAAATTTCAAAATTGAAGAGGTACGGTAATTTTGATTTAATGTTGCTTCATTCTTGACTTGAATGCATTGCAATTTCCATTGGTAGTGAATTACATAATGTTGATGCAGTACACTTATTAAAGACTGCCAAAGCATGTTCTGCACATTCAAAATAAAGCCAACTAACTTGACCTCTTACAGTTTACCATGATAGTGATTTAATTAATGTTAATGCAGTACACTTAAAACGCATTAAATTACTGCCAAAACATTTTCTACGCATTAAAAATGAAGACATATCACATGACCACTTGCAGTAAGGCACTGTCTATAGTCCTGTACCGCGTGGAATGCGTCCATTCCGCCTGTGATGTTGAGACTATAATGGCCCCCAGCCAGGCCGTCTTGCAGCAGACACTGGCCAACGCAGGCCACACACTGTATGCCAAGGCGGAACCCGTGGAACCAAAAGAGGAGGTGAATAGATTCCTTTTTTATATATTGCATTCAAGATATGTTTTGATATAATTGTCACAAGTAGTAAGCATGAGTTCACACCCACCAAAAATGGAATAAATGAATGAATGTATCAGTAAATAAGTAAGTAAGTAAGTAAGAAAGTAAGTAGTTTAAGTAACTTAAGTAATTACTTAAACATGCAATTTGAACTATCAAGTAAAGAAGTATATTTAATTATACAAGTTTTGAAATAACTGCTTTATGTTAACCTCATATTTGTTAGCAATTTCATGCTGTTTTGCCAATGTAATGGTATAACAATATGTAATATCAATAATTGCAATTCTCAGAATATATACATTAATTCTAAAACTAAATATATGTTAGTGAATACTATTTTAACACAGTATCATTATGTCAGATCTCAGCAATGGTCATATTTAAATATCTATTGATTTATCATTCCAGCGACAATGGCTAATTCCAGTAGCCATTGCGTGCGGAGTGGTTCTTCTACTAATCATCATCTCAGTGGCGTGCTGCGTTGCCTACAGACGACGGTGAGTGTAATGTCATGTATCAAACCCCATGCTTATGCTTCCTTCCATTTGTCATTGATTGTAGCTATTACAAAAATATCTTCTTTCCCTTTGTCATTGTTTATAGCGTATACAGGACATGCATTCGTTCCCATTATCACTGATTGTAGCTATCCTGAAAATGTCTTCCTTCCCATTGTTGTCATTGAATGTTGCTATCCCGAACATGTATTACTCCCTATTTTCATTTTTTGTTGTTATCCAGAACATTTTTCCTTCCAATTTTCATTGTAGCTATCCAAAACATGTATTTTTTGCCATTGTCATTGATTGTAGCTATCCAGAACATGTGTTCTTTCCTATTGTCGGTGTCCAGAACATGTAACCTTTCCCGTTGTCTTTGATTGAAACTGTCCAGAACACGTCTTCTTGCCTATCATCATTGATTGTAGCTGTTCAGAACACGTATTCTTTCCCATGATCATTGATTGTACAGTAGATGTCTAGAACATGTCTTCTTTCCTATTGTCATTTTAGTGAAGCTGTCCTGAACATGTCTTCTTTCCCATTGTCATTGATTGTAGCTGTCCAGAACATGTCTTCTTTCCCATTGTAATTGATACTAGCTATCCAGAACATGTCTTCTTGCCCATTTTCATTTAGTGTAGCTGTCCAGAACATGTATACTTTCCCATTGTAATTGATAATAGCTATCCAGAACATGTCTTCTTGCCCATCGTCATTGATTGCAGCTGTCCAGAACATGTATTCTTTACCATTTTAACTGATTGTTGCTATTTATGAAATGAGTAGCTACTCATTGTCATTGATGCAGCTATGTATGAAATACGTTCATTTCCACTATAATAGATTGTAGAAGTCGTATTAATAAGCCGCACTTATATAGGGCAAAATTAGCAGTAAGGCAATTATTGTCCAATGTCCATATAAAAAGAACTCACATTTGACCTGAGCCTGTCAAGTAATGTGGCTAAGACCCCCTCCTTTCAATTCATATTGATTGTGGCTTTGATTCAGGCTCATTCCCATCATCACTGATTGTGGTTATGAAACATGTTCCATTTCTTTGTCATGGATAATTTCTATGAAATATTACCCTTCCTGTTGGTACAGTAGACATTAATGGATTGTATATGACGACTGTAGTGGTAGGCTACAAATCGCAATTCTAACATGTCACGTCTAGATTGTTCTATAGACAAAAAACAAAATCACTGTTGTAAAACCTCCCATAAACAGCGAAAAAAAATGTGTGCTGATTCTGATGTCTTTGTTAATCAATTAAATTGATGGCAATCTGAATTTATATTGATGAATGACGTCACGGGAAACATGTGTGACACGAGTTTGAAGGTTCGCACAGGCTAATCCAGGACGGCACTTTCCACTTTTATGGTATTTTCTGTTTCAAGTCTCTTCTAAACATATATCCACTGTATACGGAAAGTGCCGTCCCGGATCCCGAATCTGAAGTAGAAAGTATTTGACGAAATATCATAAATACTTCTACTTTCATGTTAAAGCCATGAATACATTATTTCAGACACATGGAAATCTGGCGAGTCGATAAAATGGCTTCGTCATAATATTGTTATTCTAACCATGTACGTATGGCTTATTGGTCAGAAGAATATTCCTGTAAAATGTTTGAAGCTAGATTGGTTGAAAGTAAAGTAGTGTTTTTGTATGCATTTAATGCTCTTCAGACTGATATTGTTTTGTTATTGGAAATGTAATTGAAGTCGCAGTTTCTATAATGTATCTTAGTTTGTAAATTTCAATGTGAAAAATAGTTAATTCATACTGTTCACGTGGTTTAACTGCAGTACAGTTCTGCTGCTTGCCTACATGTAGCAAAAATATTCCCAAATAATTACACAAATACCTTTATTGTAATTACTCTATATAGGCAGCGAAGACATTTGTTTCTGCTGTATGTTACTATATAGGCAGCGAAGACATTTGTTTCTGCTGTATGTTACTATATAGGCAGCGAAGACATTTGTTTCTGCTGTATGTTACTATATAGGCAGCGAAGACATTTGTTTCTGCTGTATGTTACTATATAGGCAGCGAAGACATTTGTTTCTGCTGTATGTTACTATATAGGCAGCGAAGACATTTGTTTCTGCTGTATGTTACGTGCTTGCTAGGCTTATCAGTATTTCTTAGTCATGTTTACCAACACTGTTCTTGGGTTTATGACACTTATTCTTCTACAGTATTATCAGTATCTCTTAGTCATGTTTACCAACACTGTTCTTGGGTTTATGACACTTATTCTTCTACAGTATTATATAGTCATTAAAAAGCATTTGTATCCAGCTTACAAAACATTTTAAATATATTTTTTCGTTTTTCAAAAAAGTATTTCACATTTTTTACCCATTATCGAAAAACAAAACAAAACAAAAACAACAACAATACTATGAGCATGTGAGAGAAAAGCTTTTATACATTTCCAAACGACAATAGTTTTCAGTGAAATAGAAATTCAGAGATTGTTTCAGTAAAAATAAGACAGTATGTTGTCTAAGGAAATAACTTGATAAATGAAACAATGTAACCCTAATAATTAATAAATGATACTGTTATTTCAATAGATTTTGTTTTATAATAAAATGTGGATATTTTAATGACTGTACAAGTAACTGGATCATTTCATAATGTTTCATTATTGAGTTCAAAATGGCATCCCGTTGGCTTGTCTCGTTTTTAGAGGGATTTAAGGGGCATATCGGTGGTATTTCCCATAAATATAGACACATATTAATATAAAACACATTTTCATTTCTCTTGAATAACAATTTTTTTCCTATAAGCTATAATATATTGATTGTATCGTTAAGAAGAAGTATATACAAAGTAAAGCCAAAAAATGGTTCCAGCTGGATTTGAATGCATGCCTACATGTACAAAATCAATGTTGCGCATGTGCATAATGGTATTTCATGTACATTTTATTCATATTGACTTTACTACTACTACTAATTTTCCCGCATCTGCGAAAGTGTCACCAACGACCACGGTTTATATATTAAAATTACATGTATATGTATTTATCACCTGTTTATAGACACAATTAACAATTCTTCACTATTAAAACTCAATGTAAATGCAAATGAGACATGTCGTGTGAAAACTGGACTTAATGCATGTGCGTAAAGTTCTGTCCTGGATTAGCCTGTGCAGTCCTCACAGGCTAAACCAGGATGGCACTATCCGCTTTTAGGGTATTTTCTGTTTCAAGGAAGTCTCCTCTATACATAAATCCACTTTAGGCAAAAAGTACCATCCCGGATTAGCCTGTGCAGACTGCACAGGCTAATCCAGGACGACACTTTACGCACATGCATTAAGCCCGCTTTTCCCAAGACCAGCCTGAAATGTATTTTCGATATACCGTCAATACGCCTCTTTGAGGAATTTTACATTTCGTGGTTATTTATTATTTATATGAGGTAAAATATGCACAATTAATGTCTGCTTTTTTTTTCTAATATTGTCTTATGCATTAGTTTATACCATTAATTAAAATACAAACTTATATTCAAACGCATGTGTTTCGTATTGGAAATTCGCCAAGGTTTATTTGGTATCGTATTTATGTTTCAGACATAGGAAGAAAGGTGACTTTATTCAACAAGAGCAAGATATTAAAACAAACAACGCCTATGACAAGGAACACTTCAGTGATGTGGCGGTGTTTGAAAACCTCGGCGTCGAAGAAGATGGGAGTTTTAAAGAAAAAATGTGAACTTTAGACACACTCACAGTGTTAAACAGGAATAGATGAAACGTTTTAACTTCTATAGACAATGGGGGGAAAAAGAGAAGAAAATATGTGATATTTTGACACACCATAACAGAAAATTAATTTATAGATTCTTCAATGACAAAAGTAAATTATGTTTGCAATTATTTATATACTCACCAATACCCAAGTTTTTTTCAATTGTGGTTTATGACTTACAGCATGTTAACTGAATACATTGAATACAATTACATTAATCATAATGGAAAAGCCAAAGTTCACAAAAAGAGTAAGTGAACATTAAAAAAGTGCAGTACTCTGAATCTACACTTTATATCACTTAACATACCACAAATGGGTAAACTGTATAATAGTACATTTTATCATACATGCATATCTTGCGGTTATTAGCTGTCTAAAGCTACTATCATGGTATTTTTCAGTTTAAACAAAACAATAAAAAACCAATAGGCAAACTAAAAAAAGAATAACGTCTAAAGTATTTTTTGTAATGCACAAATCACAAATGAACAGCTTTGAATCATAAAAACAATTGCCATGTTACTTTTAGAATAATACATATTTGTACATTACTTCTTATTATACATAATAGATTATATATATATGCTAACATTTATATTTTATGTTGATACGCAAATAGACGTTCGAGCATGTTTTATTCAGAGTTGATGTATGTGAACAGGGATTGAAATTACAAGTGTGAGTTATCTCAGTATTTTATACATAGTAACTTAATGTTAAACTGCAACTGTTTTCATAACTGACATTACATGACAATATTTATGCTTACGATATCTGTAATGTGCATATTAATAGCTTTGTTTACTTGAAGATGTTTTATATTTTAATAAAATTGCATTTGACATATCAACAGCAAATCTTTTGTTTGTTCCTGCCGTCTGAAATGACAACTGACTTAATGTGGGATATCTACTGATGTCAAGAAGACTGATTGTATGCCATCTGACTATGAAAAGAAGACTGATGGACAGTATGCCATCTGACTATGTAAAGACTGACTGTATGCCATCAAATTATGTAGAGAAGACTGACTGTATGCCATCTGATTATGTAAAGAATGCCATCTGATTATGTAAAAAAGACTGACTGTATGCCATCTGATTTAAGTAAAGACTGATCATATGCTATCTGATTTAAGTAAAGACTAGACTGTATGCCATCTCATTAAGTAAAGACTGACTGTATGTCATCTGATTATGTAAAGATTGACTGTATGCCATCTGATTATGTAAAGAAGATTGACTGTATACCATCTGATTATATAAAAAAGACTGACTGTATGTTATCTGATTATGTAAAGAAGACTGACTGTATGTTATCTGATTATGTCAAGAAGACTGACTGTATGCCATCTGATTACGTAAAGAAGACTGACAGTATGCCATCTAATTATGTAAAGAAGACTGACAGTATGTTATCTGATTATGTAAAGAAGACTGACAGTATGCCATCTGATTATGTAAAGCAGACTGACTGTCTGCAATCTGATTATGTAAAGAAGACTGACTGTATGTTATCTCATTATGTAAAGAAGACTGACTGTATGCCATCTCATTATGTAAAGCAGACTGACTGAATGCCACCTGATTATGTAAAGAAGACTGACTGTCTGCCATCTGATTATGTAAGGAATGCCATCTGATTATGTAAAGACTGGCTGACTGTATGTCATCTGATTATGTAAAGACTGACTGTATGCCATCAGATTATGTAAAGAAGACTGATTGTATGCCACCTGATTATGTAATGACTGGCTGACTGTATGCCATCTGATTATGTAAATACTGACTGTATGCCATCTTATTATGTAAAGAAGACTGACTGTATGCCATCTGATTATGTAAAGAAGACTGATTGTATGCCATCTGATTATGTAAAGAAGACTGATTGTATGCCACCTGATTATGTAATGACTGGCTGAATGTATGCCATCTGATTATGTAAATACTGACTGTATGCCATCTGATTATGTAAAGAAGACTGACTCTCTGCCATCTGATTATGTAAAGAAGACTGACTGTCTGCCATCTCATTATGTAAAGAAGACTGACTGTATGCCATCTGATTATGTAAAGAAGACTGACTGTATGCCATCTGATTATGTAAAGAAGACTGACTGTCTGCCATCTCATTATGTAAAGAAGACTGACTGTATGCCATCTCATTATGTAAAGAAGACTGACTGTATGCCATCTCATTATGTAAAGAAGACTGACTGTATGCCATCTCATTATGTAAAGAAGACTGACTGTCTGCCATCTCATTATGTAAAGAAGACTGTATGCCATCTGATTATGTAAAGAAGACTGACTGTATGCCATCTGCTTATGTAAAGAAGACTGCCTGTATGCCATCTGATTATGTAAAGAAGACTGACTGTATGCCACCTGATTATGTAAAGAAGACTGACTGTATGTTATCTGATTATGTACAGAAGACTGACTGTATGTTACCTGATTATGTAAAGAAGACTGACTGTATGCCATCTGATTATGTAAAGAAGACTGACTGTATGTTATTTGATTATGTACAGAAGACTGACTGTATGTTATCTGATTATGTAAAGAAGACTGACTGTATGCCATCTGATTATGTAAAGAAGACTGACTGTATGCCACCTGATTATGTTAGGAATGCCATCTGATTATGTAAAGAAGACTGACTGTATGCCATCTGATTATGTAAAGAAGTCTGACTGTATGCACCTGATTATGTTGAAAAGACAGACTGTATGCCATCTGATAATGTAAAGAAGACTGACTGTCTGCCATCTGATTATGTAAAGAATGCCATCTGATTATGTAAACAAGACTGACTGTATGCCATCTGATTTAAGTAAAGACTGATCATATGCTATCTGATTTAAGTAAAGACTACACTGTATGCCATCTCATTAAGTAAAGACTGACTGTATGTCATCTGATTATGTAAAGATTGACTGTATGCCATCTGATTATGTAAAGAAGATTGACTGTATACCATCTGATTATGTAAAACAGACTGACTGTATGTTATCTGATTATGTAAAGAAGACTGACTGTATGTTATCTGATTATGTCAAAAAGACTGACTGTATGTTATCTGACTATGTAAAGAAGACTGACTGTATGTTATATGATTATGTAGAGAAACTGACTGTATGTTATCTGATTATGTAAAGAAGACTGACTGTATGCCATGTGATTATGTAAAAAAGACTGACAGTATGTTATCTGATTATGTAAAGAAGACTGACTGTATGCCATCTGATTATGTAAAGACTGGCTGACTGTCTGCCATCTGATTATGTAAAGAAGGCGACTGTATGTTACCTGATTATGTAAAGAAGACTGACTGAATGTTATCTGATTATGTAAAGAAGACTGACTGTATGCCATCTGATTATGTAAAGAAGACTGACTGTCTGCCACCTGATTATGTAAAGAAGACTGACTGTCTGCCATCTGATTATGTAATGAATGCCATCTGATTATGTAAAGAAGACTGACTGTCCGCCATCTGATTATGTAAAGAAGACTGACTGTATGCCACCTGATTATGTAAAGAAGACCAACTGTATGCCATCTGATTATGTAAAGAAGACTGACTATGTTATCTGATTATGCAAAGAAGACTTACTGTCTGCCATCTGATTATGTAAAGAAGACTGACTGTATGCCACCTGATTAGGTAAAGAAGACCGACTGTATGCCATCTGATTATGTAAAGAAGACTGACTGTTTGTCATCGGATTATGTAAAGAAGACTGTATGCCACCTGATGATGTAAAGATTGGCTGACTGTATGCCATCGGATTGTGTAATGAAGACTGACTGTCCGCCATCTGATTATGTAAAGAAGACTGACTGTATGCCACCTGATTATGTAAAGAAGACCGACTGTATGCCATCTGATTATGTAAAGAAGACTGACTGTATGTTATCTGATTATGTAAAGAAGACTGACTGTATGCCATGTGATTATGTAAAAAAGACTGACTGTCTGCCACCTGATTATGTAAAGAAGACTGACTGTCTGCCATCTGATTATGTAATGAATGCCATCTGATTATGTAAAGAAGACTGACTGTCCGCCATCTGATTATGTAAAGAAGACTGACTGTATGCCACCTGATTATGTAAAGAAGACCAACTGTATGCCATCTGATTATGTAAAGAAGACTGACTATGTTATCTTATTATGCAAAGAAGACTTACTGTCTGCCATCTGATTATGTAAAGAAGACTGACTGTATGCCACCTGATTAGGTAAAGAAGACCGACTGTATGCCATCTGATTATGTAAAGAAGACTGACTGTTTGCCATCGGATTATGTAAAGAAGACTGTATGCCACCTGATGATGTAAAGATTGGCTGACTGTATGCCATCGGATTATGTAATGAAGACTGACTGTCCGCCATCTGATTATGTAAAGAAGACTGACTGTATGCCACCTGATTATGTAAAGAAGACCGACTGTATGCCTTCTGATTATGTAAAGAAGACTGACTGTATGTTATCTGATTATGTAAAGAAGACTGACTGTCTGCCACCTGATTATGTAAAGAAGACTGACTGTCTGCCATCTGATTATGTAATGAATGCCATCTGATTATGTAAAGAAGACTGACTGTCCGCCATCTGATTGTGTAAAGAAGACTGACTGTATGCCACCTGATTATGTAAAGAAGACCAACTGTATGCCATCTGATTATGTAAAGAAGACTGACTGTATGTTATCTGATTATGTAAAGAAGACTGACTGTATGCCATCTGATTATGTAAAGAAGACTGACTGTATGCCACCTGATTATGTAAAGAAGACTGACTGTCTGCCATCTGATTATGTAAGGAATGCCATCTGATAATGTAAAGAAGACTGACTGTCAT
This sequence comes from Congeria kusceri, assembly GCA_027627225.1. Lineage (NCBI taxonomy): Eukaryota > Metazoa > Mollusca > Bivalvia > Myida > Dreissenidae > Congeria > Congeria kusceri. The sequence continues at coordinate 63,657,920 of CM051032.1, forward strand.
CTGATTATGTAAAGAAGACTGACTGTATGTTATCTGATTATGTAAAGAAGACCGACTGTATGCCATCTGATTATGTAAAGAAGACTGACTGTCTGCCATCTCATTATGTAAAGAAGACCGACTGTATGCCATCTGATTATGTAGAGAAGACTGACTGTATGCCATCTGATTATGTAGAGAAGACTGACTGTATGCCATCAAATTATGTAGAGAAGACTGACTGTATGCCATCAAATTATGTAGAGAAGACTGACTGTGTGCCATCAAATTATGTAGAGAAGACTGACTATATGCCATCTGATTATGTAGAGAAGACTGACTGTATGCCATCTGATTATGTAGAGAAGACTGACTGTATGCCATCAAATTATGTAGAGAAGACTGACTGTATGCCATCAAATTATGTAGAGAAGACTGACTGTGTGCCATCAAATTATGTAGAGAAGACTGACTGTATGCCATCAAATTATGTAGAGAAGACTGACTGTATGCCATCAAATTATGTAGAGAAGACTGACTGTATGCCATCTGATTATGTAGAGAAGACTGACTGTATGCCATCAAATTATGTAGAGAAGACTGACTGTATGCCATCAAATTATGTAGAGAAGACTGACTGTATGCCATCTGATTATGTAGAGAAGACTGACTGTATGCCATCAAATTATGTAGAGAAGACTGACTGTATGCCATCAAATTATGTAGAGAAGACTGACTGTATGCCATCAAATTATGTAGAGAAGACTGACTGTATGCCATCAAATTATGTAGAGAAGACTGACTGTATGCCATCAAATTATGTAGAGAAGACTGACTGTATGCCATCAAATTATGTAGAGAAGACTGACTGTATGCCATCAAATTATGTAGAGAAGACTGACTGTGTGCCATCAAATTATGTAGAGAAGACTGACTGTGTGCCATCAAATTATGTAGAGAAGACTGACTGTATGCCATCAAATTATGTAGAGAAGACTGACTGTATGCCATCTGATTATGTAGAGAAGACTGACTGTATGCCATCTGATTATGTAAAGAAGACTGACTGTCTGCCATCTCATTATGTAAAGAAGACCGACTGTATGCCATCTGATTATGTAAAGAAGACTGACTGTTTGCCATCGGATTATGTAAGAAGACTGACTGTATGCCATCGGATTATGTAAAGAAGACTGTATGCCATCTGATGATGTAAAGACTGGCTGACTGTATGCCATCTGATTATGTAAAGACTGACTGTATGCCATCTGATTATGTAAAGAAGACTGACTGTCTGCCATCTGATTATATGAAGAAGACTGACTGTCTGCCATCTCATTATGTAAAGAAGACTGACTGTATGCCACCTGATTATGTAAAGAAGACTGACTGTATGCCATCTGATTATGTAAAGAAGACTGTCTGTATGCCATCTGATTATGTAAAGAAGACTGACTGTCTGCCATCTCATTATGTAAAGAAGACTGACTGTCTGCCATCTCATTATGTAAAGAAGACTGACTGTCTGCCATCTCATTATGTAAAGAAGACTGACTGTCTGCCTTCTGCTTATGTAAAGAAGACTTACTGTATGCCATCTGTTTATGTAAAGAAGACTGACTGTATGCCATTGGATTATATAAAGAAGACTGACTGTATGCCATCTGATTGTGTAAAGAAGACTGACTGTATGCCATCTGATTATGTAAAGAAGACTGACTGTATGCTGATTATGTAAAGAATACTGACTGTATGTTATCTGAGTATGTACAGAAGACTGACTGTATGTTATCTGATTATGTAAAGAAGACTCACTGTATGCCATCTGATTATGTAAAGAAGACTGACTGTATGCCACCTGATTATGTGAGGAATGCCATCTGATTATGTAAAGAAGACTGACTGCATGCCATCTGATTATGTAAAGAAGTCTGACTGTATGCACCTGATTATGTTGAGAAGACAGACTGTATGCCATCTGATAATGTAAAGAAGACTGACTGTCTGCCATCTGATTATGTAAAGAATGCCATCTGATTATGTAAACAAGACTGACTGTATGCCTATCTGATTTAAAGAAGACTGACTGTATGCCATCTGATAATGTCAAGAAGACTGTATGCCATCTGATTATGTAAAGACTGACTGTATGTCATCTGATTATATAAAGAAATGTGACTGTATGCCATCTGTTTATGTAAAGAAGACTGACTGTATGCCATCTGTTTATGTAAAGAAGACTGACTGTATGCCATTGGATTATATAAAGAAGACTGACTGTATGCCATCTGATTGTGTAAAGAAGACTGACTGTATGCCATCTGATTATGTAAAGAAGATTGACTGTATGCCATCTGTTTATTTAAAGAAACTGACTGTATGCCATCTGATTATATAAAGAAGACTGACTGTATGCCATCTGATCATGTCAAGAAGACTGACAGTCCGCCATCTGTTTATGTAATAAGACAGTCTGCCATCTGTTTATGTAAAGAAGACTTTCTGTATGCCATCTGATTATATAAAGATTGACTGTATACCATCTGATTATGTAAAAAAGACTGACTGTATGCCATCTGATTATATAAAGACTGACTGTATGCCATCTGATTATGTAAAGAAGACTGACTGTATGCCTTCTAATTATATGTACAGAAGACATTATAGTTTGTTTGTTTGGATTTTTCGCCGAATTCAACAGTATTTCAGTCATATAACGGCGGTCAGTTAACCTACTCACACTTTTCCTGGGTAAGCTGGTTTACCAGTACTGAGTGCACATACTTATGCCAGTAACTGACAACTGCCCTACTTGAATCAGAGGTAGGGGGAGAATGGCCGTAGAAATAATTTCATGACCAATCCCCACACAAGTTATGTGGCTGGGCTGGGAATCGAACCAAGAGCCTCGGATTTGTAGTCCAGCACTCTACCAACTGAGCTAGCAGGCCCAGCTGACATAATATGTAGACTTATTACCATGTATAATTATGTAAAGAAAACTGACTGTATGCCATTTCATTATGTAAATAAAGAATATGTCATTTGATAATGTCAAAACTTATGCAATCTGATTATTTAAAGGAGACTTAACTGTATGATATTTGATTTATTATTTTATCTTTTATGTAAGCACTGCATGACATCTGGATGGAACTGTCTTGGTGAGGTTTTATCTAAAATCATTGAATAGGTTATATATAAAGTAATTACTTCTGGCAAATGGAAAAGCAAACAAAAAAATACTTGAATACTATTTATTTAACACAAAATATGTAACTTACAACACAGTAAATATGTGCATAGATAAAAAACAAAATTTTGTCACTGGGCATTGAAATCGTTAACATTTTCCAAAGTCATTATTATTCAAAGATAACCCAAGAACCAGTATTTTTTTCAGAAATTGTATTGATTTACCAGTATACATAGTCAAGTATGATTTCCAATTATAAGCCAAGGGTGGACAACTGTGTCACAGATTTATCACCATACCACTGTTGATTTTAACAATTTAATACACAATGATGACACAAAAACAAGAGGGCCATGATGGCCCAAAGCGCTCACCTGAGAACTGGTATAGATGAAGACCATACTGTTGCCACAGGTTTGAAAATTAAGGTATCTGAACAATACGCAGAGGGGGATAGGATCAATTTTGATTTAAAACATCGGTTAGTGCAATGGGCTAACTAAAGTATGAGTTGGGTAGTGGATGTACGTTTGTATGCTAATGGTTCTCAAATCATTTTTCTCTATACTCTTACCTGACCCTTTTTCATTTAGTAATTGGCAATTCTGAAAATTGCAGAAACAGTAGATTTTGATGTCTTTTTCACAAACAGTTTTGGAGAACTAATTGTAATGCTATAATTGCGATGGCTGAGTTATAAGGTAAAGTTTTGCTTTTTCTTTGATAATTTTCTGTCCAAAGATGATACATGTTGTTAATGCAGGCTCTGAAGACATCAATGTTGCATGTACAAATAACTGGATGCAAGTCTTGCAACTGTTGGAAATCAAATTGTATCCATCAATTTTTATGGTCATGCGCAAACTGTGTAAGATTGGTCAACATTGAATCAAATATCCTGCGTGCAAGCCAATCATTGATAACTTGTTGGTTTTTTTCCAAATACAAGGGGCAATAACTCTGGTTTTTCTGGCCCGATCATGCTTATATTCGACTTCACCTGTAGTCTTACATTCACAGACAATCTGTACACGATGGGTGAAGATTGGATGAAAAATGAAGTCTATCCTGAATAATGTGCATTTTTGCATATTTTTTTCACAAACAAAGAGCAATAACTCTGATGTTTCTGGTCCGATGTTGCTTATATTTGACTCCACCTTTAATCTTATGGTCATAGACAAACTGTGCAAGATTGGTGAAGATTGGATGAAAAATGAAGTCTCTAACCTGAATAATGACCATTTTTGCATATTTTTGTCACAAACAAAGGAAAATAGCTCTGGTGTTTCTGGTCCGATCTTGCTTATATTCGACTTCAACTGTAATCTCATGATAATAAACTGTGCAAGATTGGTGAAGATTGGTGGAAAAATGAAGTGTCTATCTTGAATTATGTCAATTTTGTATATTTTTTTAATAAACAAAGGGCAATAACCCTGGTGTTTGAAACACGATCTGGCCCATTTTTGGCGTCTGCTGAGATCTGATAGTCATACACAAACTGTGAAAGTTTGGTTAAGATTGGATGGAAAATAAAGTCTATACGTTGGAAAAGGTCATTTTTGCACTTTTTTTTGGCATGAAAAAGGGGCAATAACTCTGGTGTTACTGGTGTTATCTAACCCAGTAACAATTCCATCCGCGATTTTATGGTCATACACCAACTGTGCAAGTTCAGTCAAGACTGAATAAAAAATGTAGTCTTTATCGCGTAAACTGTCTAAATTGTTGACGGCATACGGACGATGGAAGACAGATGACGCCGGAGAGGTCCCTTATACCAATAGCTCACCGAGCACTTCATGCTCAGGTGAGCTAAAAACTGACAGATAAACATCAACGTGTACATGTCATATGCACATCTTATCCAATATTTATACAGAAACTAAATTTATTGCACAACCCATGATACAAAATATTTTTCCCAAGTTAGCAGAACATGCATTGATTGCATGAACTGCAATAATTTATCTCATTAAAATCATGTAAATATTGTTTTAACCTGCTGACTGGATCTAGGCCCAACCCATTCTTAGACTCTAGACATAAGAATAAAGAATATTCTTGAAACTTTTCTATTCTTAGAAGTCTGTTAATTTGAGTCTTACTAGATCTAGGTATTTACAAATTTTTAGTTTAGAGTTCTTTATTTCGTGTAATTTGTTCATGACATAAGCGACATTGGTGCCGTGAACAAATGGAAAATCCAGGCAATTGTGGACAAGTCTACCGGGTTTGCTATTAAATGCAGCTTCCTTTGATTCACTAAAAATATAATATTCTTATGTAATGTCATAACTAAAATTACATATAATTATACCATACACATATACGATTTCAATGTATACGGACAATAAGCCTTTGAGACACAGGTAAATTTGGAATGCACTTCAGACAGTACAACACCTTTACCTCACACTGATATATACATATTTCACTTTATAAGCAAAACTACACATTTAAAGCAACCAGATAACAATCAAAACAATACATGCTAGACACGTAGACAACTTTAACAGATACTCTATCAAGGGTGGTAATTGAAGTGTGGCAAAATTCTATTAACTATGATTTTCATGGATTATCTGTAAATAGAGGACATCATGTAATAGTTTGATTGCGTAATCTACGAAGGCATTTCCCCTATATGATATGATTATAGCACTATCATGCTGCTGTTTTTGCTTAAAATATAAATTGATCTTAAGTTGTCATGCTGTCCAACAATCAACTTAAGTTTAATGTGTCACATTTACAAGACAAAACAGCATTCACATCATATTTGATACTACTCTCATAGAACACAGGGGATATTTGTTCTTACCCAGTACTATAAAACAATTACAAACCTATCTCATTGTCAGATGTTCCATGATAATCATTTTTAACCAACAGTTCACAGTATGCATACTTTGCAATCCCAGTATGTTAACTTTGGGATTGCAGTATGTCAACTTTCTAATGCGCATGTATCAATTAACACCCTTGTCTATCACTTAATTAAAATTTACAGAAAATGGTTCAGTACAACATCCACCAAGTTGCGATTTGTTATCTAACACTACAGTCGACTCCAGATGGCTTGAAGTCTCAGGGACCGACAAGAAAACTTTGAGCCATCGAAACATCGAGTGAAACGGAAATCGAGAACGTGTACTTGTACGTGTACAGGTAGTTATCCTTCTGCCTTATTTTCAAATCTCCAATCGAAGAGTAATCAGATATCTATAATGGTTAACAGACATCAAACATTTATTTATATATTTATTAACGTTATGTATGTAAGTTTGTGAAAGCTGTAAAATCAATAATTGCGTTCTCTCAACACTTGACACTAATAAATTGCATCTTATCTATTACTGACTCGATGCGACTGAAGCGTGTTCGAGCCAAACAAACAAATGTGTGAAAACTGTGATTCGGACCATGAAAAACCCTTCGAGCCATCCGAAAATTCGACCCTGGCAAATTGGAGCCAAACGACAGAAATTTATATGAATAAATAGCAATAAAATATCGTTCCCTCGAAAAGACTTCGAGCCAACGAGAAATAAGAGACCAGCGAGTTCGAGGCAACGGTAGTCGACGGTACTTTTAGGTGAAACAGAAAAGTCTATGAATCATCGAAAACAAAAATCTGTGTAATTTCATCATGCTCGTAAGTCCGCTTCAGTTTGTTGTCGGTTAACCTGAGGCCTGATATAGTCTGAAAATAAATAAAACCAAGATGGTTTAATTACAAATTATTAAAAAAACAGACATGGTTATAGAACCATCAGTTTATTAGGTCAATAATTACAGGTAACCAGACAAAGGCCCCTTGCACAAAAGCACCTTGGTCTAAAAATGCACACATGGACATAAGCCCATTGGTATATTTAAGAGAGTGGACATAAGCCCCTTGGTAGATTAAACAGGGTGGACATAAGCCCCTTGGTAAATATGACAGAGTGGACATAAGCCCCTTGGTAGATTAAACAGGGTGGACAAAAGCCCCTTGATGATTATGAAATAGTGGACAAAAGCCCCTTTCTGATATTATTTTTTTGGAGAAAGTTATACAATTCCTGACATAACATGTATATACGATAGGAGGTCAAATAAGATTCAAGTAAACAGTTGTGTTCCGCCCTGATGTGATTTTCTGGAGATTATCATAATTACCAGAAGTATTGGGAATATTTAATTTGAATATTCAAATATAATTCTAATAACGGGTTGTTGTTGTTCATGTTCATGCCTCATTACCACTACATCATCATCATCATGATCGTCATCATCATCACCATCATCATCATCACCATCATCATCATCATCATCAAAAACACCAAAATCACAGTATCATAAGCATCACAGCCTTCATCATTTTAATATTTATAATCATCTTCAAAAATAAGCAACATCAACAACAGCTTTAGCAATTTAAACTGAAGCCTTATAGGCTACATTTATAAACATTTACCAGACCTACCCTAAAAAATGCCCAGACTATAGAACATTTTTATTAAGCTTGTCAGATATTTTGTTGTTTTATTTTTTTCAATCATTACATTTTTTTGGTTAAATAAGTGTTTTGTTTTGATAGCATCCACTTTACAGGGAATTTGGTAGAGGGTCACCAAAGGAACATTTATGTGAAATTAGTTGAAATCCAGCCAGTGGTTTTAGACTAGAAGATTTTTAAAGTTTTCAATATAGCCATATAAGGAAAACTGCCCCGCCCCATGGCGACCATGTTTTTTCACGAATCAAAATTATTTCAAGGAATTTGGTAGAGGGTAACCCAAGGAACATTTCTGTGAAATTATTTTGAAGTCCAGCCAGTGGTCTCAGACAAGAAGATTTTTAAAGTTTTCAGTAAAACCATATAAGGAAAACTGCCCTGCCCCCTAGCGGCCATGTTTTTTAACGAAATCAAAATGATTTGAAGGAATTTGGTAGAGGGTCACCCAAGGAGCATTTCTGTGAAAACTATTTTCAAATCCAGCCAGTGGTTTCTGACAATATTTTTTTAGTTTTTAAGGTTTTGGTTGCCATGGCAACCAGAGTTTTCAATATATTTATATCAATTGAAGGAATTTGGCAAAGGACCATCTCAGGAACATTCCTGCCAAGTTAGGTTTAAATCCACCCAGTGGTTTCAGAGAAGAAGTTGTTTGAAGTAAAATGTTGACGAGGGACGACGTACTGACCACAATAGCTCACCCTTGAGCACTTTGTGATCAGGTGGGCTAAAAAGAGTCCCCAAACTACAAGCCTTTACTTATATATACCATACAAGCAGCAAGTAGCATGGTGCACTCTAGTGTAAAAATATTTCTCAATTAAGGAGGAAATGTAAAACAGTGTAGAAGTATTTTTCAATTAAGGAGAAATAATAAATCAGCTTCAAAAATCATGTAAGATAATTACTTGAGTTTCCAAAATCCCAATTCAAATGTAACAGTCAGTCCAAACGTTACATGATTAAATGATACTGAATAAGTTACTAACTAAACAGTCCAAAAACTACAGAAAATAATTAACCCTTTCAGGCACTAGATCACATGATCTAAATGATATATTCTGATTGCTTGTTTACAACATGAATTCTAGCTATTGATTATTGTTTAAATCTTTTTCCTGACTTGATGCTAAGACAGACAGTGGACAATTTTATTGCTGCACACATAGCCAAAATATAGGTCAGAAGCAGGCTATCAATGGTTACTATGTGTAATGATGCTGATCTCAAATAGAAGTATCATGTTGACTCAGAGTGATGTATTGACTTTACTGAGAAGCAGACTCAACTATCTGGGTTATATCTGTGAACGAGCTACAAAGGGAAATAACACATTTCTGGCAATTATCTTCCTGATACTTCATTTACCTCCCTTTACCAGGTGAGTTATTCAGGAATAGGTGTATTTGGGACCAAAAAAGGGACAATAACTCTGGTGTTCCTGGTCCGATCGGGCCCATTATCGAACCCGTCCAAGATTGTATGGTTATACACAAACCAAAGTTTGGTCAAGATTGAATAAAAAATGTAGTCTTTATCGCGATAACGGCTAATAAAGCCAATTTTATATAAATCTAGGGCCATAACTCGACAGTTCCAAGGGCAATTTGGTTGATTAGCGAACTTGACTAAGATTTTATGCCCACAAACATTTTCATTATGTTGGTTCAGATCGGATAAAAACTGTTGGACTTAAAGAGCAGAAACGGCTCAAAAGGCCAATGTTAGATAAATGAAGGGCGATAACTCCACTATTCCTTGAGTGATCTGGCTGATTATCGAACTTGGCCGAGATATTATGCCCACAAACATTTTGATGAAGTTTGGTGAAGATCAGATGAAAACTGTTGGACTTATATATAGTGGAAAAGAATATGGTTACCGACCAACCGACCAAGATTAGCAAACCAATACACCGCGCCACCTTCGATGGAGGGCATAATAATAATAATAATAATAATTATTATTATATAAATAACAGCCCACCTGAAGGCCTGGGTGCAGTGTTATGAGTTTGAGGCGTAGGTCCAAGTGCTCGCTGGCCCCTAGAACCCCCAGCTTCCTGCCCGACAGGCCACACCACATGAGCCCCGAGTTGAGGTCGTTTTGTAGGGACATTGTCAGGTCCATCTCCCGCTCACTGTAACGAACATATACATAGAGAATACTAGGTTACTTGTTTAACTCTGTGTTTACTGTTGCTCTGTGACGTATCTGTTGTTTTGCAAAGTGTTAAAACTATAAAGTTTATTATAATTATTATGATGATTATTATTAGTATTAAACTGTCTTTTTTAAAATACTTTTTGTAAACTTGCCTGTATGCTTTCAGTATGCATGGTTTCACTTATGTATGTTTAATGGCTTCACTTATGTATATTTACTGAAGATCATGTTGTAAAAAATTGTTTCTTAATGTGATACCTTCTTGAAATAAAGCTATTATTATTATTATTATGATTATTCAGGCTATATAAAAACTGGTCCAATGACTTACCAGCAGTTTGTGATTCTCAACACGACGTCAACGGTTTCCTCAAGTGCGGCACTGTCCGGCGCTTGCTCCACTGTGACCCGGATATCCCCGTACCCTGGGGCCTAGAAGCATACATATCCTTATTACCCTAAGTACTGGGATACCCTAAACATTGGGACACACCTTATGTAAAACATAATAATTTTGGCACCTATTTGAAAATTAAATTGTCAACTCCTGTTGTTACTGTGTAAATATTCCATACCCTACTAATATGCCTGTTGCATAGCGACCTGTGATGATGTACATGAAATGGGCAGTTAAAATAATTATGCGTTTAACAACATAACAATATAATGATGATCATGCAATGTGTGGTTTACAAATAAAGTATGAGTTTAAAGGACTTAAAAATAAGACAGCTTTTTGTAGAGTTTCTGATTTTGCATTATCGTGTTTTATTGATTGATTTGTCGTTGTATAGAGTTGCAGAAGATGCATACATGTACATATGAGGCATGTTGTGGGAAAACCGGGCTTAATGCATGTGTATAAAGTGTCATCCCGGATTAGCCTGTGCAGTCTGCACAGGCTAATCCAGGATGGCACTTTCCGCTTTTATGGTATTTTCTGTTTCAAGGAAGTCTCTTATAAACATACATCCAATGTAGGCAGAACACTTTACTCACATGCATTAAGCCCGGTTTTCCCACAACACCCTACATATTGATAATAATTATGTTATACTTAATCAAGAGGCAATAAGTTAATTTAACAATCTGACAATGAACAATTGTATTGATTGCTATGAAGGCCAAGAAAAAAAGTAATTTAGTGTTTTGTCTTGAAATGATTGACAGAGCAACTATACTTGATAGGCCAAGCAGAATAAAAGGATGACATTGTTTGATAGCGACACCTTTTTAAAGCTACCTCAACATGAATTGTTAACAGAGTGAATGAGAGAACATTGTAAGGAATACAATAGTGATCCATCAATCACAGTTATACAACAAACAAAACTGTTTTTATGGCTGTTGTTTAATTTTTATTTTGTTTCTTTGAAAATGTTCTCTTTCGTGTAATTATGTATAAAACAGTACATTTTGAAAATATTTTCTACTGAATTTAGTGACAAAACTAAATTCATCAATGTAAACACTTTAATTCACTGCCATAAACATGAATTTACAAAGGAATACATCTTTTTGTATTGAAACAATCATGTGCTTTTATGGAATAGTAACTGTGCTGGGATCTTCCAACTTAAGTGAAATGGATTATGCCATTTTCAGAGCTACAGCTGCATAGTCTGTGAAACAAAATATGAGGCGTGCCATGGGAAAACCGGGTTAATGTATGTGCGTAGTGTCGTCCGGGACGACACTTTCTGCTTTTATGGTATTTTCTCTTTCAAGGTAGTCTCTTCTAAACATAAATCCACTGTAGGCAGAAAGTGACGTCCTGGATAAGCCTGTGCGGACTGCACAGGCTGATCTGGGACGACACATTACGCACATGCATTAATCCTGGTTTTCCCACAACACGCCTCATATCTTTGTCAATAATTGTTTATTTAAAGATATCCCAAAGCCTATTTAGTAACATCAACGCTTAGCCATGATAAAGATTATAAAGAACAACATTTACATAAAACAGAGACTGTTTTCACCAACCTTTTCTTAGACTTAAGACTAAGAATAAAGACTAGTTTGGAAACGTTATTTCTAAAATTGCTGTAAATTGTAATCTTAATAGGTATTTATCCTCTCTAATTACAGCATTCTTAATTAAGAATGATATGTTATTGAAATAAGCAACACTGATGCCCAGAATATTGCAAACGCTTATGTATCCCTTATTCTTTAGATACCGTTCTATCTTAGATACCGTTTGTGCTAAAGATACTCCAGAATAACAGTGTGTTCGATATCCTTACAATCCGAGAATATATGCTTTTAAGCAGATATCATTTTTCAGTGAACACAAGTCACAAAATCATGTCAAATCAGCAAAATAATCGCTCTTTTAGTGCGCTACTTTCATATTCTGCTCATGTATTTAACAGCAGTGCTAGTACCCCCTTTTCCATCGATATTACACGATTTTTCAAACTTAAACTTAAAAATATTTCACTAAAATTGAGATTAAAATAGATTGCTCAGTAAATTTGGAAAGAACACGTGTGCATAACCCAAATAAAGACAAGAAACGGTATCTAAAGACGCTTGTTTTTTTATGGGATATCGCTATGGTTGACCGGTTCTGAGTGTTGTCATTTATTTATAAAGTGAGATTTTACAGATTTAGTTTTTCTAAATTAAAGATAGTTTTTTTGTTCATATTTAATATGTTTTCAAGCCGAGTATGGTCAAACCTATTTGAAGTACAATTTCATTGTCATTAAGAGGAACGGTATCTAAAGAACAGAGCATATATATTTTCTTGAGTCCAAGTTTGTTCTTAATTTTTAAGCCTAAGAATGGGTGGGAGAATACGGGCACAGAAACAAGTTTTCTACCTTATTAAAACCAAAACCTTGTTTTAAAATCCAGTATGATAGTATCTCGAGAAAATATTTAGAAATTATAGTCTTCAAAAGCACGCAAGGTAAATTGTGCTATAAGGGAAGTAGCTATTTGCAGTACTTACATTGGATCCCTTCATGTTGAAAGTGAAATTTTCATTAAGGAATGTACATGTTACTTTGATGTAAACAAGAGATGTTTGTAAAACATGTATGCCCCCCGACTTGCAGCCAAGTTGTCAATATGTGCAATTGTTAAGAAATTGTTTTAATATGCAAGCCCAAGCGAGGTCTCGATATAAGGTATCTATGTATGAAGTTTCATTAAAATATCTCGATGCGTTCTCAAGTTATTGAGCGGAAACCGTTTTTCTATTTTTATTAATGGTGGCCTTGACCCCACCCACCCCATATGAAATCCCAAGAGAGGTCTCAATATAAGGTATCTATGTATGAAGTTTCATTAAAATGTCTCGATGCGTTCTCAAGTTATTGAGTGGAAACCGTTTTTCTATTTTTAGCAACAGTGACCTTGACCCCACCCACCCCATTTGTAATCCCAGCGAGGTCTCGATATAAGGTTTATATGTATGAGGTTTCATTAAAATATCTCTATGCAGTCTAAAGTTATTGTGCAGAAACCGTTTTTCTATTTTTAGTAATGGTGACCTTGATTTTGACCCCACCCACCCCATATGCAATCCCAAGCGAGGTCTGAATATAAGGTATCTATGTACCAACTTTCATTAAAATATCTCGATGCTTTCTCAAGTTATTGAGCGGAGACCGTTTTTCTGTTTTTAGTAATGGTGACCTTGACCCCACCCACCCCATATGGAATCCCAAGCGAGGTCTCAATATAAGGTACCTATGTGTGTAGTTTCATTAAAATATCTCTATGCGTTCTCAAGTTATTGAGCGTAAACCGATTTTCTATTTTTAGCAACGGTGACCTTGACCTTGACCCCACCCATCGCATATGCAATCCAAAGCGAGGTCTCGATGTAAGGCATCTATGTATAAAGTTTCATTGAAATATCTCAATGCGTTCTCAAGTTATTGAGCGGAAACCGTTTTTCTATTTTAAGTAACGGTGGCCTTGACCCCACCCACCCCATATGCAATCCCAAGCGAGGCCTCGATGTAAGGTATCTATGTATAAAGTTTCATTTAAATATCTCAATGCGTTCTCAAGTTATTGAGGAGAAACCGTTTTTCTATTTTTAGCAACGGTGACCTTGACCTTTGACCTGTTGACCTCAAAATTTATAGAATTCTTCCTTTCCTCCTAAGTAACCAGCGTACCAACTTTCATGATCTTAGGTCAAAGCGTTCTCAAAATATCGTGCGTAAACAAAATGGTCTACCGTTTTTCTATTTTTAGTAACGGTGACCGTGACCTTGATCCCACCCATGCCATATGCAATCCCAGGCGAGGTCTGGATGTAAGGTATCTATGTATAAAGTTTGATTAAAATATCTCAATGCGTTCTCAAGTTATTGAGGGGAACCCGTTTTTCTATTTTAAGCAACGGTGACCTTGAACTTTGACCTGTTGACCTCAAAATTTATAGGGTTCTTCCTTTCCTCCCAAGTAACCAGCGTACCAACTTTCATGATCGTAGGTCAAAGCGTTTTCAAGATATCGTGCGGAAACGAAATGGTCTACTGACAGACCTACGGACAGACCAACTGACCGACGGACCCGGACGGACAGGTGCAAAGCAAGATACCCCCACTTCTTCGAAGGGGGGCATAATAATTAAAATACTGAACATTACACTTACATAAATGTTTCCTGAAAATTATTACCTTTCACTTATTGCGTGATTTACCATTGTATGATATACTTTTATAGTAACATAAAATTCTGTATGTGATTATAACCAGTGTAACATTTTCCAAAGGCTTCTGGCCCTACGACAATGAAAGTTTACTATCTCAAACTTTGCCATAACTTTTTGGCCAATTAAATAGAAAGCCAGTATGTAACAACAAATCCCATTGGTCAATATTTTATGTTTAGACTAAGTCTGAGATTTAAAACTGTTGTTGTCAGAGGGCTGAGCTAATTTGATGATACTGACCACTCTGAGCAGCTGACTGGTTTGAAGACGACCCTTCTCTCCCAGGTTGGTCTTCCATACTATGTCCAGCTTCCCAATGTTGGTAACACCTAGCAACAGAGGTCAAAGGTCAAGGTCAAACCCCGATCAAGAGAAAGAGGATTGGATGTCCAGAACAGCAGTTTGAGTCCTTTGGTTTTTATATTTATTAAGAGCATTGAACATCCAGAAAATTAGTTTGAGTTGTGTGCCTTTGTTATACATTTAATAAGTGATTTCTCTGACATTTTTCATATTGTGTCAAAGTTTCAAGGTCAAGTTACCAATCAAATGAACAATCAAATTCTGAAATTGCTAAGGAAATACAAATTGTATTCATGATTCTAGCCGATTTTCAACCCCATTTGATTGCATACATGAATAAATAACACAACCCCATTTGGTTGCATACATGAATAAATAACAGAGTAAACAGGTTCTGTAATAATGTAAATCCTCTCTGATAATGTATAAATGAGGTGTGTCGTGGGCAAACCGGGCTTAATGCATGTGCGTGAAGTGTCATCCCAGATTAGCCAGTGCAGTCTGCACAGGCTAATCCGGGACGACACTTTCCGCTTGTATGGTAATTTGTGTTTGGAGGTAGTCTCTTCTAAACATAAATCCACTGTAGGCTGAAAGTGCCAACCGGATCAGCCTGTGCAGTCTGCACAGGCTGATTCGGGTGGACACTTTACGCACATGCATTAAGCCCTGGTTTTCCTACGACATGCCTCAAATAAGTTTACCACCTTTTAGAACCTTGTTGACCTCATACAGCTGCGGTTTTGGGGTCAAACAGTAGAGATACTGTCTGGTGTCCATAGAATTCAGGTAGTCCACTTTGCCGAATACATTGTCACCACTGTTATAGGAAATGAAACATATAGGAAATGAAACATTAAATTTAGCTGGGATAATTAACAGTTATCAACATCAGGTCCATCTTGTCAAATGAATTACCAACACTGCTTAAATGAAATTTAACATAATATTAACATCCAGCTTGCCAAACATGTCAAATAAATTGCCACCATTGTTATTATCACTTACACTAAAATGATCCAAAATAATTAACAAATTGTAACTGTATCATTTCTGACACCAAGAAAGTAATTGGTAACTCACCCATGTTTTTTCAACCGACTGCAGCCTATCCCCCCCTCAACCAGAAAACCAACCCACATCTTTACAACCAACCTAACCCTGTTTCTCCCCGAGTGTGCTCACCCTCTTCTCATAATTGTCCTCTTTTTAACCAAATAAAAACCCACATTTGTTCTCCCATCACCAAGATAACAAACTCCACATTTTTACAGCCAACCACCATACATCCTACCCCTGTTTCGCCTCGAGCATGTTCAGCTCCTGTGCCTGGTACAGCTCGGAGGGGTCGAGTCTCACGTGCTCCATGTACAGGGGACCTGGTGTGATGTTCTGGATCTGAACCTCGAGGTACACATCATCGCACTGGAAAAGATTAAAATTATAGTCGCTGTGTAATAAAACAGCATTAAATTTCTACACAGCTAAGAATATGTAGGTACAACAATTGATGCTATTCTGACCAGAGGCATTTAATTTTTTATTGAGAAGGGAATAACTGGAATAAAAATTGGGGTGTCATCTTTTTTAGAAGAAAATAACTGGAATAAAACTTAGTGTCATTTTTTTGAGAAGGGAATAACTGGAATAAAGCTTGGGGTGCCATTTTTTATGAGAAGGGAATAATTGGAATAAAACTTGGGGTGTCTTTTTTTTATTGAGAAGGGAAAAACTGGAATAAAACTTGGGGTGTCATTTTTTATTGAGGAGGGAACAAGTGGAATAACACTTGGGGTGTCATTTTTTTTTGAAAAGGGAAAATCTGGAATAAAACTTGGAGTGTCATTTTTTATTGAGAAGGGAATAACTGGCATAAAACTTGGGGTGTCTTTTTTTTTAAGGGAAAAACTGGAATAAAACTTAGGGTGTCATTTTTTATTGAGAAGGGTGTACTGGAAATGAACTTGAAGTGTCTTTTTTTGAAAAAGGAATAACTGGAATAATATTTAGGTAGTCATTTTTTATTGAGAAGGGAATAACTGGAATAAAACTTGGGGCAATCATTTTTGATAAAGGGAATAACTGGAATAAAACTTATAGCAATCATTTTTATTGAGATGGGAATAACTGGAATAAAACTTGGGGCAATCATTTTTGATAAAGGAGGGAATAACTGGAATAAAACTTAAGGCAATCATTTTTATTTAGATGGGAATAACTGGAATAAAACTTGGGGCAATCATTTTTGATAAAGAAGGGAATAACTGGAATAAAACTTGGGGTGTCTTTTTTTTGAAAAGGGAATACTGGAATAATACTAAGGGTGTCATTTTTTATTGAGAAGGGAATAACTGGAAGAAAACTTGGGGTGTCATTTTTACTGAGAAGGGAATAACTGAAATAAAACTTGGGGCAATCATTTTTGATAAAGAAGGGAACAACTGGAATAAAACTTATGACAATCATTTTTTTATTGAGATGGGAATAACTGGAATAAAACTTCCAGGGAATCATTTTTGAACGAGAAAGGAACAACAGGAACAACACAATATATTAGTACTGTTATCGTTAAAAAAAATAATATTTGCACATTTTTACCAGCAAATTATATCGGAAGCTGTGCACATTACGCTTGAATGCAAAGCTTATTTAATAATTACAATGCATTTTACAATTTCAGTCTACAAAACTGCCATTTTGTGTAATGACAAATTTCAAACAAAGGGAGGCAACTGTTCTTTTTCTGTTAATTGCTTCCTTTTACATGAGAACCATTATCAATGCTTGGGATATTCTAATTGCTAGAGAAAATATTTGTTTTTTGGTACCTCAACAAATTGTGTTTGTAATGCAACTTATTAAATATTTTACAAATTAACATGTTTACATCGCTAGCGCATGGAGTGAATATTTTGAAAACAAGAGTATAAAATTATCACCTGTCTGAACAAAATGATAATACTGCTAACCATTCTTTTTGGATGGTTACGTCTTATTATTGAGGTTATGCATGATTTAAAGGGACTATGTCAACGAAAAGAGCCTCAAGGAGGTAATTTCTTTAAAAAATCTGCAATTAAGATATTAAAACTAGCATATAATAATGGTTAAAATAAGGTATATATAATTGGAGTTCTCACATTCGAAGATAAAAATCAGTTTATAATATAGGTCGTGTTTGTTTGACCCTTTTCATGTTTACATTTTGATGTCATAATTGTGAGTATTTTGTATAACCATAGTTTATAGACATTACTTTACAAAGTAGAATAGCACAGTGGGTTAAAGCGCTGTCAACTCTCATTATTTCTTCGTATGGCTGCTAGGTCGTGAGTTCGAAGTCTGTTTGGGATTTTAATTTTTTCAAACATTTTTGCTGATTTGTTTTTATCAAATATATCATTAATATGTATTATATTATTTATTTATTATTTATCCGATTTATATGGCAATAGGAAACAAACTTTTTGTCACATAGTCCCTTTAAATTTTCCAACAATTTTAAATATAACTGAAAGGTCTGAAGTGTATTTAAATGAATTAAAAGGATGACACCATTAATATAAAAAATAATCTAATCATAAAAGATGAGTAAGTATGGTATACCGGAAAATAAACAAGATTTGAACAAGAAAGCCCTATGTCAAGGACCCACACACAATGTGTTGTACTTCTGTTTAAAGAGTGTATGTACGATCTTACAACATATATATTCACATAAATTAAAACAACCTGATAAAGTTAGTTACCATAGTTACCATATGCTTCGATTTAAAATGGAAGAAAAGTTTATAAGAACCATTGTTGTAAATCGCATACTTGGCTACTTTTTAATCCCAACTAGTTTTTGTCTGTACAGCTGGAAACTCCAATACAGGTATATACGGTGACAAGACAGTTTGTTTTAGGTTACAGAACAATAATAAACGATGGAAAAGTCAACACTCGTGTTTGTTGAGTTATTCGATATTTTATAGTCGGTTTAAATTTTGTTGATTATGAGGGAATTAACCATTTACTGAAAATAGGGGGAATCGCAATTCTCTGCTTATAACACGTTGCAATCGTCTGCATTTATAAATTGTCTGATTTACCTGTAATGACTCGTTCATGATAATAATGGTTCTCACTTGCAGTTTTAACGTCTGTAGTGTTTCCTGCATGATGTGTATGTGTATATGTCTGCTTTCAAGTAGCATTTTCACTTTTATCTGCTTATTTTGAAAACAATGGATATGAATTATCGTTCATGCACACTTTAATTGGCCTTCTTATATTACAGCTCACAAATCAAACAAACACATTCATTATTTTACACAGAAACACTATTTAATACATGATAATAACAACATGTGTTTAAATAAGCAGAGTACAACAAAAGCACCCATTCCAACTAAGATGCCCATCAGAATCCATAAGCAGGTATTTCCTCACAGAAACTTGCTTTATGGCATTTTATTTGCTGTTACATTCTATGGTATGTGTATTTCCTTGTTATGTTTTTTATAAACCACAGATGGGTGTACCTCCAGTTATTGATACATATGTTTTACTTTTTTTGTAAAGGTCACTCGGAACATGAGGTCAACCAAGTGGCAACTGGAAACTCGAGCTATTCTGCTTTGTAAGAATACACATGAAAAATATTATATTACAAGATATGCACAACTTTGGCGTCAACATGTAAAAATATTTTTGAAGTCTGAATGAAATAACTCCACCTGTGTTTGAGGAAAAAGCTGGTTGAAAAACATAAACATATCCAAATTAATGGAAAATAATGTGAATGTAAAATTTCAAAGAGTAAAAGGACCATCATTGTGACAAAATTAGAGCTAGAGTTACCAAACTTAGCCTCTGGGTTCATTGTCATATGGGAAATAAATGTTTTCAGTTTGAATGGAATCCCTCCAGCCATTTTTGAGAAACTAGCTTTCTGAAAAACGTAAACCTAGTCCAGACTACGACACAGCAACGACTAGAATAGATTGCATTTTCTTCAAAAAGTCGAGCTAAAAACTGCATTATAACAAATAGTAATTCCAAAATAATTTCTCAAACTTAAATTGTTTGGTTTTAAGCTGGTTTTTAATGTAAATGACAGCAAGCAAAATATGAGAGAAATCATCAGCAAATATCCAATAGCTCAAACATTTTAGATATAATTGCAGAACTCTGAAAATCATGCAGCCTTAAAGCCTTAAAGCAATATGGTAAACAGTTTGTACACTTACTACATAATCCTGTGCAATATATAGAAACACAGATATACATTATATAGTTTACATATTGCTCTATAAAAAATACACTAAATGTATAGCTTTATAATAGAAAAGAAACTGTATTTATTCTATCATACAACATGGCTTGGTCCAAAACTAACGAAACACAAATATTATATCACACAGAGTAGTATTTTTTCCAAAAAATGTTTACTAATGAAAACATAAGCATAAAATAAGTACCACATAAAACAATACTGTAGTAATTGTCAAAAGATTCTAGAGCCAAACAAATTTATAAAGTCAAATACTTCATTACAAGAGGCAAATCTTTAAAAAAAGAAAACGTTCAAGAATAAAAATGCAAATACATTTTCAAATCATCAGTCAATAGTTTTACCTCAGCATTGTAAAACTTTGTCTTGACATCCAGTGGTTTTAAAACCTGAAAACGCAAGAAAAACGATGTAACAAGAAATAATGCACCTATCAATATTTTCCCCCAGTGGAGGAATGGTGGGCTGACCAGGGGACTAGGCTAATTTTATTCTTTGGGGTCTAATTCCCCACCCTAGAGCCAAGCATTTTGGTCTAAATCGCCACAGTGGGAGATGCATGGGTGGCCCAATATGACCAGGATCTAAAATCCGACGAAGTCAATTTCCCTGGACCCGGAATTATTTGGCGTGTTAAATTCCCGACAGTCGGGAATCACTTTCAGTCTAAAGCCCGCTGCTCCCCACCTGGCGGAAAATATTGATAGGTGCATAATCAAGAAAAAACACTAGTATGATTATAAAGTTGTTAATGATAGCAGTTGTGCAACATAACAGAACAAGAGCTGTTTGTAAAACAGGTGCGGGCATACCTCTAGGTTAAAAGCAATCTGTAAAATATCAAGTCTGGAGAAGATCGGATGAAAACTGTTAGACATTGAAAGCAGAAACTGCTAAAAAGGCCAATTCAAAAACATCAAGGTCCATAACTCTGTAGTTCCTTTTGTGAATTGGTTGAACATCGAACTTGGCTAAGATATTACGCCCATAAAGATTTTCATAAAGTTTGGTGAAGATCTGATAAAAGCTGTTGGACTTAGAGCGGAAATGGCTAAAAAGGCCATCCTAAGATAAATCAAGGGCCATAACTCCACAATTGCTGGAGCGATTTGGCTGATTATCCAAGGTGGCCATGATGTTATACCCACAAACATTTTTATTTATTTATTTAATTA
The DNA here is from genome assembly GCA_027627225.1 of Congeria kusceri. NCBI lineage: Eukaryota > Metazoa > Mollusca > Bivalvia > Myida > Dreissenidae > Congeria > Congeria kusceri. The sequence continues at coordinate 63,679,208 of CM051032.1, forward strand.
TTATACTTATGGCAAACAAACTGCATCAAGCACCTGGAATTTGAAGAACTTTCTGAAGGCCATCTCTTCAACGGACTCGGTCGTGTATCGCACAGCACAAACAAGGCTGAAAATAACATAATTCTGATGTCAAGTTACGAAATAAGCAAGTATTGTGTGGCTGTTGTCGACAGTAATTAATTTTTGTTAGATTATGTCTGACCTGAAGAATTTTAGCAGATTTACCACATTTTGAACAAGAGGGCCATGATGGCCCAAAGCGCTACTAGAGCACTGGCAAGGACAGAGACCAGCTCTGACATCTGAATGTCATTGAGTACAAACTTACCCACATCAGACAAATTACTTACTGTAGTTAACCTGGCAACTGACAGGCGCTATACACATGCTTATCGGTCCTTCTACTTTTATTCACCCGGCAATCCACAGGTGCAATACAAATGCATTTACGGTCGAAACTGGTTGGGACCCAAACAAACAACAAGTAATCAGTTGCATGTCTACCATGCCCAATCACATTATCATTACATAGAGGTTCATCTAATCTCTGCAATCACATGAGCTTCAAACATCCAGCTGAATTCCATATATGGTGTTTTGTTCTTATTTTTACAGAACAATAATTAAAACAGTCTTAAGTGACAGCTATTTTATGGTCTTACACAAACTTGGCTAGTTTGGTCACAATTAGGTTTGACTTGAGTTAAATTTCTACACTTGGCAGTTTTGACAACTATTTTCAAAATGGCATCCGATTTCTTAAGTCATTAAATTGCAAAACTATTCAAATATGCGTTAATATTTCGTGAAATAATATAACTTGTTGCGAAAAGCATGATTTAGTGGTAATTTTTTCTTTATTTTGGTCTGATTTTTCAAAATCACCCCGCATCCATGGAGATCTCTATATACATGATGCTTTGCGCGCTTGCTACCTAGTTACATACAATATACATAGTATTTCTGGGGTCCGCTTAAGTAGAAGTGGTTCTTTTGTTAGCCCGGGGGCATCATTTTAATAAATTTTAGTAAAGGCCCATAAGGCGATGCTACATACCAAATATCAAAGGCCCAAGCAGTGTACTTTCTGATGAGACAATTTTTAAGGATTTTTCCTATTAAAGTACAGACGAAAAACATCGCAGAAGCTCCTTGCATTTGGCCAGTAGAGATAAACATAGGATTATCTACCAGTTATGAACAGCTCTCTAAGATATTAAATGTCTCCGTTGTCACCCAAAACCTACATGTGATGTTAATGATCTCATTGGTTAATAGTTCAGTGATGATTGTTTAGCAATATCTACCAATTATAAAACAAAATATCCATAGCAAGGCAAATGTCTCTGTTTTCACCAACAAATGTACAGGTGAATCCCAACCCCCTTTATATTATGTTGTATCACACTATCAATGCTCTCACTGGGTTTGAGGAAACCTTAATAGTAATGTGACAAATAAAAATACCTCAACTTAGCTACTGATTATATAGACCAAATATACATCGCAAGACAAATGTCTCTGTTTTGACCACAAATGTACGTGATTTCCAACTTCTCACATTGAGTTTGAGCAAACCTCAGTACTTAAGTGTGAAACACAGATCTGCTATGAACAAAATATCTCTTTCTAGATATATGTCCATTTTTACCAGAAACGTACATGTGATGCCCAACTTTGTTGACCACATGTTAATAACATAGACAATACTATCGTAACTTTAAGTGTTTAGGTGTATCTACAGATTATTTCACCACAAACATGTGATTCCCAACTTTGTTGACCTCATGTTATATCACATAGATGGTAGCATCGTAACTTTTAAGTGATGCTGAATATTTCACCACCAACTCACATGTGATTTCCAACTTCCTTGACCTCATGTTGTATGACATCGTCAATGCTCTCGTTGGGTTTGAGGAAGGTCACTGGTTCTGTATTCACTCCCTTCAGCAGCAAACGCTGACCGTTCACCTGCAGATCTGACTGTGAAATGGAAAGAAAAGACGGCACTGAATGTATTTGCTTCCTTTACTATCACAATGATTGTTGTTGGGACTAGTGAATATTTGGTTCTGTGCTGGTCGGAATCAAAAGAGTGAATCCACTTTCACAGGAAGGAAAATGGGTCACATATTGAAATGTATATTATATGTCAGTAGGTCCGCAATCTCATTAAAATCAAATCCTAAAATGGTTAGGATCTGAAGACATCGTATAACAGGTCACGTTCGAATGACCTTCCAAACAATATAAAAACATCAGCCCTGCTGCGCCCAATGAAATTGCCTTTTGCACAGCAATGTTTGGCCACAGTGTTTGAAAAGTGATGCATTTCCAGCTGATACTCATGAATAAATCATTTACAGTTAATTTTCACGGGGATAACAATGGATATAGTGGTACTTTAGGAGAGTAAACATCCAAAGTTCACGTTAATTTCGTGCTTAGTATGTGTGGTTTATATATGAAGTTATACCACAACATTTTGAAGGCAACAGTTTGATTGGCTCCTAAAAAAGGTCATCTGAACATGACTCCTAATGCGAAGTCATCAGATCCAGTCAGCGGAAAATATAATAGCGTCAGACTGGAGATAATTTTAATGAGATTGGTAGGTCCGGTAAGTGTTTCAGTAGTATAAAGCTATGTTTGATTCTAAACATATCAAAGGACATTTGGCATTTCACAGGACCAGCTTGACAGAAACCAGCCAGGTCCTTCGGTCAGACTCATCTGTGAATACATTGCTTCATACCTTTTACCGATTATAAAATCTAATAATTTCTGTACACAGTTAAAGGGGCATATCCACGGTAGATCGGCAATGATATTTTCAAGATTCTGTGTTTGATAAACACACATGCCCCCGCTTGGTGCTGGATAGCCCATTTCTTAGTCCAAATTAGGTCAAGGTCAAGGTCAAAGTGAGGCTGGGTGATATGGGTGGATTGGAAACGGTCATAAGTAACAACTGTGTAAATATCCAAGTATTGTAGTAAGCGGTGTTGATGCTAGACGAAATGGTAAAATCTAGTTAACCAAGAAATGGCACTTTTGAATTATTATAAGTGCAAATTAGGTCAAGGTCAAGGTCAAAGTGAGTTTGGGTGATATGGGTGGATAGGGAATGGTCATTAGCAACAACTGTGTAAGTATCGAAGTGTTGTAGTAAGCGGTGTTGGTGCTAGACGAAACGGTAAAATCAACTTAACCTTGTCACGGACAGAAGGACAGGACAATCACTATATGCCACCTGCATCAAGATGCCAGGGGCATAACATAAAGTTCATTTACAGAGAATAAATATTGAAGCATTCATTGTTCAATAACATGATCTTATGCCTATAAACATTTGACAAGTATATATAATTTTAATATATAAACAGTGGTCATCTCTGACACATTTGTGGGCGCAGGAAAATCAGTAGTAAAATCAACATGAATAAAATGAAATGAAGTACCGTTACACGCATGCGCAACATTGATAAATGTTGCTTAGCGTAGGAAAGTTTTCATTGAACTGTGCTATTTTTTAGGTGTGAGTTTGAATCCAGCTAAATATATATTAAGCCAACGGTCTTTTGAAAGGGTAATTTCCAAAACAGGCATTGTGGAAAACTACATCTTTTCTTTGCAGGCTACGAGTCAGTAAGTCGAATCCTGAAAAAATCCTTCTTCAAAACAGCAAAAATTAACGAATGTTTTCTTAACTTTTTGTTATTTAAGATAATGTATGTCTGGTGTAGTATATTTATATCATGTGATTTATTACAATTACAGTTTCTAAAAAAGTCAATTCATTAAAAATGTTATGTCAAATGAATGACACCCCAATTTTCGCTATTTACTTAAATGTAGCATGGAAAATCGAGAGCAAGTATTGTATGGCCTTCTTTGATTCAGTAGGCTACAAATCACTAACAATCGATGCTCCTAACTACCACGCTTTATCGGTTATTCTGCATGGCTTGTTGCATATTGACTTGTTAACTGGCATGTATATAATTTTGTTTGCACTAGATAATTAGCTTGAAAAATATTTGTTCGTTACTGACAAATAATTTTTGGTTACTCTTATATACAATTGAATAAGAAGCCATATGATTAAGTTTAATGGTGGGAAATTGATTTTCATTCAAACAAATGTTTCAGTTTTAGCAAAAATGCACTCATAATTCACATGATTTTAGTTTCTTTTGTCGCCAACAGTCTCTCTACGCTGTCAGCGTTTTGATTCAATTACAGGACTGGCTGGAAACTAACCAGTCAGGTCCTTCGATCAGACACTTCTTATCATATCTGAGAGCTGGGAGTCTGTGAATTTGACATATCCACAACATTGAAAGAAGCAAGTTTGTAACAGAAAACTTAGTTGTATTTCTTTGCAAACCAACCTTCAAGAGTATGTCCGTGCAAGTCTGGCTACTCTCATTGTGAACACTGATATAGCTGGAGAAGGTCTCACCCAGGAAAATGTTCCTGCAAAAATTTTTAAACAAGTTGAATACTGATGTACCAAATTGAACATAATATATGATAATTAACATGAAATATTTAATTGAATTTATATGAAAGCATTATAAAGAACAATTAGTTTTACAGGACAGAATATAAAACCCTAAAGGCAATAATTTTGATAAATTAATATACATTTAAGCACATTTATTTGTTTCGCCTGATCCATATTGTATATTATATAGCCAAAGATACGAACTTAAACAAGATTAATAAACAATATAAAAGCGAAATTTGACATCACACATTCAGTGATGTCACACAATGTGAAGCACATGCTTGTCTTGCGACTACTAAGCTTTTACCAAGGAAAGACAAATCCTGTTAACCCTACAATAGTTTTTTTGATTGCCTCCCCTGCTAGAGACTCGAATGAGAGTGCAAGACAGAGTGTGTGTACACCAAGTCAAAAATGACCCTTCCGTGTATGTGCAAGGTTTTCTGAGTAATTAAACTACTTTCTTATTGGTTTCTTACTAATGTAAGACCTTTAAATTGATTTACTTTCAAAGTAAATGTGGTAGAATGTTATCGAATAACCCTACAAAACAGTAAACAAACTACAAAGCATTTATATCTTTACACACCTGGTCTCCTTTGCTTATTTTTGTTTACTATTCTCAGATTTATCTTTCGCCCCTTTATTATTGCGTATGTGGAGAAAAATAAAAATTTTGCTAGTAAACAGTCTGAGTAAAGCGGACTGTCACTGTGACACAACCGCAATTCATAGAATGAATCCTAGAGGCATAACTTACCAGTTAAATAAATGCATACGTATGCGCAACAGAAAACAGACTGTAAAATAACCTACTTGCCCAAAACCCAGGGTAAGTAATAATCAGTTCATGACATGCTTTACCCAGAATTCTGTGGCAGAGTCCAAAGGTCGCTTACTCCAAAGTAGTTGAGATAAACAAAGCAACAACAAGAACAATGCCTTACCCAAAATTCTGCGGCAGAGTTAAAAGGTCACTAACTCCAAAGTAGTCAAGATCTTTCGGCTTGGAAATGTCAGAGCTCATCTGTTCCTCCGTCAGCGTGTGAGCGAAGTCTCGCGCGTCACTCAGTATCGGGTGGAACGGCATCATCGTGGGTTTCGTTAGACGCATCACTGAAAACACAACGAATATGGCGTAAGGTTTGAACTTGAAATGATCATTACAGACTTTCCGAAAGCTCCAAAAAAGTGTCAGACATTGGGTCCGACAACCTGTCAAAACTTGCCGGACCAAAATAAAATTTGCCAGACCGAAATTTCATTCATATATGTAAAGTCTATAGTATACATGTATGCACTAGTGTGTTTTCGCAATCTCCAACAGCAAACGTAACTTGCTCACCGTTTTCATTGTTGTTTAACATCCATAACATAAAATATACGATATATTTAATTAATATCAAACTACGATATGACAACGCAAATCCGAAATGCCTATCCAAATTTTACTGTTCACGAGACTTACACACATATTCTATTGGGGTAATAAGATAATCATGAAAGAGCATGAACAAAAAATTATGATTAGATCCATGGCAGGGCCGATTCGCAAAATGCGGATCACAATATAGCGGAGCTGTATTCAATTGCTCCGATATTAGGTATTGTTTATCCAGTTACATATAGGAATAAGTCTTGAAAAAGTTGTTGGACGGTCGGACCGATTCTTAGTAAATAAATGTCGGACCCACTCAAAATTTGCCGGTCATGTCCGTCGGACCGACGGTTTTCGGGAAGTCTGTCATTAGATAGGCGGTGAGAGCCACAAGATACCCAGAAGGTGATCTGGATCATCACAAACCCATTTGTTCACAGTGGCCCATTTCCAGCCTTCCCAGAAAATTTCTGGCAAATACTTTCATGACTAGTTTGTGTAAAGTAAAACAAGAGGGCCCTGAGGGCCCTAGGACGCTCACCTGAGACCTTGTAACCCAATTGGAATTTGCATCCCCGAAGCGTTTGCTTATTTTTATCCCAGGGGCATAAGTTGAACAACCTTGAACAAACCTCTGGGCTTTGCGGTTTCAGGTAAAGATTTTTAAAGTCATTTTGCTATTTAAGTCTATATAAACCATGTGACCCCTCGGGGGGTGGCCAGATTTGACCCCAGGGGCATAATTTGAACAATCTTTGGAGAGGACCACAATGCAATGTTACGTACCAAATATAGGAAAGCTGTGGGCCTTGCGATTTCAGGTAAAGATTTTTTAAGTCATTTTGCTATTTAAGTCCATATAAACCATGTGACCCCTCGGGGGTGGTCAGATTTGATCCCAGGGGCATAATTTGAACAACCTTTGGAGAGGACCACTATGCAATGTTATGTAACAAATATAGGAAAGCTGTGGGCCTTGCTGTTTCAGAGGAGAAGATTTTTAAAGTCATTTTGCTATTTAAGTCTATGTAAACCATTTGACCCCCCCCCCCTGGCGTGACCAGTTTTGACCCCACCCCAGGGGCATAATTTGAACAATCTTTGTAGAGGACCACTATACATTGTTACATACCAAATATGAAACCTCTAAGCCTTGCGGTTTCAGGGGAGAAGAATTTTGAAGTCATTTTGCTATTTAAGTCTATATTAACCATGTGACCAATGGGGTGTGGTGTGTTTTGACCCATGGGGCATAATTTGAACAATCTTTGTAGAGTACCACTATAGGATGTTAAATACCAAATACAAAACCTCTGGGCCATGCGGTTTCAGAGAAGAAGATTTTAAGACATTTTGCTATATAAGTTTTTATAAACCATGTGACCCCCTGGGCGTGGCCAGTTTTGACCCCAGGGGCATAATTTGAACAATCTTTGTAGAGGACTACTATACAATGTTATATATCAAATATGAAACCTCTGGGCCTTGTGGTTTCAGAGGAGTTTTTAAAAGTCATTTTGCTATATATTCTATATAAACCATGTGACCCCCGGGATGTGGCCCGTTTTGACCCCAGGGGCATAATTTAAACAAACTTTGTAGAGGACCACTAAAGGATGTTACATACCAAATCTGAAACCTCTGGGCCTTGCAATTTCAGAGGAGAAGATTTTAAAAGTCATTTTACTATATATTCTATATAAACCATGAGACCCCTGGGGAGTGGCCCATTTTGACCCCAGGGGCATAATTAGAACAATCTTTGTAGAGGACCACTATAGGATGTTACATACCAAATATGAAACCTCTGGGCCTTATGGTTTCAGAGGAGAAGAGTTTAAAAGTCATTTTGCTATATATTCTATATAAACCATGTGACCCCCGGGACGTGGCCCGTTTTGACTCCAGGGGCATAATTTGAACAAACTTTGTAAAGGACCACTAAAGGATGTTACATACCAAATATGAAACCTCTGGGCCTTGCGGTTTCAGAGAAGAAGATTTTAAAAGTCATTTTGCTATATATTCTATATAAACCATGAGACCCCCGGGGCGTGGCCAGTTTTGACCCCAGGGGCATAATTTGAACAATCTTTGTAGAGGACCAATATAGGATGTGACATACCAAATATGAAACCTCTGGGCTTTGTGGTTTCAGAGGAGATTTTTAAAGTCATTTTGCTATATATTCTATATAAACCATGTGACCCCCGGGGCGTGGCCCGTTTTGACCCCAGGGGCATAATTTGAACAATCTTTGTAGAGGACCTCTAGAGGATGTCACATATCAAATATGAAAGGTCTGAGCTTTGCGGTTTCATAGAAGAAGATTTTTTAAGTTTTCACTTTTTAAATCTATTTTTAGCTCTGGTGACCTACATATTCAGCGGACCGGAAAGATTTGAACAACTTTGAAAGAGGTCCACCCAAGGATCATTCCTGTGAAGTTTGGTGAAAATCTGCCAAGCGGATTAGGAGGAGATGTTGTTTGAATGAAAAGTTGACGACGCACACAAGCATGCACGCACGACGGACAACGGGCGATCACAAAAGCTCACCATGAGCACTTTGTGCTCAGGTGAGCTAAAAAACAACAACAAAAACAAACAAACAGACACAACAATCAAGCAAACAAACTCAGTTGCGGGGGTAAAAACAAAGCTAATTACTGGTTAACCTGGTCTTACTTGCAATTTTCAAAATGGCTGTGAGACTTTCAAAGCAAGTAAAAATTTACTTTCAAATTAAAAAGTGTTGTGAGCTCCTGAAGGCACAAACAAGGTGTAGCATGATCTGAGAAAAGGCACAAACAAGGTGTAGCATGATCTGAGTAAAGGCACAAACAAGGTGTAGCATGATCTGAGTAAAGGCACAAACAAGGTGTAGCATGATCTCTGAGTTGAGGCACGAACAAGGTGTAGCATGATCTAAGTAAAGGCACAAACAAGGTGTAGCATGATCTGAGTAAAGGCACAAACAAGGTGTAGCATGATCTGAGTAAAGGCATTTGAAGTTTAATTTAGATTTGAATAGCAACAATAAACATAAATGTCTATAAGGTACATTTTAATATTAGATAGAATTTTATTTTCACCTGTGTTTACATTTTTTAGTGAGACAAAACTAAACAAGTTCCTCGTGTTGCATTCAGAAATCATACAACTTGCCCAAAGTTAACAAAGAATATACTAATTTGATCCAAATCTTGAGTCCTCACAAAATGCAGCCTTAGGAGCGGAGGGACTATCAACTTTGAAACAGCATGTTTCTTTATGTAGATAATACACCACATAAGCATGGACCTAACTGGCTATAGGAAGACAGTGGCCCAGCTTGATTTGACACATCGGCGTACCCCAGTTTACGCCGGTTATTATGCCGCTGATTCCAAACCGGGGCATTCGGGGCACGCCGATATCAGCCAGGCGGCTCAACATTGGCCAAATCGAGTAAATCGCCGGTACCCACTAAGGAGACTTCTTTCAGACACTGTAAGAAACCTTATTGGACCCAAAATTAATTGGAGATAAACTCAAACATTATTAAGATGTTTACTGTGAATAAACCGATCATAACTTCCATGTTTTCACCGGTGATAAATGAATAACCCAAATGCCAGTAATTTACGTTACTGTTTGTTTGTTTGTTTGGATTTTTCGCCGTATTCATATAACAGCAGTCAGTTAACCTACTCACACTTTTCCTGGGGAAGCTGGTTTACCAGTACTAAGTGCACATAGTTATGCCAGTAACTGACAACTGCCTTACTTGAATCAGAGGTAGGGGGAGAATGGCTGTAGAAATAATTTCATGACCAATCCCCACACAAGTTATGTGGCCGGGCTGGGAATCGAAACAGTGATCCTCGGATTTGTAGTCCAGCGCTCTACCAACTAAGCTAGCAGGCCCGGCAATTTACGTTACTATAATTGTTACATAAATTTGTCAGGCAAATTTAACAAATTAGCATTGACAGAAAATAATTGCGGAAATGAATGAAAATTATTATATATCAGACAAGTGTGCATAGTTATGTTAAATAATATAATATATGTATCGTCAGTTTTGCAAATATTGTATTCATGCTACGTAAATGAAGTAAAAGTAACATTTTGACGTATTAAGAGACTCCTTCAACCGCATTTTATTTATAGAAAGATGTTAAATAGTTTTTTTAATTGAATAACATCTACAGGAGAAGTTAATAGAAAGGTGCAATTATAAATAATTCTTAATAAAACGCAACCGCAATTCAAATATAAATTAACATGCACAGTAAGTTTATACATATAAATTCCCCATTTATTGAAATTCTTGGGTTTATGATTCTCCGGACGCTAATTGATGAATGTATATCTACGCATGGCTCCGAAAGGTTTCAGAGCGCAATAATTCTCACAAAATTGGATCATTGTAATTGCTATTTATAGAGCGTGCAGCTGATGTAGGCTAAACAAAATAATGATTTTATTATGTGAATAAATATTACATTAAGTTCATGACTTACCATGAGTTAATTTGTTCATAATTTTGTTCAGTGCTCGAGTGTATGTAGAAGATATGTGTATAACTTCATTTTAACCGCTTATGCAAACAATTATATAAATTTTAATCTCCCAAAATATGCAACAGTTATTGGTGAACATAAAACCATTGTTGTAAGTTTGCATTCCCTGAAATTAGAAAATTTGCCAATACTATTGGCATTCAATTTTCCCGTTGCATAAAATTATCACAAGAAATCTAGGTCAAAAGTGATCTTAGACAGCTACGCCGAAAAACTACTATTTCTGCATATCAGTGACACATAAAATGTGTTCCACTAAATCAGGAGTTCAGAATTGCCCTCTGCCTTGATAATGAATATTTAATACGTGTCAGGCGTGTCAGGCGAGTCTTATTTGCAAAATCATCGGAGATATTTGCAAAATCATCAGAGATATATGCACAAACATCCTTGGGGGGCAAATTTAATACAATTCTCAGGAAAATGTAGGCTTTTCCTGCGTTACTATGCATACTGAGAACAACAGATAAAATGGAAATTCTTGGCTTGATAGATATTGCAAATTTGTTTTTACTAATTGGAAACATAAAAGGTTTTAAATGAAATCTTGTTTATTAATGGTAGAGATATGCAAAATGTTTCATGAATTAATTTTATTTAATGTACAATTAACATTAATATAATCAAATTAATATATCTGATACAGACAATTTATCGAACAGTTTCCTTACATAATAATATTAACTAGAAAGCACTCAGAGAGTGCAAACTTCCGCCAAGGCAGCTGATTCCCCCAATGTGTTGTGCAACTTACCATATTCGTTCAATTTGTTTTGAGATGTCATGAGATGTGTCATCACCTTATATTACCCCATAAGCATTAAGTGTTGTGCATGTCAATAAGGTCAATTTCCTTTCATCCCACAGGAGTTTGGCACATTTTATGCAGTTCTTATTTTAATATTTCTGAATTAAATTCTTTGAGATATTATTTCGTTTTTATTTTTTCAACAGCATGTTTAATGTCATTTCAAGGCGAAAACAAATATGGAATTTTTAGATAAGTATCAGTTATGACTTATTTTAGTTGTCTTCTCTTATTTATTTAACCAAACTAAAACAAGAACTGTGACAAATCCCTATGTTTTTTAAATAGCCAAAACTCCAAAATATCCTCGAGGAAAGTTTGAACGCTTACCGCCTGTTATAGTTTTCTTAGTTTAAAGGATTTTGAAAATGTGGGAAATTTTTTTAAATGGTACCGTAACAACGTTAAACAAGGCATGGTTTATTTTACTTATTACGTTAATAGCTTTGTTATTTGAATCATAGCAACAATAATACATAACAACATTGGTAAATTTTACATGCGAATGGCAAAAATGTTGTTGCTTTTAAATTTACGTTTGTCAAAATTTAGTCCCTAATTGCTGCGCACCCTAAGCAAAATGATTGCGCAGCGCCACGTCTATTCGAACGAACACCGTATTTATACTTATATACAGCATGTTATAGCAATCTTTACTCTCTCCCCAGAATAAAGAATCCTTTAAAAAATTCCTGCATCCAGACAAAGAACCTGAATCAGCGGGGTTTTTTTTACCTTGGGGGAAAGCACGGGACCCTGCAGATGCAGCATTTTACAACAAAAGGGGAATTATTTTTTTTAGAAAATCAGTAGTACATGTTTATATTCTACTTTGTTATAAAACATTAATCAACTGATTTGCTACAAATGATAACTTAGATTATGCACTAACTTGGTTTGATCAAAAATTGCTGGGAATGTTTATGCATCTATCTTCGTCAATTTTTATTCGATTTTGGTTTCTTTTTTTTCAAAATTAAACTTACATTCTGAGGGGAATTTTAAGGTAAATATAGGGAAAAAATATATACCTTTTCAGCAGGGGAATCTGGCAGAATTTCGGCCCCAAATTGGCCGTCAAAAAACACTGTGATTACAACTAAATTCAAACCATTTCCAACTGAACCAAAAAAGTTCATGCAAATCCATTAAGAACTGTCTGCACAATATTTGCAAAGTAACAAACAAACCAATGCCAGCAAAAACATATTATACTTCGCAGAGGTTTTAAATAGATGAAACATTTTCCCTTTATGCAAGAAAAAATCATAAGGGTCACTAACTTGAGCTCACATTTAAAACAGTAAACAGTTTTTAAACATTCAAACGTGCAAACTAACTAATACTTCATATGACAAAATAATCAAACAATTTAATTTGAAAAACCATAAGTAAGTGTAATAGTCATTTAAATTTCCATATTTACTGGTTCGCACATTTCGGTGACCTACAGGCAAAAAGGTATTTAATATTGTCTTTTAGTATTATATTTTCTGACTATCAGCAGATATTTGCTCTTTGACAGTAACTTATACTTCTACCCAATGTTGCCATGTTTCAATCCGGGTTACTAAGCTTGACATTGTAAAGAATAGATCTTCTATGACAATATGTCTTCACTTAAAAAATGAATTTTGGACACTGTTAAAAGTGAACACTTGGCAAAATTCCGCTAAATGTCAATATAAAAGAAAGAAACTATCAACACTCAGTTTTTGTTTGTTTGTTTGGATTGGTCGCAGATTTTAACATTTCAGTCATATCACAGCGGTCAGTTAACCTAATCACACTTTCCATGGGCAAGCTTAGATGATCTTAGCGGTTTATCAGTACAAAGTGCACATATGTATGCCAGTAGATGACAACTGCCCTACTTGAATCAGAGGTAGGGGGAGAATGGCCGTAGAAATAATTTCATGACCAATCCCCACACAGGTTATGTTGTTGGGCAGCGGTTCGAACTGACTATCCCCGGATTGACAGTCCAGAGCTCTACCAACTGAGCTAGCCGGGCTATGAAATACTGAACAAGAGAAACATTTTCTGATCGATTCAATATAATTGTTTCAACATGTTAACCCATTACCACTTGCATACCCAGCTAATCTGCTAATCTCCACCACTGATAATAATCAATAATCAGTATCTGTTGTCAATAGGCATCAGGCTGATAGTTGACACCCTCCCAATAGAGGCTATTTGGATATTAATCCACTCTAGGGGGTCTTGTGGTTCTGGCTGGTTTTATGGCCCTTGTTGTTGATCATACAGCAGAAGTGTGAATGTATAAATTGTAGCTAATTAAAAATGCTTTTCAATGGTGCTTTTTGTTTTGAAATAGACTAAGTAATAAGGTTAATAGTAGTGAATAAAATGAACACACTTGTAATGAAAACAAGAATTTTATTTGAATGCATGTTTGTTTTCTGTATATAAGAAGCAAACAAATCATATATTTACATTTATATACACTATCTGCAAGAATGAAATACAACCATAAATAATTAAAAATAAATAATATGTGAATTGACCAAAATATACACAGACATACACTGTTCTCTCTTTGAATCAAAATAATAATACTGTTATTTTTCTTTTTATCATTTTTCTATTTTTTTCACTATTTTTTTGACAAGTTCACCAGTTCCTAAATAGCTGCAGGCACTGTCATGTTGTGCCACAAATTGTGACATCCTTTGTCACACAAAGGAGTCATACACGTAGTACAACCATACCGTGTGTCAGTTCGCTCTTTCAGTACCAGGCTGTGGTACTTACAACGGCGCCTTTTGCCTGGCAGAAGACCGTGAACATGAGGTCCCACATTCTCCTTGTTCATCATGCCTACTAGTGCTTGCCCCTGACTAGCTCGCTTCCTTTTACTATAGCCTCCAATCAAGCGAAATGCCAGTTCCTCGCGGAAGTCCAGGTGGGCGAAACGTTTCTTCGAATTTCTACGTTTGCTTGTTTCCTTGAAAATGAGGTAGGCATTGACAATGGCACTGTTGACCATAAACCAAAACAAGCACCTCCACCATTTCTTGGAGTTGCGTCCCACATCATAGCACAGGCGGTATTGATCGTGGACGTCAACCCCACCCATGTACTGGTTGTAAACCTTCACGGCATGGGGTTGCTGCAGGTGCAGAATTTCAGCTCCGGTCCTACGCTGTGCTGGAAGCGACAGGGTGGGGTCGCTCAGTGTACTGACGTGGTGAACAAGCCTCTTGTCGCGCCAGACTGACGCAGTGACGTTAGAGTTGCGTTTCTGCAGGATCTTGAACTGGCCACGTTCCCGGAGATCTTTCGGTTTCTTCAGTGAGGCAGGGTACTGCTTTCTGTTCACACGAACAGTCCCACAGGAGTACAAACCATCGTCCAGTAGTTTCTCCATCAGGGCGACACATGTGAAATAATTATCACAATAGACTTCCCGGTAAGTTCCACGAATGTCGCTTGTCATGTTTCTTACTACATTGTACGAAAGTCCATTTTCTGTTGTATTGTTTTGTTTGCCGAGGTAAACACTGAACTTGGAACAGTAATAAGTGTTCGAGTCGCACAACATCCATATTTTAATACCACGTTTTATGGGTTTGGCCTGCATATATTGTTTCATTGAATTTCGTCCATAGAATTTCACCATAGCCTCGTCTACCGCAAGTTGTTTACCTAGAGTGTAACCAGCTTCAAATGTTTCTGACACATGCTCAATGACTGGACGCACTTTATATAGTTTATCATAATTCTGCGATCCACGTGGGGGCTCAGATGCTCGGTCCGACACATGGAAGTACTGGTTGAGTTTCTGGAACCGATTAGATGTCATGACTGATTTGAAACCTTGATTTCCTATGAAAATGTTCTCGCTCCAGTACCTTTCAATGGTTGGCAACTCGTTGACTCCCATGAAGATGTTCAGTCCAATGAACGCTCTAATTTCGGCCTCATCAGTTTCTGTCCATCTAGGATCATGCCTCCTTTCAGTTTCCATTTTCCATTTCGCATAATTGTTTGTGTGTCTTGCTATTTCAGCGTACATTATGGGCTGGAACATTAACGAGAAGAAGTCCAGAGGAGAAGCCAATTCGTCATCAAAGTCCTGCGGAAGGTTGGGGCCTGGCTGCTCGACAAAGTCATTAAACTGAAAATAAAAATTGTAAAAATATTGTGAAATAATTGTATAAAAATCATATGTATACATCAGATTTTATGCATATATATAATCCCATATAACCTGTTTGTTGTTTTATAATTTTATTTCACTTTATATTATATATAATATTGCATATGTAATATTCATAATATATTTTTTATTTGTGAAAATATACATTCATTAATACAACTGTGCGTAATAAAATATTCATCTGACGAGTCTGTGCTTTTTATCCTGGTAAGTATACACTGACGTAAAAATTGTATACATGTAGCAGCACTTTTTTTCAGTTGACCTACTTTCGTGTCTTGAAACCCGATGTGTACTAATTATTTTCGCGATCAAAATCGTGTACTATTCTAAATATATATTATAATCTTCAACAGGAAAAACAACACTCAACGACTGCAACGTGAAAACTGTATTTTATTATAAAAAGTCGTATACAAATTCATACATGTACATACCATCAATGGAGAAAATTTTGATGTCCATTCTGTCAACGGTTCATCGTCTGAATCCGACTCACTTTCAGTAGTTTCTGATTCGTAAGAAACGTCAATGTCTGAAGGAATGTCCTCTGGTGCAAATCCTGAAAATTCTGAGCCGCTATCGTCAGAATTCGTATAATTAACATTAGTAGTGTGCAACGCGTCGTCCATCTTGGCTTGCTGTTTTGCAGAGGAAGTTCAAGGGTCGACTCGCGCATGGGTTATATGATTGGATCGTTATTTTAAGACATACTTTTAATAGTAACCATGTGCGTTTTTTACCGGAAATTGTTAAGGAGAGTTTGAATTTTCCATAGGTATATCCCGATATGACGTAATACAAACTTAAAATAGGTTGTTTTGAATCTAAATTGGAGTGCGTCGCAGTGCGTCTATAGTTAGGAGATTAGAAATGCGTCGGTGTGCGGCATCATTTATAGATCGATAATTGCGTCCATAGGCGTCAATAGGCGGTCAACTAATAATGCGTCGTGGTGAGTCATGCAGTGGTAATGGGTTAAGGTTAAACACAAAATGAATGGATTTGGGAAAATCAATATGAATATAATTAGTGTCAATCTACACTGAATATCCAAATAGAGACATATTATTGTGGTCGGAAAGTTAAACATTCCCTCTTACAAGCTAAGACATTATCTTTCCAACCATGGGACGTTTTCACTCTCATATCACTCTCATATTTCTCTCATATCCCAGTGTAAGATAGGAGCCACTTTATTCTAGTTCACATATGGGCCTACTTGTAATATAACCACATGCTCTTTATGGTTACTTTATTGGCCATTTAATGGTTTCTCAGAAGTGAACCCTTTTCACTGGTAACTGGGATCAATTTATGGTAACCCAGTGCAATATCAATTAGAAAATATTGCCACCAATTTGGTTCACACAAACTGACACTGATAAAATGTATTTCAAATAAAGAGTAGGCGCTCTATTGGTAAATTATTAAATTTCACATAAAATGTATTTTTTCAATAAATAAAGAGCAGGTGCTTTTTTGGTTTCAAATGTATTTAAAAAAATTAAGAGCAGGTGCTCTTTTGGTTCATAAATGTATTTTAATAAATGAAGAGCAGGTGCTATTTTGGTTTATAATGCATTCCAATTAATAAAGAGTATGTGCTCTTTTGGTTTAAAATTATTTCAAATAGAGAACGGGTACTGTTTTGGTTTAAAATACATTTCAAACAAGAATGCCATTTTCACAAAGATAACGCCGTCAAAGAAGCTTTTTGGGGGTAAAGATTCACCGACTAAAGAGAAACAAATAAAAAAGTAATAAGGTACAGTCATGGTATTTGTGCACCTAAATCATCTCCAAAGCCTCTCTCTGCTTGGTGCGTTTAAGTATCAAAACAGTTCAATATATATACTTAAATGTATAATGAAGACGATAAAATAAAAAATCCATCCAAACCGGACAAAGATAATAATGCTCTGGACAATGTAAAGGATTGAATTCTTACATTTGACCTTTGACCTTGAATTGTGACCTTGACCTTGGAGGGCCCGTGTTCTTGCATGTGACACGCCCCCTAATCATTGCCAAGTGATCTGAAAATTCAACCTTGCTGGACAAAGATATGCTCCGGACAAAGTATTAAGCATTTACTCTTAAATCTGACCTTTGACCTTGAATTATGACCTCACCATGCTTGTCACTTCTGCCAAGTTATTTGAAAATCCATTCATACTGGACAAAGATATAATCCAAGCAAAGTGTTATGTATTGATTTCTTAAATTTGGCCTTTGACCTTGAATTATAACCTTGTCCTTTGACCTAGGGACCTGGTTCTAGCGCGTGACACTCTGTCTCATCATGCTTGTCACTTCTGTTCAGTTATTTGAAAATCCATCCATGCTGGACAAAGATCTGCTGGGGACAAAGCTTTTCCGCCTCAAATAAGAGAACAGAGCTTTCTAATGTAAGGTAACACAATATTTTGTAAAAGTCACGAAATAAATACAAAAAATGACACCTTTTTTTTTTTTCATAAAAAGTTCACCGACAACAAAGATCGAGAAAGAATTGACTCCAAAATTAATAAATGTGAAAATTGCGATTGACGAAACATCGTTTTTTTTTTTCAGAAGAAGCGAAGATCAAGATTTATATGAAACACCACTCTTCAGCCCACTTCTGTTTGACAGACCCTTTAAAAAATGGTTTATTTCACCATAATATCCAGAATGTCCTATTAATCAACAACATCTAGCACTATTTGTACAATAACAACAGCTTTACACATGAAGTATGACGAGAAACATATAACATGACATGTAATGTTTCATGATATGGACAAAGTAAATGGGGGGTGGGGGGAGGATGTTGATAAAATACAGCCAAATTCATAACTTCCAGAAAATTTCCTAGTGCAAAAATTGATCCGATAAGGTCCAGAGAAGCAAACCAGGAAAAGTATGGTCTGCCTTTGAAAAGACATATCACAAATATTTAAAGAGGCTCTCGATCAAAAGTCTATCGCGCAACCACAAGTGACAGCACTCATATAAATCAACATGTATTTCTAACATTATATACTAGCCCAGCCTGACTTATATAAATTAACATTTTAATGGTAAGTTAGTGATACACATGGTGTCAAAGATATAAACAAAAAAACTGTCAAAGAAGTATTCCAGTTATTCAATATTCTTATTTTTAGTCAAACTATGACCATGACCTCAACCTCACCCACCATATATGCAATCCCAAAATAATAAGGTCTTGATATCAGGTATCTATATATGAAGTTTAATTACAATATCTCAATTCATTTTTCTATTTTTAGTAACAGTGAGCTTGACCGGACCCCACCCACCCCATTTCCAAAGCAAGGTCTTGATGTATTGTTAAGTATCATTACAATAGCTCAATTCGTTCTTGAGCGTTTTTCTATTTTTAGTAATGGTGACCTTAACCCCACCCATCCCATGTGCAATCCGAGGCACGGTCTCGATATAAGGTATCTTTGTATTAAGTTTCATTACAATAGCTCAATTCGTTCTCGAGTTATTGAGCCGAAACCATTTTTCTATTTTCAGAAACAGTGACCTTAACCCCACCCAACCCATAATGCAAGCGAGGTCTTGATTTAAGGTATCTATGTATGAAGTTTCATTAAAATATCTCAATATGTTCTAAAGTTTTTGAGCGGAAACCCCAGTTTAATGCCGCCCGCCAGCAAGCCTGCCCGCCCGACAAACGACATACCCCAATCTAATAACCCAAATTTTTAGAAACATTTTGTTAATAAGGAATATGAACATTTTTTCACCTTCAACATGAGAATATCTTATGGGTCTGTTTTTCATTCCCACATGCTTACAAAATTTTGAGTAAATGTACACCCTGATTGTATTTTCTGTGTGTATCTGATTGGATTTCTACATTTCAAGTACACGTGTACATGCCTTATCAGCTGGTCGTCTGATTTTTACTGCCAAAACAGACAGTTTCAGAGTATGGGTTGGAAAAAAATTCCCCTTAAAAAAAGAATTTTAAAACAGGAATTTCTAGAATTTATCGAAACTTTTTGTCTGTTATGCTGTTTTGGTTGAAAGACATAATTATTTTGATAATTATTATGCTTTTTATATAAAAAAAATTACTAGGATATGTTCGTCAAAAGTTACAGGCAATGTGTTTTTCAAACCTTAAAATATGAACAATAAATGTTTTAAAAAAATAAGATAATATCACTTTTAGAAAATTATTTCTTACAGCCAAAAACTGTGACACAATACCAACTGACATTTCAAAGACTACCAAAACTGCCTCAGATAATGTTTTTTCTCAACCAAAAACAGAATCTCTAATACCATTAGAGAACTCAGTGATTTGATAATTAAGAAGCCTGCGTCTTTCAAGCAAAACATAAAATGGGTTATCTGGTTTCTAGTCCAAATCAGGCCTTGAAACAAACTTTGTCTTGCTGTTTTACGACAAGGCCAGTCCCTTTTTATTTTCTGGTTTACAAAAATTATTGGGGAACATGTCCACTGGCAGGTCGAAAAAAAAAAAAAAAAAAAGTGTTCAAATCTTAACACAACAAACGATTTCCCATTAGCAATTTATAATTAATAACAATATCAACATTAAAACACACTATGATGTGAAGTTAGAATAAGACGTCAAACATGGTATAAACTGTTTTATTACACCAATGTTTCATATGCAGTTTAACCATTTGTATTTATGAATTTTACAGAGTAAATATGTGTAATAGATGCATATATTTTAACGGCATCATTAAAATTGATTTTACCACAAAGTTGTATACTTGTATGGATTTACAAAATGTAAAGTGAGATGCCTTTTTAAAAGAAGACGAGTTAACCTGCGCAGGACTGGAATCCACAACTGCCCGAACACACACAGACCTTGCAAAACGAGCTTAATCTAACCACACAACGCAAATTTTGAAAATAATTGCTGTGAGGTCTCGAAAAACATATTAAATTTAACTATATCAAGAGAAAAGTCCAATTAATATGACGTTAATTGTCTGCATTCTTATTAAGTCTTAATTCTTATTAAAAATGAGAAACCAGTTTTAACATATTTTTTTTTTAAATATTCAACTCTGTGTATATGCTAAATCTTCATGTATATATGAAATTTATCAGATATAAACTGAACTGCTAGTGTGTGTTAAATTATTGCATTACAATTGTGACAGAAACAAAATACAAGGCAAATAAGAAATTCTAATTGTGTCGCGAAAATATATATCATCAACAAAATGCAACCATGACTTTCTCTTTTAAGTGTATACGAGACAAAGCTGTCTGTCCCCACATCCTTGTTTCGATGTCCCCGCAAGATCTTTTTACTAATGATATTATTTGTTACAAATGCCACCTGAAAATATACATCCAGTGCCTTCCACAGGATTTTTTTTGGCGTCCCCGTCCCGAGAGGGGTGGGTTAGGGAGGGGTATCCCCTCCGTACGTCAAATTTTTTTGCGGCATGTGTCAAATGACGTTATCTGGTGCGTTTTAGCTATTAAATTTAAGGATAAGATGTTTTAAATTTTTTTTACAAGTTTAAACGAAATGAAATAAACGAAGCATCACCGTTTGAACGGCATACCTCTAGCCTTAAAAGCAAAAGCATCATTGTTGTTGCGAAACTGAAAGTAATGATTTTTTCCAGATGTTTATGTCCAGTGCGCATCACATTCGCACAGTGACGTCATGTCCAAACCCACTATTCTCGTCGTTCTCGAATCTTTAGGTTACACTCGATCTACTGATGGAGCCTTTTTTATTCGATTAATTATGTTCATATGGGCATGTATTTAGTGTTTTAACACTGTTTTAATCGTTACAGCTGTTGAACATAGTACTGACTGGATAATTGGTGAATTGTAAAGATCTTGATTAAAATATATTTATATTATATACATGCGTTGTTCTTGCAAAAACGGTGGGAAATTTTCCTCGTGGACATCGTGCCTGCGCGTCATATGTTAAAGACAAATGTCACTCTATTGTTTAAAACAGTGTTGATTTTCTCATGTTTCATTCTTTCCATGAATAACTGTACTTCTAACGGTAATATTAACTGTCATCAAATGGACAAGTCATTTTAAGGGCCGTCTACGAAACATGTTGAACATTATTAGAAGTTTACAATATATAATAAATTCAACAATTTACAAACTAAAAATCACTTGCTAATTTTTTGTCCACCAATAAGTAAATTTGCATGGAAAAACCACGCCAATTTGTTTATAAGTTACCTATTTTTTCTCCATTTGTGAATTTATTTATGAAACGACCCTCAAACTTGAAACACTCACTGACCACAATAACGGGATTTCTCCCTGCAAAAATCATGCATGGGATTAACATTCCTTTGACGGGAAAATAGGACACCCAATGTCTTTAAAGACCTGTATTTAGTAAAGCACATGATCGGTACACGCACGCTTTCCATGCGTGGAACGTGACGTCGTGTTTCAGCAGACATTTCGCACTCTTTTGTAGAAAACACGGGTTTTACATGGCATACATGTACATAAACAATGGCGGACGCCTTGCTTAAAAAAAATTGTCCGTGAAATTCCGGAACAATTTGTTGATCTCGATCGGCAATCATCGTGTGATACCGTCAAAAACAAAAAGCAGTTTCACGGAAGTAAACGGACTTACCGAGCAAATTATTATATTCGTACTCAAAATATTTCGAAAATTTGAACGTTTCGTCCCCGATCGGTAAAAAAAAAATCGTAATTATAATTTATTTTTTTTTCACTTTCGGAAAATTTATGTTCGCCGGTTTTGTAAACCGTAAAATCAAAAAGTCCTGGCCCAAGGTACTAAGTATGATACAGACATAAAATCATTCAAACATGCAGCAACACAATTAGCCTTTTTTATCTTGTGCAAACATTTACAGCTTTAACTATAACCAATTTAATTAATCAATACACTTTTTTTATTCGCGTAGCTGTCTAAGATCACTTTTGACCCAGATTTTCTTGCGATAATTATGCAGCGGGAAAATTGAATGACAATAGAATTGGGAAAATTTTCTAGGGAATGCAAACTTCAAACAATGGTTTAACGTATAACAATAACTGTTGCATACTTTTGGGGATTACAAATTTACATAATTGTTTACGGTTAAAATGAAGTTATAAACATATCTTCAACATATACTTTAGAACTGAGGCTAATTATGAATGCATTTTCTCATTGTATGCCATAAACAGAATGCTTTATTCATTCCCGTAACGAAATAACTATTTTGTTTAGCCTACATTTATATAAGCGGTATACGCTCTATAAATAGCAATTGTGCAATGTTCCCATTCATAAATCTCATTCACAGTGTTGCCGTTCCATGTAGCCCATTGATTCTAGCGAGTTCATCACATTCCAGAATCAGTAGTGTCATTCTAAAAATAGCGCGCGTAGCTAGCAACCCGTGTATAGCTGTGTTAATATACTCGTACATGCATCAATAATAGCGTTCAGAGAATCATAAAACTAAAATTTTAATAAATGGGGAATTTATATTTATAAACTTACTGTTAACTTGAAATAAAATTATGGTTACGATTTATAAACGATTATTTATAATTGCATCTTTCTATCAACTTCTCCAGATGTTATTTAATCTATAAAAAGATGCTACATTTTCTGTAGATAAAATGTTATGAAAGAAGATTCGGAATACGTTGAATTGTTATTCGCGTAGCATGTATACACAATTTGCAATACTAATAATACACAGGAACCCTTGATATATCATATTTCTACTGATATAACTTAAAATCGTCCTAGTATAATGAATATTTTTGTTTGCGTTATCAAAAATAAAGTCTTAACATTTAAAAAATCACTGAATGTTCCCTGACTATTGCTTTTTATTGGGATACACAGTATACATGCTTATTTGACTTCATCGTTATTATATTAGATAACTAACATGAATGGTATATTACCAGTACTATAAATAACTATATAGACTCGTCTGATACATAATAGTTTTAATTCATTCCCGAAATTATTGTCTTACATTGTTAATTTGTTAAATTGGCTTGACAAATTCAGATAACAATTATGTTAACCAAAATTATTTTGGTTATTCATATATCACTGGTGGAAACATAGAGTTGTATGATTGGTTTATTCACAGCATAGATACTAATTTTAATTTTATTTAATTTTTAAATTTATAAATTTATCTCAAATTAACTTTTGTGTCCGAGAAGTTTTCTTATAGTGTCCGAAAAATCTGGGGTAAAATAAGTCTCCTAATATTGGTGGGGACCAAAAAATCTGAGATCTGAGAAGTCACGTAACCGATCATCTTGGCCGTCTGTTTAGGTAATTTTTAAATGAATCTCAATATTAATTTCAACGCCAATAGTCTTTTTTAAAGACATTTCTTGTCTGTAGTTCAGATGAAAACTGTTAGAGCATAAACGAAACTGGTCTACCAACCTACCAACTGACCTACTGACTGACATGAGCAAACCAACATAACCTGCCATCCTCGATGGGGGGCATAATCATTTATTAATAATCATCACCTGAAATGGATAAATTTATGAAGTGTTTTATGATTGAAGAAGAGGTTCTTTTCATTGAAATTATTTAAATGTGTTTATCAGTTACCTGGCGTTAAAATTTTGTCACGTCAAGGTCTGACCTAGGGGTTAGCGTGTGAAACTTTTGATTCGGAGGTCATAGGTTCGAGACCCAGTTCAGGCAATACTTGTTTTTATTTTTTTTATTCTCTATGGAATATAATATTTGAGTTCTTCCTTACAAATGCTTTTTCAGTGTTTTCAGTTAAGACATATAATAAGATTTTTAAAAAATACGAAACCCCTTAAACATGCCCATATCAGAGTACAATGAAGTCGTGGGTCTAATATTTTATTATGCCAATAGTGCACAAAAACGTTGAAAATGCCGACCCAATATTTTTAAGCGTTATTATACCACTGACTGATAACACAAATTAACCCGCCTACTTTCTGTAATATCATGTCCCTGACTGAAAACACGTTTTAGCTCCACCCACATTAACGAATATCATGCTACAGTCCCGCCCACTTCTCGGAACTACTTTTTGTAGGCGTGGAATGTCACTTACGTGGTTAAAATGTAAACAAAGAATAGATCTATACAATGACAACATTTTAATTCACAAAAATAAAATATACTGTAACAAAGCATTTAAACATTATTCAATTAACAAGAATTAAGTTATTATGTCAATAAGCATTATGCAAAAACATGCAACGCACGCATATAAAACCTGTCAATACAATTTTAGAAAATCAGATACACAAAAATTGAAATTCATAAAAAAAGAATTGAATGAAATTGTGTGCCTGTTTATTTTATATATACAGAAAAAAGGGCTAAGGATTATGAAACAAAATCACTCAGACCATAAATTGTATCAACAACTGAAAAGGAACTGCAAAGTCCCTAATTATTAATCACTATCCGTTGCTGTAAGTTGCAGTGTACTGTAAGTGTAAGTCTTACCAAGAAAGAAGCTACTAAAACTATTTATTTTGTGTGACTTTAATACAAATGCAATGTTTTAGAAAAATTCTATTAAGAGCAGTTATTTTAAATAGACAATTGAACTGTTTTAATCATAAGAAATCAAACAAATACTAGAATTTGACCAGGTAACAACAATCATTTTATTTAAAATGAAGCGTAAAAAAAAAAAAAAAAATGTAAAAAACAAACAAACAAAAAAAGCATGCTGTTTAAGAAATTATGGTCAATTTAACAGAAATGAACTATTACTTTTCATCAGAAATTCAAAAAGATATCTATATAATAAAGATAATACTAAAGTAGCCAATGTAATTTGATCCACAACAAATTAATTTATTTAAAAGTTAAAGAAAAACATTCAATTTTAGTGAACTTAAATGCAGAAAACCCAATGTGTTTAAAATTACTTCAGTCCAAAATGAACAAGGGAAATAAATGAGAAAAAGCAAATAAGGGAAATGATGCACAACAAGAGAAGAACATGAACTTGAAAAAAATATATGATGGTCAACTAGGAATTCTTCAATTTACAGTAAAAACAAAATTCAATGCTGTATGGAATAGGTAAGACATTTTTTTTGTATTGGATAAATGTGTTTTTAAATGTTATTGTTGATGATTTTATCTAGAACTATTTTTCATGCGTAACTAAGCATCGCCGCAAGTAGACGTCTCATTTGCATATTGTGTTGTACTGTACATTATTGCATAATGTTTGAGATTATTTGTTTATATTATGAAAACAACATTGGCAAAAAAGTGGCATAATCAAAAGCCTCGCCTTTTCCTACGCCATATCGGACTCGTCTGATATCAAATGATATCAAAAGTCACCAACCATATATTTCTCTATATATCCACAAAAAGCTCCCTAATGAAAACTTAAGTAAATTTCTTAAAATCATAAAAAAAATTAAGTCTGTGACTGGATTATTTAAAAATCATTTTGTCTTAAATGGTTTTAATCTGATAAAGAATCAACAGAGCATTCTTATTTTATCATACTTCAAATATAAAATATTGATTTTCACAGGGAAATTTTATTTTGAATATTGCACTTAAATAGGACTGAAGATAAGATTTTCCTTAGAAGCTTTGTGGATAAGGCCCCTGGCTTTCAAAGAAGGTGAAAAGTATACATCTAAGCTGAAAAGTATACATCTAAGAAGGTGAAAAGTATACATCTAAGAAGGTGAAAAGTATACATCTAAGAAGGTGAAAAGTATACATCGAAGGAGGTGAAAAGTATACATCTAAGCTAATTTAATGATGGAATAGTATGCATCCAATAATCTGGTAAAGAAATGTACTTCCAGCTATCATGATAGTGTGTTAAAATACACACGTTCCACCATTCGCAAATTGTCATGTTGTCGAGATCGTAATTGCTATAGCACGTTACAAGCACGGTATACTGATTGCTGTTTACCAAACATTGGCAACTTAATGGGGGAATAGAATCTGGTAAGTCCGTGATTAATTAGCGCTTAGTACATTTTTAATATCACATTGTCAGCAATAACAGCTCATTTGCGGTTTGTTCTTACGGCATCAAATGGTGTGATATTGCTGCAGGAATTTTCAGTAGCAACATGTGACGCCTGATATTGCGACACACCATAACATTGCTGGCATTCAAATAAACCTGTACGAAGCAGTCAGAAGATATTTTTTTCAGAAACGTTGTAAATTTATATGAGGCGCGTCGTTGGAAAACCGGACTTAATGCATGTGCGTAAAGTGTCGTCCCGGATTAGCCTGTGCAGTCTGCACAGACTAATAGACTGCACAGGCTAATCCGGGACGACACTCTGCTTTTATGGTATTTTCTGTTTCAAGGAAGTCTCTTCTAAACATAAATCCACTGTAGGCGGAAATTGCCGTCCTGGATTAGCCTGTGCGGACACTTTACGCACATGCATTAAGCCTGGTTTTCCCACAATGCGCCTCATTTATATTTCTGTTTTAGCTGATACTCTTTTTTACCAATCATCTTTTTTTGAGTGCCAAACTTCAAAGCAAAGTGCAGAAACCCTTTAATGAAATGTAGTAGTCAAATCTTTTTTATGCATTGAACATGTTCACAGGGTTGTCATTATCAAATGAAACAAGCAATTTTCATCTAAATGTAAGCGATTTGGCCCGGGGTCCAGGGCGCCCATTTGCAACATGTATATTACCTACTGCACTTTTTTTATGTTCCTGAAAAAACAACCGATTTTCCCTCAATTTTAAATGATGAATTTGATCGGCAATCGGTTAATAATGACAAGCCTGTGTTCATAGACTGATTCTACTTAAACATCATCATGAAATCATTGTTATTCAGTTTTTATATATTCGGTCATTTAATCTGATAAAAAAAACATAAACATATTGGGGAATCAAAAGTCTGTATATGGACATTTTATATTCCCTATATAATATAGCATTTCTAACTCAGTTGGTAAAAGGCAGGACTGTCAATCTGGAGATCGTGAGTTCGAACGCCAGCCCGGCCACATAACTTGTGTGGGGATTGGTCATGAAATAATTTTCACAGCCATTCTCCCCCTACCTCTGATTCAAGTAGGGCAGTTGTCAGTTACTGACATCAGTATGTGCACTTAGTACTGGTAAACTGCTTAGATCGGCTAAGCTTGCCCAGGAAAAGTGTGAGTAGGTTAACTGACCGCCGTTATATAACTGAAATACTGTTAAACACGGCAAAAACTCCAAACAAACAAAAACAAGCTTCTGGCAAGTGGTGTTGCAGCAGTGTAATGGACATGGTGTCCACCTTGCCATCGGGCGATTGTGAGTACGATCACTACTCATAGAGCGTTTGAATGATCTTTCTCGAAAGGTTACCAATTCCTGGTTCTTCCCAGGAAATCTACTCAAAAATGTCTCAATAAGCTTCTATCTTAATCATCACAATCAAGTTTAAGTTTGTTTGTTTTATTTGTTTATTTTGATTTTTAGCTGTTTTTAACAGTATTTCAGTCATATCACGGCAGTCAGTTAACTTACTCAGACTTTTCCTGGGCAAGCTTAGCCGATCAAAGCGGTTTACCAGTACTAAGTGCACATACCTATGCCAGTAACTGACAACTGCCCTACTTGAATCAGAGGTAGGAGGAGAATGGACGTAGAAATAATTTCATGACCAATCCCCACACAAGTTATGTGGTCGGGCTGGGGCTCGAACTCATGATCCCCGAATTGACAGTCCAGCGCTCAACCAACCGAGCTAGCCGGGCACGGCATCAACTTTAAGTAAATAGGTTTAAGCTGGTGCATATAAATGCGGTTTTTCTTTAGTTTTCTAAAGTAAGTAAATCAATTTAAAATTCACACATTTGTTTTCAGAGTGCACACTAGCATTTATATGTTAGAAACCATTTTTATTGAAATAATATGTCAATTCATTATAATACATAAATGCCTTAATAACGTCCCTGGACACAAATGTCTTTTGTTGTTTTTCAACACAAATTAGAAGCATAATTCCTACAGCTTTAATTATTTATACGTAAGTCTTAATATGAACATAACTGTGACTGACATTGTACCACATTCAATTTTCACTCATGCATACAGAACAATTCCAAATAACATTGATGTTCAATTTGTTCCTTTGGTTTTCGTTAATTTCATTAAAAAATCTATACTTAATTAGCAATTAACTGCGTGAAACATACTGGCAATAAGAAATTAAATTCTAAGTTTACCAATGTTGCTGTTGATAAATGAAGTCTTTAAAGTCAATATCTTAAAGCAAATGTAATTAATGACTGCAGTAGACATTTAATGGGACTTGTTCACAGATTTTTGTATTGTTTTAGGATTTAAGCAAAACAAAAATCAAATACCGTAAATGTCCTTATTTACGTCCATGCCCTAATAGACGCGCATGGGGTATTTTTTGGTCCCAAAATATTGTTGGTCTATCAATTTTTTTTAACATTAACGAAAAACTAAAATTAATTTCGATAGAAACGATTTAATAGACTGCCATATTTATGTATCTGCAATTGCCTGTATATAAATAAACCTATGCCCCACTATACGGGTTACAAGCAACCATATATGACGCAAGTCAATGGAACCACAAAATTTCATTACGATATTATGAATATTTATTATAAGAACATGTAATAACAGTTTGCGCATGCAAAGCAAGTTTCACGCTTCCCACGTGGAGGTTTCAACAACAAGTGCTGTTAAAAGCAGTCAACCAGAATAATTTAGACTGTACCATTGTGTATTACGTCGTGCGAGTGAGCTCGTCGTGTTGATCAACGATATTAATTTAGACAGTACCATCGTGAATTTTCTCATGCGGACAAAGCCCATCGGCCGTATTTAGACTGTACCAATATGTGTTACGTCATTGGAAAGTGCGCATAAATGAAAACTTGATTTCTGGATAATGGCAGAATTAACAAAAAATGGCTCCATTTAAACGCGCAGGGGTCCTAAAATGACACGCGCCCTGAACATCAAAAAGGACATTAACGGTAGATGTGTCACAGACATGGATGCCCCCACGACACATGTTTGGACACTGACAAAAGGCTTGAAAAAATGACAAAGGGCCATAATTCTGCTAAAATTGGCTGCAGCCAAAATTCCTGCCTTTACAATCACCTACACATGAACGTTCTTCAGCTGTGAAAGTTTGAGCGAAATCCACCAAGCAGTTAAAATTTCGGGAAAATATATTCTATAGTGCAAAAAATGACACAAGTCCATAATTCTGCCAAAATTGATCACAGCCAAAGGTTCTTCCCTTACGATCACCTACATGTTAAGGTTCTTCAGCTGTGAAAGTTGTTAGCGAAATCCGCCAATCAGTTAGAGAGCAGTTGAGTCCACAAAATTTCGGGACAACGGACGGACGGACAAGTGCACTTAGTGCCTCCCACTTTGTAGGGGCATAAAAAAGCGGTGACCCCATTGGGGGTCTAACCTATTACCTCTACAACTACTACAACACTAAGGTTAGATTTCAGGACCATAATGTATACATTTAACACTATGTAAAATTAACTCATCGAAAAAGGGCATACAGGTAATAATTTTAATTTGCACAAATTGAGGTTCATTTTTCCCAGGTTTTGGGCAAGTGGGTTATTTCAAAGACTGATGTGGGGATAGCAGGGGCAGCACTGGTGTCAAAAGAACAACATCAAAGTATAAAACAAAACCAATCATATTGCCATAAAGCCAACGCCTACAATTCATAACCAATGATTTTGGTGTTTAAGTTCAGTAGCCCAGGAAATGTCAGTGTCTAGATAATAAGACAATTAAACCGATATGAACGAAAACAAAAACACACTTAAACCAACTGATAAACATGACAACACAACATCTAGATAGTGAAAAACAGCAATGCAGGGTGCCGCATCAGATGGAAACAGGAACAGTCAGTCCCTCACACTTCAAATGGAAAGGTGTCACCACCAAGAAAAACTCAGATTCAGTCCAAATGTCAAGCAGCATTGATCCTACCCTACTCCAGAACACAGTGTTTTAATTGAGCAGCTTCCCATAAAACTGTGTGAATGAAAACCCAGCTGGTATACCTTGCCATTGATTCTTCATGGCTTATTACTAACCATGCTGATAGTTATGGTGGTGGGGACTGGATACCTCTAATGAGTCAGTTCTGTGAAAACATGGATTGTGGTGGTTTTTTTCTGCTGTACAGAAACTATTGGAGATAAATGTAAGCTTTTTAACTTATTATTTTAGTATTGTTACAACTATAAGAGTTAAGCTTAAAGTAACTTGAAGTATTAAGCAATGATGACATGTTAATCGTGGTTTATATACAGAATGTTAAAATCTGTATTTTAATATGAAACATGCAAAATTTCCGTTCTTAAATTGCCAATAAACAACTCAAAAAAGTAGTTCCCAAACTGTTAAATATAGTTTGCATTGTAATTGCAGAATACCGGTATGTTCGTAGGTTATGTTAGAATCAAAATAATTTTTGCTTTATCATTGTTTATCCGTAAATAAACTGTACATAAAAAATCAGAACTCAAAATTGTAGTTATTTAGAGTTGAACAATGATAAAGCGAAAATTGTTTCTCAATTATATCAACTGACTAATGTTAGTATTAACAATTATTGGATAAGTCTCAGCATGGTTTACATGGTAAAACATTTTTAAATAATAAACATTTTAATAACAATTCAACTGAATTTATATGAATTAATAACAATCTTTTATGGTATGTAAGTATTTTTGTACTGCTGCTATTGTACCGTTCGATAAAAATTATTGACAGACAGTAATTATCTCCTGCCAAGTTTTATCAAATTCTGCATTTTGTTGATTTAAGTGCTTCAATAGCTTCATTCATTCTATTATTACTGAAAGTTTCTCGAACAATTATAGTTTATTAAAAGCTAATCCAAACAATCAAGATATCTGCATTGACTGCTGTGGAAAACATGACAATGAAGTATTGTCAAATAAATACACTAAACAATTGTATGTTAATTAACGATTAAACATTTTAAAATATTGTACGTGTACAATAAGGAAATCTCTGTGTATAAACTTGTCATTTCTCATGAAATATATGTTAGCTGGCAGTTTTTAAACAGTAAAATGCCTGAATGTTAGTTTTCTAATCTGCAAAAATTAGTGCATTTAAGAATGCTAGTATACAAAAGTAAGTGCTTTTATGCAGGCTTGTATACAAATATAAGTATGTTAGTGCATACAAGAGCGCATTTACGTATGTTGGTACATAAAAGAGTGCATTTAAGTATGCTGGTACATAAAAGAGTGAATTTAAGTATGTTGGTACATAAAAGAGTGCATTTAAGTATGTTGGTACATAAAAGAGTGAATTTAAGTATGTTGGTACATAAAAGAGTGCATTTAAGTATGTTGGTACATAAATTAGCGCATTTAAGATGTTGGTACAATGAAAAGAGTGCACTTAAGTATGTTAGTACATAAAAGAGTGCATTAAATATGTTGGTATATAAAAGAGTGAATTTAAATATGTTGGTACATAAAAGAGTGCATTTAAGTATGCTGGTACATAAAAGAGTGAATTTAAGTATGTTGGTACATAAAAGAGTGCATTTAAGTATGTTGGTACATAAATTAGCGCATTTAAGATGTTGGTACAATGAAAAGAGTGCACTTAAGTATGTTAGTACATAAAAGAGCTCATTTAAATATGTTGGTACATAAAAGAGCGCATATTAGTATGTTAGTACATAAAAGAGTGCATTTAAATATGTTGGTACATAAAAGAGTG
Organism: Congeria kusceri; assembly: GCA_027627225.1. Classification (NCBI taxonomy): domain Eukaryota; kingdom Metazoa; phylum Mollusca; class Bivalvia; order Myida; family Dreissenidae; genus Congeria; species Congeria kusceri. Next base: position 63,711,470 of record CM051032.1, read on the forward strand.
CATTTAAGTATGTTGGTACATAAAAGAATGCATTTAAGCATGTTGGTACATAAAAGAACGCATTTAAGTATGTTAGTACATAAAAGAGTGCATTTAAATATGTTGGTACATAAAAGAGTGCATTTAAGTATGTTGGTACATAAAAGAACGCATTTAAGTATGTTGGTACATAAAAGAACGCATTTAAGTATGTTAGTACATAAAAGAGTGCATTTAATTTTGTTAGTACATAAAAGAATGAATTTAAGTATGTAAGTAAACAAGAGCATAGCCTACGGGTGCTGGACGCTCGACTTTCTCGTATTTGATTGTAGTCTGGCATTTTGTTAATAGAATGTGTTCATCACTGTGATGAAGTGTCTTAAATTTCAAGTAATTTACCTCTCGTAGATGTTGAGAACTTTGACATACAGCTAAAATTTTAAGTTTAAAAAACGGCAATAACTACACCAAAATCCTTACTAAAAGTTATCTCATCTTGTCTACTGAATGGGTTCATAACCGTGATCAAGTATTTTGAGCTTCAAGTCTATACCTCTTATAGTTATTGTGAAATTGGACCTAAAGCGAAAATTCTAAATTCAAAAAAGGGCAATCACTCAAATTATATCCTTAATAAAGTTACCTCCTTTTGTCTACAGAATAACTTCATCACTGTGATCAAGTGGTTTTAGTTTTAAGTCAATACCTCATACAGGTATTGAGGAATTTGACCTAAAGCGAAAATTGTGTTGAAAAAAAGGGTAATAACTCCAACAAAATCCTTGAAAGAGTTACCTCCTCATGTCTGCCGAATCCGGTCTGCACCATAAACAAGTATCTTGAGATTCAATTTAATGTCTTTGATAGAAATGTTATATTTAACAAAAAATGTCAAAATATTCAAAGTTGTTAGTCCAAACAAGGCCAGATAACTCTAAAAATACAAATCACAGGGTTACCTGCCTTGTTGTAATGAATAACCCTTTTGATTGTGAACAAGTATTGAAAGTTTCAAATGGATACCTTTGACAGTTTTTGAGAAATGGACTCTGATCAAAAAAACTTAACCAAAATACGTAACTAAAGCAGACGCTGACTGAGACACTGACGCAGACAACAGAGCAAGGTCAATACCTCAACTTTTTTTCTTTCAAAAGTCGAGCTAAAAATGAGTGAATTTATTCACCACCACACAGAGTGAATTTAAGTATGTTAGAACATAAATACGTGAATTTAAGTATTTTTGGTACATAAATGAGTGAATATAAGTATTTAAGTACATAAAGAGTGAATTTAAGTACATTTATAATTTTATGTACAAAAGTGCAAGGATTTAAGTATGCTAGTACACATACATGAGTACATTAAAGGAACTCTAGTACACAAAAATGATAATTCAGTCAATATGTGCTTTGATGAAACAAAATCAAACAAGTGCTGTTTGTAAAACAGGTATTGGACAATTTTAGAGAATGGGAATGGCTCAAAAGGCTTATTTTAGATAATTCAAGGACCATACGGTGATTTGGTTGATTAATTTATCAAACTTGACTCAGATATTATGCCCACATAGATTTTCAGGAAGTTTGGTGAAGATTGGATAGAAACTAGAGAGCGGAAACAGCTAAAAAGGCCAATTTTAGATTATTTAAGGGCCAGAACTCCTCAATTCCTGGGGTGATTTGACTGATTATCAAACATGGCCGAGATGTTACGCCCACAAAACTTTTTATGAAGGTTGGTGAAGATCTGATGACAACTGTTGGACAATTTTTGATAATTCAACGGCATAATAACTCCACAATTCCTGGATAACTCCACAATTTCTGGGGCAATTTTACTAATTATCGAACTTGGGCAAGATATTATGCCTAAAAACATTTTTATGAAGGTTGGTGAAGATCTGATGACAACTGTTGGATTTAGAGAGTGGAAACAGCTAAAAAGGCCAATTTTTGATAATTCAAGGGCATAATAACTCCACAATTCCTGGATAACTCCACAATTTCTGGGGCAATTTGACTAATTATCGAACTTGGGCAAGATAATATGCCTAAAAACATTTTTATGAAGTTTGGTGAATATTGGATAAAACTTTGGAACTTAGAGAGCCAAACGAACCTCAGGTCTACCTACAGACAAACTAACCGACCGACAGGCTGACTGACTAACATTAGTAAAACAATATACCCTGCCATCTTCAATGGGTGGACTTAAAATAATGTATGTGTGTTCTGTATGTATGGCTTTATATCTGCGTAACTATAACAAACTTCTAAAAAAAACTGCCAATATCCACACTTACAAAACAGATTAATACTTTTTTCCCAAATCTAAACATAGCAGAAATGTTTAATGGCACACAAATGTTAATGTATTAAACAGCACAGAGACTTTCCACAAACAGTTACTCAGTACCATAGAATTTGTGAACAACAACAACAAAAAAATTCTTCCACAAATCACAGTTTCACAACCACAAATTAAAGTGCAGAGGTAACTCCATACTCAGTGTTAATTAACCTCCCAACCATCCAATAATCAATACCTGTCTGTTACACTCTAAGCCACAAGTTCCTAAGGTATGCCTGACACAGAAGTTTCAGAATTCTAATGAGGCGCGTGGTGGGAAAACCCGGTCTTAATGCATGTGCATAAAGTGTCATCCTGGATAAGCCTGTGCAGTCCACACAGGCTAATCTGGGATGGAACTTTCTGCCTACAGTGGATTTATGTTTAGAGAGACTTCCTTGTCAACAGAAAATACCATAAAAGCGGAAAGTGCCATCCTGGATTAGCCTGTGCGGACTGCACAGGTTAATCCGGGACGACACGTTACGCACATGCATTAAGCCTGGTTTCCTCAAGACATGCCACTAATATACTTTGCATTAAATGTGGCATTCATCACCCATAGTAAAGGCTATATATGGGTGTACAGTAATATGTTATCATGCTAACCATTCCTTTGACATGCCGTTTCATTTTGAACTATTACTTGAATTCTTCTGGACATAATAATTCAAAGACTGTGTCATAAAAGCCAGCAAACATAACCATTTAAAGATCAGTGTAAGAAGATCTTGTTGTTTTTGTAATGTTTTTGTTATTTAATTTTAAACAGGGTATGCAGGAACAAATGTGCTAAACAATGAACACATGAAAAAGAAAGCAATTACAAAAATGTCCCATGTCCACAAAGTTCAATTTTCTCTATAATGTCTGAAGAACCCTATCTGTCACAAGACTGCAGATGATTTGTCACTATACATCGTTGTCAGTCTTGATGCTCTTTGAATGGCTGAAGCGTCAACCACAGAACCAAGACAATTCTCAACTTGATAACAGTTTCTATTAAAAGCCAACAATAATTAGGAACTGGGTAGTAATTTTCAGTAATTAATATTTTTACAGAACAAAAAGACATCAAGAATGTAAACTTGTAAAAAAAGTCCCTATATTTCAGTACGATTAAAACCTGATCAAGTCTTTCCATCAGACTGATCAGAGGTGCCAGTCTAATTAAACCCCTTCATTGCATCATTCTGGTTAAACTGGATCCTCTTTGAGATAGTCTGATCAAAACCCCTCCATTTCACCCATCTGATTAAGACTGATTAAACTGGGCCCTCTTTATGACAGTCTGATAAAACCCCTTTCATTGCATGTGTCCGATTAAACCCCTTCATTGCATTAGTCCGATTAAACCCCTTCATTGTATCAGTTCGATTAAACCCCTTCCTTGTATCAGTCTGATTAAACCCCTTTATTGTATCAGTCTGATTAAACGCCTTTATTATATCAGTCTGATTAAACCCCTTCATTGTATCAGTCCGATTATTAAACCACTTAATTGTATCAGTCTGATTATTACACCCCTTAATTGTAACAGTCTGATTATTAAACGCCTTCATTGCAAAAATTCTCATTAAACCCCGTCATTGTATCAGTCTGATAAAACCCCTTCATTGTATCAGTCTGATTAAACCCCTTCATTGTATCAGTCTGATTATTAAACCCCTTCATTGTATCCATCCGATTAAACCCCTTCATTGTATCTGTCTGTTTAAACCCCTTCATTGTAAGAGTCCCATTAAACCTCTTCATTGTATCAGTCTGATTAAACCCCTTCATTCCATCAGTCTGATTAAACCCCTTCATTGTATTGGTCTGATTAAACCTCTTCATTGTATCAGTCTGATTATTAAACCCCTTCATCGAATCAGTCTGATTAAACCCCTTCATTGTATCAGTCTGATTAAACTCCCGTTCACTGCATCAGTCTGATTAAACCCCTTTATTGTGTCAGTCTGATTAAACCTCTTCATTGTATCAGTCTGATTAAACCCCTTCATTGTATCAGTCTGATTAAACAATTCATTGTATCAGTCTGATTAAACCCTTCATTGTATCAGTCTGATTAAACCTCATTATTGAATCAGTTTGATTAAACCCCTTCATTGTATCAGTCTGATTATTAAACCCTTTCATTGTATCAGTCTGATTAAACCTCTTCACTGTATCAGTCTGATTAAACCTCTTCATTGTATCAGTCTGATTAAACCCTTCATTGTATCAGTCTGATTAAACCCCTTCATTGTATCAGTCTGATTAAACCTCTTCATTGTATCAGTCTGATTATTAAACCCCTTCCTTGTATCAGTCCGATTATTAAACCCCTTCCTTGTAACAGTCCGCTTATTAAACCTCTTCAGTGTATCAGTCCGATTAAACCCCTTCCTTGTATCAGTCTGATTATTAAACCCCTTCCTTGTAACAGTCCGATTATTAAACCTCTTCATTGTATCAGTCTGATTAAACCCCTTCCTTGTATCAGTCTGATTAAACCCCTTCCTTGTATCAGTCCGATTATTAAACCCCTTCCTTGTAACAGTCCGATTATTAAACCCCTTCCTTGTATCAGTCCGATTATTAAACCCCTTCCTTGTATCAGTCCGATTATTAAACCCCTTCCTTGTAACAGTTCGATTATAAACCTCTTCATTGTATCAGTCTGATTAAACCCCTTCCTTGAATCAGTCTGATTAAACCCCTTCCTTGTATCAGTCCGATTATTAAACCCCTTCCTTGTACCAGTCCGATTATTAAACCTCTTCATTTTATCAGTCTGATTAAACCTCTTCATCGTATCAGTCTGATTAAAACCCTTCATTGTATCAGTCTGATTATTAAACCCCTTCATTGTATCAGTCCGATTATTAAACCCCTTCCTTGTAACAGTCCGATTATTAAACATCTTCATTGTATCAGTCTGATTAAACCCCTCCATTGTATCAGTCTGATTATTAAACCCCTTCCTTGTAACAGTCCGATTTTTAAAGCTTTTCATTGTATCAATCTGATTAAACACCTTCATTATATCAGTCTAATTAAACCCTTCATTGTATCAGTCTGATTAAACACCTTCATTGTATCAGTCTGATTAAACACCTTCATTGTATCAGTCTGATTAAACACCTTCATTGTATCAGTCTGATTAAACACCTTCATTGTATCAGTCTGATTAAACCCCTTCATTGTATCAGTCTGATTAAACCCCTTCATTGTATTAGTCTGATTAAACCCCTTCATTGTATCAGTCTGATTAAACACCTTCATTGTATCAGTCTGATTAAACACCTTCATTGTATCAGTCCGATTATTAAACCCCTTCATTGTATCAGTCCGATTACTAAACCTCTTCATTGTATCAGTCTGATTAAACCTCCTCATTGTAACAGTCCGATTATTAAACCTTTTCATTGTATCAGTCTGTTTAAACCCCTTCATTGTATCAGTCTGATTAAACACCTTCATTGTATCAGTCTGATTAAACACCTTCATTGTATCAGTCTGATTAAACACCTTCATTGTATAAGTCTGGTTAAACACCTTCATTGTATCGGTCTGATTAAACCCTTCATTGTATCAGTCTGATTAAATACTTTCATTGTATCAGTCTGATTAAACCCCTTCATTGTATCATCTGATTAAACACCTTCATTGTATCAGTCTGATTAAACACCTTCATTGTATCAGTCTGATTAAACACCTTCATTGTATCAGTCTGATTAAACACCTTCATTGCATCCGACTGATTAAACCCCTTCATTGTATCAGTCTGATTAAACACCTTCATTGTATCAGTCTGATTAAACACCTTCATTGTATCAGTCTGATTAAACCCCTTCATTGTAAGAGTCTCATTAAACCCCTTCATTGTATCAGTCTGATTAAACACCTTCATTGTATCAGTCTGATTAAATCCTTCATTGTATCAGTCTGATTAAACACCATCATTGTATCAGTCTGATTAAACACCTTCATTGTATCAGTCTGATTAAACCCTTCATTGTATCAATCTGATTAAACACCATCATTGTATCAGTCTGATTAAACACCTTCGTTGTATAAGTCTGATTAAACCCCTTCATTGTATCAGTCTGATTAAACACCTTCATTGTATCAGTCTGATTAAACACCTTCATTGTATCAGTCTGATTAAACACCTTCATTGTATCAGTCTGATTAAACCCCTTCATTGTATCAGTCTGATTAAACCCCTTCATTGTATCAGTCTGATTAAACCCCTTCATTGTATCAGTCTGATTAAACCCCTTCATTGTATCAGTCTGATTAAACACCTTCATTGTATCAGTCTGATTAAACACCTTCATTGTATCAGTCTGATTAAACACCTTCATTGTATCAGTCTGATTATAAAACCCCCTCATTGTATCAGTCTGATTATAAAACCCCCTCATTGTAAAGTCTGATTAAACCCCCTCATTGTATAGTCTAATTAAACCCCTTCATTGTATCAGTCTGCTTAAACCCCTTCATTGTATCAGTCTGAGTAAACCCCTTCATTGTAAAGTCTGATTAAACCACTTCAATGCAATAAGCCTCATTTAAACCCTTCATTGCATCAGTCTGAACCCCTTTCGTTACTTCAGTATTTGTGAGTACGATGAAACCCACATAAATTATTGCATCAGTTCGATTAAACCCCTAATAATATCCAGCCACTGCATCATAAGTATTACTAAGTAATTGCATAAGGTTGATTAACCCTGGAAACTGCCTTTGTCTTATACTGTGGAATCGCTAATTTTCGTGGTGGTCTAATTTTCGCGCTTTTCGCGCTCCCGCCATTGCCATTGCATTTATGACCACCGCTTATATTTACAGATTTCGTAGTGTAGCAATTCCTTGGGAGCTTACACGGTCGTTTAAATGTACGTCGATAATCGTTCGTAATATACGCAGATAGGCCCATATGTTACGATGCGAAATATTTTTAAAGAACGTTTTTGAATGTTTTCTTCATTGGCTTCATTCTGATTAATGAATGCATATTTTTTTCTTTTAAATTAAATTGAGCATTTTAAATGCAGTCATACACTGCAGATCCGCAATATCGTGATTCGCGGGGTCCATGTACATAAATATACATGTATACACTATAGCCCATTTTCGTGACCGTAAACATAAACGTAATTAACTTGCCTTTTTCAATGTTGTTAACATTCTTAATGTGTTATATCCATATGAATATGAATAATAGTCCATTTGTATATAAAACTATAGAGATCTAATATTATTCCTTGTAATTAATTTTAAATTGCGTATAATCAATTCGAAATCCAAAACGCCTTTCGAATATTACTGTTCACATGATGTAAAAACAAATTTATTTTGCAATAAAACTGCACGTGTATTTCATGTTAATCATTTGTTCTGCTAAAAAAAGCGCACGAAAATGCTGACATGTACAACGTCACGTCATCCGCATGGAAAGCGTGGGTGCATTGATTGCCATAAAAACACTTTGTAGCACATTACATTGAGAAATTTACTTTTGAATAAAAATGTTGTAACGCATAACAGCAAAATTGTATTTTTATAACACAGTTACGCAAAGTCGTGATTTTGAACACTCGTAATACAATGAGTAAAAGGAACATGAAGATGTTACTTTTCATAAGATGATCTTTTAAGTAAAGAATTAGCGCCTGCGATGTGGAGCAGAAAAGAGTATTTCAATCGGCACTTAATTAACACAAGGATAACGTGATAAATTGTATCTATTGTCTCGCCTAAATCTGCGACCACTGCTGTCAATTAAGAGCATAATCCGGTACTAATATACGTGTTTATTGCAGCAAACAAGCTGTCACAAAAGGACCCTTCATTGTCTGGTTGGTCGTTTTATTGCATAATTGACACATATTTTGAGTAAAAACCAATTCTCGTTTGTTTGTTTTTTCAAAATCGTAGTTGCGCCAATTTAAGACCGCGCGAAAATGTCCGCGAATTCAAGTGTGCGAAATTTGTACCCCGCGAATTCAAGTGATTCCAAAGTAATAATGCAGACTAATAAAATTAAGAAATTCACCTGCACCAGGTTGGTGCAACAGTTTTGTGTGTGCAACAGTTTTGTGCCCACCATGTTTAACAATTAAACCATGCCAGGGTCCTAGGGGGAATTTCTAGCACAAGCTCCACTACAATCAGGAGGATTCTTGTTTTGCTAGTTTTATAACTTGGAACATTGTTTGATCACTTAGTAGTTCAAACAACCAGCCATTTAACAGTAGGCACTCAAAAAGATTCACTTGATAGTGTTCCTTTTGTTTGTCAAATAAATTCTTTGAGCCATTTGCTTTGAAACACAAAATTAAACTGCACTGTTGAGTAATGCAAAAATAATGCAAAAATCAGAACTTGAAAAGAAAAAAAGAAACTTGTAATGGAATGCAAAGTTCAGGTCATGTTTTATTGGACAGAAAGTTAGAAAAACCTGAAATAATTAAATAGTTATAGTAGAACTTAAATAACAATTGAAAAATGGAAAAATGGCAAGTGCTGCTTAATTTATGTGTTTTTTTTAAGACCGAACAAGAGGTTAGAATAAGTGTTTTTAAGGCCTATCATACCAGACTTGTAAGTAGTGTGTAGCCTACATAATCCCCAGTGTAGACAGCACAGAATCATGGATGTGCTAATGCCATATCAGTCTGTGAGTAATAATTTATAACACAGATGTTCCAGAGATGAATGAAGCATTTTCAAAGGCTGTGCATAGATGAAAGGTTATTCAATATCAACAATTATCCGAAACTTCAAAAACAAGAGTTAAAAAAATTAATCGATGTTTGCACCCCAGTTGTTACAACAAAAACATCAACTTGGTGGTAAGTCTTTTCCAAATGCAGTTAATAAATATTTTCTTTGTTCCCAACAGCTCTGTTCTTCTTGATATGTGATAAAAATACCCAACTTAGTCAGTTTTAATTGATATGGGATAAGGATAATGAACTAAGTTCTTTTTCATATAGGATAAGGGTCAGTACTAAGTCAGTTCTTCTTGCTATGGGATAAGGATCAGTGCTCAGTTCTTCTTGATATGGGATAAGGATCAGTACCCAGTAAGTTCTTCTTGCTATGGGATAAGGATCAGTGTTTTGTTCTTCTTGATTTGGGATAAGGATCAGTGCTCAGTCAGTTTTTCTTGATACAGGATAAGGATCTGTTCTCAGTCAGTTCTTCTTGATATGGGATAAAACTCAGTACCCAGTCAGTTCTTCTTGACATGGGATAAGGATCAGTGCTCAGCCTGTTCTTCTGGATATAGGTTTAGGTCAGTGTTCAGTCAGTTCTTCTTGATATGTGATAAGGATCAATACTATGCAGTCATTTTTTATTGATATGGGATAAGGATCAGTGCTCAGTTTTTCTTTATACGGGATAAGGATCAGTGCTCATCAGTTCTTCTTGATATGGGATAAGGATCAGTGCTCAATCAGTTCTTCTTGATATGGGATAAGGATCAGTGCTCAATCAGTTCTTCTTTATATGGGATAAGGTTCAGTGCTCAATCAGTTCTTCTTTATATGGGATAAGGATCAGTGCTCAATCAGTTCTTCTTCATATGGGATAAGGATTAGTGCTCAATCAGTTCTTCTTCATATGGAAGAGTGCCCACTCGGAGGCATCGATGCAATTAGTGAAACTGTACAAAGTGACGTGCCCTAAACATGTGCAGACTAAAAACACAAAAACATGGTGGCATCAAGTTACAGGTGGGCTGCCGCATCACTTAGCTGTGTACGACATGTTCCCTGAGGTTACAGCACACTGATTTAAGGAGATGGGCGTGTAGTTGGCAGCTGATGTGCGATCACCCTTCTTAAATAGTCTTCAGTCAGTTCTTCTTGGTATGGGATAAAGGTCACAACTCAGTCAGATCTTCTTGAGATGGGATAACGATAAAAAACGTGCCAGTTCTTTTATCTTCTTGATATGGACTAAAGTTCACAACTCTGTCAATTCTTTTTTGAATGGGATAAGGATCAGTAATATGCCAGTTCTTCTTCATAAATGGGATAAGGATCAGTAATATGCCAGTTCTTCTTCATAAATGGGATAAGGATCAGTAATATGCCAGTTCTTCTTCATAAATGGGATAAGGATCAGTAATATGTCAGTTCTTCTTCATAAATGGGATAAGGATCAGTAATATGCCAGTTCTTCTTCATAAATGGGATAAGGACCAGTACTCTGTCAGTTCTTCTTCATAAATGGGATAAGGATCAGTAATATGTCAGTTCTTCTTAATTTGGAATAAGGATCACTACTCTGTCGGTTCTCCTTGATATAGAATATTGATTAGTACTCTGCCAGTTCTTCTTAAGGATGAAGATCAGCAGTTTTGATGTGTTTTTCTTTTTGTAAAATATAAATCAATCAGAACTCTATCTGTTTTAAAGGCATTTAAATGGGTCCATAATTGGGCTTAATTACATCGAACCGAATACAATGAGAATTTGAGAACTCTCATGACTGTGAAAATTCCAGTGAACTTTGTTTGCAAAGAATAAATATTTGAATACCAATTACAGTATGACAGACCAGGCCGCTAAAATGTTCATTACTCTTTCAATAATTGACAAGGGCTAGCTTCCGATTAAGTTGTGGTTCACTTCCCAAATCCATTGGCTCTCAATATCTCTGTAATCTTCTTGGGACAGTGTCAGAACTGCCTGTAAAGTGTTCAGCCAAGCCATTCGGCCATTGATTGCTTTCCTTATATAGAGTGGCTGTATCGATACTTGTAACAGATTCCACTGTTTTCTCATGGCACCATTAAACAGTGAATGGCCCTTGACAATTTAGCTGGAACAATTTAAAGTATTAAGATTCATGAAGATGTTAGAGTTTCCAAGTTGATACAAATTAATCAAAAACATATTTGGTCATAACATAAAATAAACATAATTTTAAATATAATTTTTCTGAAAACAAAAAAAGCAATTTAGTGACACGGACACTGACTGTGAAGAACTGGGTTGATTAAATTAATTAAATTACATAATTTACATAATTTGGGAAATTGCATAAAAAATTGCATCATTTTTCTTCTATGTAAATATGGTACTAGAAAACAGTACCTGATCCCAATCAGATTTTCCTGCCTATTTTCTCAAGTTATTTGACTAATCCACTGAAATAATAATATCAGTGATCAATCAGTTTATCCAGTGATACAAATGGATTATTTTGAATTATAAAAATAGTAATTCCCGAGTCATTTAATATTATTTGTTAACTAAAACCTGCTTAAGTTTGGTATATTGTAAAACTTGTATTGTTTTTCTTTTAATTCAATATTTCACAAAAAAAGAAAATGACAAATGACAACATCAATAGCATTACAAGATTTAATGTCATAATTATATACCAATATTATACATAGATACAAATTATTGAACTTGGACAAAACATCCACACTGTATCTTCAATATATTCATACCTTTATTACCTCCATTTTCTGAAGATTTACATACATACAGTTCAAATACAAAGAAAATAAAACAAATTGCAACGTGAACATGAGATAACATACAAACTCGCGTATGTATATATATACAACATTCATACAATACAAACATACCCCTTAACGTAAGTAAGGGATAATACGTATTTCAAGAGAACATAATTATTTGAGTAAAAATAAATTACCATTTCTGACATAATACTTATTTATTCTTTATTCAATACGCATAATACTTTACACTGGATTTTTCCGTAATTCTTATTCAATTTTATTATCTAAAATTCATTGAACCTTGGGAGATAAGCTTAGATTTCATTCACAGGCATTGATCCCATGTCAGTCATTAATACTGGCAGAACATGGACCTAATTCCAGGCTTTATATATTCTCTGAACTGATAATTATTTTCAGGACAAGTGCATCCCAACCATGATTAAAGGGGAACAAGCCGCACAGCCCGACTTTGACTTCCCACCTATGGAAGGAAAACTTGCATGAATTATTTCTACAAGACTAAAGGTTTGGGGATACTGCTATTTATCAGAGCTCTATACTGAAAACTCAACCCCCATGGATTAGTCTACAGGCTGCATCTCAGGAAATTGAAATATTCAATGGAATAAGTTACATTTAGTTGTTTATCACACTTAAGCAACTTTAATGGTAACTGAGATGGACCAATTCATGGTGAGATGAAAAGAAAACCTTCATTTAAAGGTGTACATCTTCCTGATAATACAATTTATTGGAATTCAGTGGGATTATTTTTCACATATTCTGCAGGGACCAGCTTAAGTGAGAAAATTAAGAAAGAACCCAAGTGAGGAAATGTGTAGAAACAACCAAAGTGAGGAAAGTAAAGAAAGTGAATTTATTTTAATGATGGATTAATTGACACAAATTGGATTACTCTAGGGGAAAGTAATGATGGTCACTAAGAGTTCATAACAATAAATTGGTGAATGAAGCAGAACAAAGTTTGGCATTGAAATCCATGGATGAGAAATTATTTAGGCATAATGATATAACAGGGGTTGAAGAACATGAACAATTGGAGTTTTTTTTATTGGTGATAAAACTGTGTCTCAAAAGCTAAACACTGATAAATAGTATCATTTGTTCAACATTACATATTATAAAATGTTTGTTGACATTGAAATAATGAACGATTATGATGGTCAAAGAAAACAAAAGTAGTGAAGCCATGTTTACCAATAACCTAATCAATTAATCAATTGAATGTTGATCTTGAATGCTAAATAAACATTTATGGAGTAAGGTTATTTGAAAAAGTGAAAGTAAAGGTGGTGTCAAAAACCATGTATTGTAGACTAATACACATGATAATCATGACAGTGGATCTTTAAGCATCCCACCAATTACGTTTAGACACCATTGATTGATTATCAATAAATTCTTGTTAGATCCACAGAATCAGTGCTGGAATAATCGGACGGACGTTTTATTGAGCTAGATGTCTACGCAATTCAATTCGATGATGTTATTACTGAGTGGGCCAATGTTGTTTAGCACATTATTGGAAAAGCTAATCTACTCCTCAACACATCCATGGATATAATATACCCTCAAAGGAATCACACCTTAGTCAATGTTTTTTTGGTTTTGTTTTTCGAAAAGCATCTCTCTTTAACCTGTTCTCTAAAGTCATGAAAACTAGTTAATAGACAAACACAGTCATGCACATAATCTGAATAAAATCAATTGGTTTCTTTTGCATTTCTTTGGGTTTCATTGATCGAATTTACAGACAAACAATACTGGCTAGCTTAAAGACATTTTTAAAGAAGACCAAATAAAGATCTATGAAACCTTAGAAACGATAGTCAGCTTCTAACAGGGAAAATAATCTGAAGTGTACTTTATATTAACAACCAGAAAATGTCCACCAATTACAGTTTCAGTTACTTTCTAGTCGTTCAAATTATGGCGCTAATGTTCCTGGCCTCCAAAGGTTTCAACGTGGAAACAAGTGTCAACTTGTCGTCTGCTTCAACTACGAGTCTGCCATTCCCAATATTTAATGGAACCTTCCGAGTTTATTTCCAGCCAGAGTCAATCATTGATCTGGCAAAAGGCTGCAACACAACTGTCTATTTTAACTGTACCGCAGAACACAACATTGGTGACAAAAGTGAACGTGATTTTCACTTAGTGAATACAACCTCGTACTATGCACGTGTAACGACTGGAGATGCCAACATAGTGCAGTTGATCCTCCCAGCTGCTATGGTTGCCAAGGACCCAAGAAGGGAACTTATTCTGGGTCCTCATTTAACAGACGAGCTTAAATTTCAATTAAATATCAATGGTTTAAACAATATCACACTTCAAGCCATGCAAATAGGTTACGTGACGGTGTTTGTGACCATATTTGGAACAAGCTCGCTAGCGGTGACACGATCATCGCCCACCTTTCAGAACATGGGACAAGGCGACTTGAAAGTTGCTGTGGTGCCGAGGCAGAAAGTGGCAGATTTTGTGTTCGACTGTTCAGCCGCGGCTGTCGCCATTTTAATCAGTTTTGCCATAGGATGTGTGACGGATACGGAAAACTTGAAACGTCAACTCAAGTACCCTGTGTCGCTTGTTATTGGATTTTGCTGCCAGTTTCTACTTATGCCAGTAGTAAGTATGCTTAGAATTTGTAATGGTTTGTAATGACATGTAATCGATCAAACTGTAAGACATGGTCAATTAAAAAGCAGTGCTAACGATGTTATAATTATTTCTAATTAATAGTATTAAGCTGTCAAATAATTATGATCTTTCGAATATAATCATGATTTTTTTTTTATTTTGCTATGTAACAATTTTGTATAATACATGTTCAAAACGTCAATTAGAATTAAGCTCCCAAATACTTCAAATTATGTTCGAATTTAATATTATAATTGAAGTATAATATGAAGTATATGATTTTTTTTTTTTTTACGCCTATGAACACCAGTATGAAACTCAGATTCATTACAAGTTTATAGCCCCATTTTTCTTCCATCTTTCCTTAGATCTTTTTTTCCTCAAAACAAAAGAACTGCACCTGCTCCTTGATGAACTACATTCACCGAAACATAAACTGTTTACACCACAGATAAACCTTCAAAATTATTATATATAAGAAAGATATCAGGGTAAAGATAGATTCCAGCATGATTTTTATGGCTATAAAGTGAACATTTATGTCCTAATACCAGATGATCTGCTCATCGTCATGATCATTATTGAGCCGGAGGGGGGGGGTGTGACATCTCTAATACTTAAACTGAGCTATTTTAAAACTTCATAAAACCATTACTTGTCAAATCAGTAATTTGTGGTGTGAAGTAATTTTAGAAAATCGCCAAGTTGGTGAGGTAGTAATTTGAATGACATGAAACGTTTCTATGCACACTAATTGTCAAAGGAAATTGCTTTTCTGGCTTTCTTGAATTCACTATAGTCAATAGTGAAACTTCGAATATTGAATTGGGCCCATATATAAAACATTTACTTAAATGTTTTTTTACTGTGAAATTCAGCTTCTAGCATCATTGCTGCGTCAATAATCTGTTATAAAGAACGAGACTAAAATTCACAATGAACGATATTATTTTAATATTGGAATTCTATAACCACATATTTTAACTGTCTAAATACTTAAGGTCACCTTTTTTTATCCGTCTCCTCTGAGGTTATATTAAAATTCACAAATAAACATTGAACCAAATCAATATAGGCCTGGTCGTGTCAAAATCAAACTTACAAAGCAGTGTGATTCCAATACTACACTTCCAACCAAATATTTTGCTGTAGTCAGAACACTGTTAGACTGAAAACATGGTCGATAATATTTAACGTGCAATCTGTGTAAACATATTTCCAACATATTACAGCAATTTTTTTTTGGAATCAAAGTAAATGCATTCTACTAAATATAGAAAATAAGCTAGTTATTACTGATGCCCTGAATAAGTACTTTTTGCTCAAAATAACATTTGAATTTTAATTGTGATTTAATAATTAAATATTAAGTAAGATAACAATTTAATAGGACTGCGTTGAAAGTGAACATGAAAACTGCTAGTCTACTCATAAAGTTAGGCAGAAAGAATTGTTTGGATTTTTCACCATACTTAACAGTATTTAAAATTCAGTCATATAACGGCGGTCAGTTAACTTACCGGTACTTACACTTTTCCTGGGCAAGCTTAGCCGATCTAAGTGGTTTATCAGTACTAAGTGCACATACCTATGCCAGTAACTGACAACTGCCTTACTTGAATCAGAGGTAGGGGGAGAATAACCCTATAAATGATTTCATGACCACCAATCCCCACACAAGTTATGTAGCCGGGCCGGGGCTCACGAA
The DNA here is from genome assembly GCA_027627225.1 of Congeria kusceri. NCBI lineage: Eukaryota > Metazoa > Mollusca > Bivalvia > Myida > Dreissenidae > Congeria > Congeria kusceri. The sequence goes on from CM051032.1 coordinate 63,727,657, forward strand.
TCTCGGATTGAGAGTCCAGTGCTCTACCAAATGAGAAAGAATTAAAACATGACAAGATCATTTTGGTATGTTTATCTGACAATGTCTTTAGCACCTATAATTTAGTTTTGTTTACCCTATTATGTTAAGTTTCATGAACCATCGACTTCAATAAACTTGTGGCATTTCTTGTGTCACTCATTTTTCACTTAAAGGGTTTATTCTAATAAGGACTGAACAGTTGGTCCTCATTTTTAAATCTTGAAACTCATATATCGCCAACTGACATCCAAATGGGCCTATCAGCATATGTGCAAAGAAGACTGATAGGCCCTTTTGGCTTTCAATGGACGAAGTATGAACATTTTCTGACTACAAATCTATATGTATGTATAGTGCCGCTTGTTTGGGTGATCTCAGGATCATGGAAAAAATATATGAGGCGTGTCGTGGGAAACCGGGCTTAATGCATCTGCGGAAAGTGTTGTCCGGGATAAGCCTGTGCAGTCCGCACAGGCCGATCAAGGACGACACTTTCCACTTTTATGGTATTTCCTGTTGCAAGGAAGTCTCTTCTAAACATAAATCCACTCTAGGCGGAAAGTGTTATCCCAGATAACACAGCACAGGCTAATCTGGGACGACACTTTACGCAGAGACATTAATCCCGGGTTTCCCGCGACAATGTAACAATGTAACATTGAAAGTGAACGAATGTTTTTACAAACCATGTCAGTCAAACAAATAAGTCCTAGCTTTCTGAATGGCTAAACACATTGTCAATCAAATCTCGTCGTAAGGTCAATTGCATGGCAGATGCCATATCCGTACTGTGAATTTTTGAAGTTAAATTTGTCAGAATTCTGAAATAATATAAAATACTTCTCACCAATTTTAAGAACAGATTGTCCAGATATCAGTATGTCATACTACTTGTATAATTTATGGTGTCGTAGGTTGTTACCCTCAGATTATTATGCATTATTGGACCTACATGTAAAAACCGTTTTGCCAAATCAATCATTACCCCCATTAATATTATAAATTATCTTTTACGTTTAGAATAAAACCTGCTGCTTATTATCTTTGATGTTCTAAGAAAAAAATGTGTAGTTTGCAGAACTCTGGGGAAAGAAAAACAACAAAGAAAAACATGAACGCTCTGCAGTGTACATAAAAACTTAATGTACCATAGCATCCGCTGTGGCCATCTAATGCTTCAGTTTAAATTTCCGATTTAATAAGCGATGAACGGCAAATAAGATTAGTTCCAAGCATAGCCAAATCCATACTGGATAAAAATCTTAACAGGGTTATGTATTTCTCCAAATAAGCCTTCTCAAAGCATAATGATGCAAATGCATAGGGCATTATTGACCTCAACATTAACCCCCAGATACAAAGAATCAGATAAGATATTCAGTTTGTATGTTTAGCCTTACAGATATATGCCAAAATGTGAAATTGGGACATTAGTATAATATTTTATTGAAACCGTATCAATAGAAATTTAATAATTATAATGACACTCCACTTCTATTTATAATTTACTCAAGATAGTTAGAAACCGTTCAAAATGAATGGTAGCATGATACACAAGTCCAGGGATGTGGAAATATCAACATTGTTAACTTGTCAATGGACAAGTTAATTGCAAACAACAGTCACATGTCCAAACAAAAACAGAGTTCTTAATCAGGCCTTCCTGATATATTTTTTCATTAAATTATAAATAAAACACAATTTGTCATTCAAATGTATAAGGGTATAATAAAACGATTATTTTCTTCCAACTTAAACATCATTTTTACACCCTGAAATTTTACTTGTCCATGGACAAGTAGACAGGAACAAATCACTTGTCAGACAGTAAAATTACCCGCGTCGGACAAGTCGGGCATAGGATTTCCACACCCCTGAAGTCTATTCATAATTAAAAATTAATGTTTAAACATTTTTTAAAGAAGAAAAATTAAACATACGACTGTCATTATTATATCCATATGCCTAATATATAATGCTATATGCTATGTTATATATTAGAGGTCTCTTTAAATTTATACTAACTGACAGATCAACTACAACATGATTGTAATTAACATACTGTCATATAATCTGTACTTGTACTGTCATAATATAATCTGTAATAATTATAAAAATAGCATTGACTTTTGCAAAAATAATCTGGTTTATTAAACAACATAATTATATAATTTTGTTCTAACTAGGAAACATAGTTGTTAATGGTTGATTTTTATAATAACGAGCATCTCTGGTAATTTACTGGATATTTTATATGGTCAGACATTTTTCAGACATAAAACTCACTAAACCATCTGCCTATGTCTGTAGTCGGTAGTGATAATAATAATTAACATGGGTAGTAAGTGTTAAATGTACCTCCTGTAATAGAGATCAACACTTCCAATGCTTCTACAATACAAATATCAACACATCAGGTGAAAGGTTCAGAGATCAAATAAATTAGAAATAGTGGCAGAAATAATCTGAAATATGGTTGTTAAGATATCAATGGCACATAAAACATTAAGTTTCCATCCTATTGTTAAAAACTCATTGCTACCTCAGAATGGGCCAAATAGTAGCTGATAACATTAAGAAACAAGAGGGCCATGATGGCCCAAAGCGCTTACCTGAGAACTGGTACAGATGAAGACCATACTGTTGTGACAGGTTTGAAAATTAAGGTATATGAACAATACGCAGAGGGGGATAGAATCAATTTTGATTTAAAACATCGGTTAGTGCGATGGGCTTACTAAAGTATGAATTGGGTTGTGTATGTGCGTTTTTTTGCTAATGGTTCTCAAATCATTTTTCTTGATACTCTAACCTGACCCTTTTTCATTTAGTCATTGACAATTCTGGAAAATGCAGAAACAGTAGATTTTGATGTCTTTTTCGCAAACACTTTTGGAGAACTAGTTGCAATGCAATAATTGCGATGGCTGTGCTATAAGGTAAAGTTTTGCTTTTTCTTTGATCATTTTCTGTCCAATGATAATAAATGATATTAATGCAGGCACTAAAGACATCAATGTTGCATGTACAAATAACTGCATGCAAGGTTTGCAACTGTTGGAAAACAAATTTTATCAATCAATTTTTATGGTCATGTGCAAAATGTGTAAGTTTGGTCAACACTGACTCAAAAATTGTGTGTGCAAGCCAATCATTGATAACTTGTTGAGGTTTTTTTTCCAAACACAAGGGGCAATGACATTGGTTTTTCTGGCCCGATCATGCTTATATTCGACTTCACCTGTAGTCTTAAATTCATAGACAAACTGAAGTCTCTATCCTGAATAATGTCCATTTTTGCATATTTTTTTCACAAACAAAGTGCAATAATTCTGGTCCAATCTTGCTTATATTCGACTTCACTTTTAATCTCATGGTCATAGACAAACTGAGAAAGATTGGTGAAGATTGGATGAAAAATGAAGTCTCTATCCTGAATAATGTCCATTTTTGCATATTTTTTTCACAAACAAAGGGCTATAACTCTGGTGTTTCTGGTCAGCTCTTGCTTATATTCAACTTCAACTGTAATCTCATGATAATATACAAACTGTGCAAGATTGGTGAAGATTGGATGAAAAATGAAGTCTCTCTCTTGAAAAACTCATTGCTACCTCAGAATGGGCCAAAAATAAATCAAGACACAGAACTGTTTTTCTTTGTTTTAGGCTATATTAAGGGAGCCTCGTTTTGGAATGAATGTTTACCACATGTCCGAATTAGCTCTTTTTTGCTACCTGTGTTGTGATTTTGAACTGAAATTTCCCCTAATTGCAGATAAAATCATTACACAATAATAACTAGTCAGAAGATTAACAATCAATAGTGCTGATCAAAGATCTATCAATAAACAAAGCTTCGTGTTATCGCGAGTTACTGTCGATTCTCGCAGCTCCCAAGATTTCAATCATGTCATAAACCATGTGATCGGATCTGTAATTATGACAGAGTATATCGGTATTTTTCTTAAAAGAAGTTTGAAAGACTTGTAATATAAATGTTTTAAAATAAAATGAAATAAACTTAATATTATGTACTACATATTATTGTTTGATTATAGATTATTGGATTGATGATGGATGAAAAAAACATTGTTTGATCTGCAAAATCGTCTTTACTGTAATCAAACCAAACCTATATTTGCGACAGGAAAGTACGTCTTGTTTTTCATTATACAAGTGTTTTGACGAATGTCATTTTTTATCTTTATTATCTTATCTACATTTGTGCAGCCATGTGGTGTTCAAAGCATGCCAATTAACGCTTTAATCCATAGCGGGACATCGTCTCCCATGGAGAGAACGCCCTCGAGTTCTCACTCACAAATGGTTACTCAAGACCATTGTCTAGCATATATGATTGAGACAATTAAATGTTATAAGAAAATATTTTGAGAGAGAAAACCAAGCACAAAGCAAAAAGGAAAAAAATCAAAACAAGTATAATACAATATAGATCGAAATTGTAGTAGTACTATATTTATTTATGTTTTTTTTACAAATTGCTGTTTGAACAGTAAAAGCACTATGTTCTTTCCTGGTGTATACATTGAGATATCCTTCAAAATGCCACTTTATTTGGGAGAATCCGTCGAGAAAAAACTAAGTTTTAAGTCAAAGGCAGGTTAGATACTAAAATTCAGTTACAATCTTGCTGTCTCAGCCTGAACTCTTACATAGCCTCGCTTTAAATATTAATAACTTCGGAACTATTAAAATAAAAATAATAATATTTGTTTCTTGGTGTTCAACCGCAAATTGCCTTCAATAAGACTTTATTTTTAAAAATCCGTCCAGAACTGACAAAGTATTAGGCTAAGTCTGGGTATATACTTTTCAATTAAAAATCTTGCTGCCTCATTTTGAAATCTTACAAAGCCTCGCTCTGAATATTTCCGGAACAATTTAAGATAAAATCACAATGTTTATTTCATGTTGTTCAGTTTTAATTGCTGTCAAAATGAGACTTTAGTCAGCAAAATCCGTTCAGAAATAACAAAGTTTTAGGCAAAGGCAGGTTAGATACTTTTCAATAAAAAATATTGCTGCCTTAGTCTGAAATATCACACAGCCTCGCTTTAAATAAAAATAACTCTGGAATTATTAAAGGTAAAATAACAATATTTGTTTTTTAGTGTAAAATTTCAAATTGCCTTCAAAATAAAACTTGATTCAGAAAAATCCGTCCAGAAATGACAAAGTATTTGGAAAAGGCAGGTTAGATACTTTTCAATAAAAATCTTGCTGCCTTAGTCTAAAATCGTACAAAGCCTTGCTCTGAATATTTCCGGAACTATTTAAGATAAAATCGCAGTGTTTATTTCATGTTGGTCAGTTTTAAATTTCATTCAAAATAAAAACAATATTTTAAGTGTTTTTTCTAGTGTATTAATTCACTTTTTTGTAAAAAAATGCAGAAAAATTACAGAAAAAATACCATTAGTGTACTAAAAGTGTATTTAATGCACATTTAACGCAGAAAAAATACAATGCCAATACCGCAGCGTTTAATACGCATTAAGTGCGTATTAAATACACTTTTTCGAGAAGGGCATATAAGTATGACTCATGAACGTTTTCAATAAGATATGATCAGGGAATAAGAATTTACAGTTGGATACACTGTTCATGATAAGCTAATTTCAATTCCCTCATTAGGATAGAGCAATGATACTTGAATGGAATCCAACAGTGAAGTACAACAGGTATATTATGGTTCAGAATTCTCCAATCCTCCACCATTGGCACACCACTTCACCATCTATTTTTTAAACGATAACTCTCTAAACCAGAAAAAAGACAGCTCCCCAAAAATCTTTCCAACAGTAATGTTTAATGACACCTTTAAAAATATTGTTTAAGGTTTGGGTAAGCGAATTCTGCATATGAAGTGCAGAGTGTTGTACTTTAATGCAGAGTCTGTTCTCAATAACTCACTAATCGCGGCGGTGACATCCCCTTTAGCTTGAGCAGACAACAACTTGAGACGTTTTTGTGCAATCATTATGAAACTTTAGGGAATGTATAGTAGGCATAAAAGGAAAGTTAAGTTCGGGTTTTAAGGCATAATTGCTCTTATTGTATTTGAGATCAGGCGATACATCCAGCTCGCAGACAGTCTCCGCGAAAGACCGTTGGACCTCGGACATTGCCGATAAAAATCCGTGAGGTCCGGTATAAACTGTCCGAATACTGGTCCTTGTGTCCATTGAACATTTCGGTAAAAAAAATAATTTATGACAGCGATTGTTGTATCTGTTTCAACAACAGTCATAACGTCATACTTGAGGGTCACCGATTGTGTTGAAGACGTTGAAGGGACTTTGACAAATACAATTGAATTCATAAATATCTTACAAAATTAACATGCTGATAGTACATGTAGTAGCTTTAGTTAATAAGCACTCTCAAGTGTATATTGTTTTAATTTTCTTCAAAGATATTGTTTTTATCGTATGTAAGTGTTTCTTGCAAAAAATAAGTGGCCAATAATAGTTCGTCCGGGCCAGTAATAATTGGGGCATTACTGGTCCTCTTGGCCAGTAATAAATTCACGACTATCGCGGAAACTGCGCAGAGTTCAAGTTTTCAATGGCATTTATGTTTTTTAGAGAAATTCTGTAGGGGTACATCAAAGCATGCACTTTAAGGTATATTTTCCAGACATATCAATTGCAATGGCAAGTTAAATAAATAACAATTAAAGTTGTGGCCATATCATTGGAGCTCAACCAGAAGTCAATAATTGTGTGATTATTGCATTCTAAATACAAGCATTATACCTAGCATGATCGTTTACTGACAAAACATGTTAAAATTTGATGTTTGCATTAAAAACATGAAATGAAAACTGCAGGATACCAGCAAGTTGTTGAAAGAAAATTTCTAACCAATGAATCAGTGACACAAGTTTAAGACTCGTGACTCAATACCCATAATGCCAAAATGAATCAGCAGACAAAAAAGAAGTGCATATTTTTTTCTCAAGCGTTCTGCTGATAAGCAGAAAATCGTTCACTATTTTGCACTTAAAATGTTATCCACATTTTTTCAAGCAATAATACACAGGGAGATAGAGAGATCTCTTCAGGCTTGTTTGTATATGCATGAAGCTGTATGTGTTACAGTTTTGAGATTAAATGCACTGTTAGTGCAAAGTTGTTATTTTTATGACAGAAAAATCTATTGACTGAATATTTGTTTGCTCAGTGAATCCGCTTCAAGTTCAAATATTGTTTTTGTATGCAAGAAAAGTGCCGTTTTTTCTAGGAATATTGAGGGAAAGTGCTAGTTTGTTTGTTGTTTTGCACCAATTAGCACACATTCATTACATGAATGTTTTTCTTTGAAAATGATTTCAGAAACCAACATTTCTTCTTTTTTTTTCATCTACAGGCTTCTATTTGGGTCATTTTATAACCAAAATATTTTCTTAACAGCCATCACCAAATTTAGCAAATGGATTGAAAAAGCTCAGTGTATTCATATTGACATTGGATTTAGACACATCTTTTGTTATATTGTCCATTAACAATTGTAACTATATAATCTCAAATGCATTATTTAAACTGCTTAAGCACCACAATGTAACTTGCCACATATAAATGGGTGGAAAATGCATTTATAAACAATTTTCTTTGAAGCATTGCCCGACAAACTGACGGCTGAGTGAAGACTCCTTGGTTGGTTCCCAGACTCGTGTATAGGACAGAACCTTTAATAGCATTTCAGTCAAAAATGTAATTTCCCATCAGACTCCTTGGTTGGTTCCCAGGCTCGTTTATACGACAGAACCTTTAATAGCATTTCAGTCAAAAATGTAATTTCCCATCAGACTCCTTGGTTGGTTCCCAGACTCGTTTATACGACAGAACCTTTAATAGCATTTCAGTCAAAAATGTAATTTCCCATCAGACTCCTTGGTTGGTTCCCAGACTCGTTTATACGACAGAACCTTTAATAGCATTTCAGTCAAAAATGTAATTTCCCATCAGACTCCTTGGTTGGTTCCCAGACTCGTTTATAGGACAGAACCTTTAATAGCATTTCAGTCAAAAATGTAATTTCCCATCAGACTCCTTGGTTGGTTCCCAGACTCGTTTATACGACAGAACCTTTAATAGCATTTCAGTCAAAAATGTAATTTCCCATCAGACTCCTTGGTTGGTTCCCAGACTCGTTTATAGGACAGAACCTTTAATAGCATTTCAGTCAAAAATGTAATTTCCCATCAGACTCCTTGGTTGGTTCCCAGACTCGTTTATATGACAGAACCTTTAATAGCATTTCAGTCAAAAATGTAATTTCCCATCAGACTCCTTGGTTGGTTCCCAGACTCGTTTATAGGACAGAACCTTTAATAGCATTTCAGTCAAAAATGTAATTTCCCATCAGACTCCTTGGTTGGTTCCCAGACTCGTTTATACGACAGAACCTTTAATAGCATTTCAGTCAAAAATGTAATTTCCCATCAGACTCCTTGGTTGGTTCCCAGACTCGTTTATAGGACAGAACCTTTAATAGCATTTCAGTCAAAAATGTAATTTCCCATCAGACTCCTTGGTTGGTTCCCAGACTCGTTTATATGACAGAACCTTTAATAGCATTTCAGTCAAAAATGTAATTTCCCATCAGACTCCTTGGTTGGTTCCCAGACTCGTTTATACGACAGAACCTTTAATAGCATTTCAGTCAAAAATGTAATTTCCCATCAGACTCCTTGGTTGGTTCCCAGACTCGTTTATACGACAGAACCTTTAATAGCATTTCAGTCAAAAATGTAATTTCCCATCAGACTCCTTGGTTGGTTCCCAGACTCGTTTATAGGACAGAACCTTTAATAGCATTTCAGTCAAAAATGTAATTTCCCATCAGACTCCTTGGTTGGTTCCCAGACTCGTTTATACGACAGAACCTTTCATAGCATTTCAGTCAAAAATGTAATTTCCCATCAGACTCCTTGGTTGGTTCCCAGACTCGTTTATAGGACAGAACCTTTAATAGCATTTCAGTCAAAAATGTAATTTCCCATCAGACTCCTTGGTTGGTTCCCAGACTCGTTTATAGGACAGAACCTTTAATAGCATTTCAGTCAAAAATGTAACTTCCCATCAAGGCTTTGCGAAATCTTTCTGCCACAGAGATTTTGCTGCAGATACTGTCAGCAAAAGCAGAACTAAAATCATCCCAGGAGAGAAAATAAATCTGCTCAGTACAAATCTTTACCCCACCCCCATCAGATTTTGTCTTAATCATATACTTAAATATTGGCCATTCAAATCAATGTTTGATAAGTAACAATGGTTTCATTAGCCTGGGGTTAAGATTTTTAAGATTAATATTAAGTAGAGAACATTCGTATATAGTCAAAGTGCTTGACAGTCACACATATAATGACTCTTACTGACTTTAAAAACATAAAACCCTTAGAATGTGGATTTGTACTGAAAATAAAAGTGTCTTTGCAGAAACAACCAAGTGACCATGCAAACACAAAATTCATTTATGCTTAATATGCATGTTTTCTGAAAAAAATAAAAAACAAGAGCTGTCTCAGGACAGCGCCCTCGACTATTCACTCCGCTTTGATAGTATATATATATTCTGTAAGTGACCTGACCTAATGACAATCAAAACGTACCGTATATGAAATTTCAATTAAATATATGTAGAAGTTACAGAGATATTTACTTGCACACAGACTTTAACCTGAATATTTAGAAGTACAAAATGGGGCATAATTCTGCTAAATTGCAGGTCAGAGTAATAGGCCTTGGTCAGTGACCTTACATAATGACCGAAGACATGTGTAAAGTTTCAATTGAACATGTGTAGTAGTTACAGAGATATACTTGTTGCAAGCGAACCGTAACCTGATTTTTCAAGGTACAAAAAGGGGCATAATTCTGCTAAATTGCAGGTCAGAGTTATGGGCCTTGGTCAGTGACCTTGCATAGTGACCCAAAAGACACGTGTGAAATTTCCACTGAATATTTGTAGTAGTTAACAGAGATATGTGCTTGTTGCAAACCATAACCAGAGCATGACGCCGTTGCTGACGACTGGGTGAGTAGTAAAGCTTGAACTATTCGGTGAATAGTCAAGCTAACATGCAATATGACAACTTAAAATCATGACTCCAAGTAAACATAAAGCTGCCACCACTTTTTCCAGGAAAACAGGAAATTTTTATTCGGATGGAAATTCTGTCATCATTTGTTTCTGTACCTATAATGAGTCTGTCACACATCAGCAAAAAACAACATCACTGAATTGAAGTCGCGCTAATTGGCTTCCATTTGTTCCAGAACCGTATACCTTTTGATACGGTTCGATTTCCATTTAATTCCATGTATCAAATTAAAGCTGACATCAGTGGCCTGTAATCTACTTACATGTGCACGATAATGCCTCTACATGTCACATAAAAATGACTTTCTCTTGACACACGCTCGCGTTCAGCAGGACAATCAATAATGGCAAAGCCGTTCCAAGTTATATGCGGCAGTAATAGCTTTTCATGGAGCAAAAACTAACAGGTTCCACTAAAATTCCATTGTAAAATTCCCTGCTTTTCCCTGATCTGAGTATGAATTTTCCTGACATTTATTTTCAGAATACCAGTACAATTAGTACATAGTGTTGCCGTTGTACATAAATATATGATCTCCAATTTTAGCCATTTTTACAATAGTATGACTTATGATTCTATACAGAAATATGATAAATGAATTGTTTGATTGTCAATTCATTTATAAGATTTTAGATTTAATTTTCTCACTTTAGATCTTTTTTTAGACTGTTGGCGCAAGCCAACAGCATTAAGTAGTTGTATTCAGAAATCAGTCTTGAGAGAACTACTTCTTTACTCTGCAGGCTACAACTCACTAGTCGATAAATTACTGCGCTTTGCTCGCTGAACAGTGAGGCTTCCTGTTATCAATGCTACTTACATGAATAGATGACAAGAAATAGATCCCACTTAAAACACTAAAAAACAATAATAATAATCCATTTAGTCCACACCTACGTATAGAATTGTGGAAAAGCATTGTACTACAAAGAGAGTTTTGAATGTATTTTACTAAGTTAAATTATTTTTATTTAAATTGGTATTTACTGAGCATAGCGCTTGTGATGAAAAGCACTAAACATTTATTCGAACTTATACAGTTCATCGACTATTTTTACCTGTTGTAGATTGACATGTATGCATATAGCACTGTTTGCTTTTTAAATAGGTTGCACTAAATATATTTGCCTCCTACCAATTTCAAAACATACAGTACGTGTCACGCGAAACCCGCAAAGTTCGCGATATGTGACAAGCCGATTTTCTCGCGAAGCGCAGAGCTCTCAATCGTGATGTTACGCATCTTCGCTAATTCTCGCGACGAAAATTCGCGCGTATTCGAATCGCGACGGGAAAGTAATTAGCAAAAATGCGCACCTGATTGCAATATTTTCACCCAGCGATCAATTAATAATTCGTTTTAAACTATTCGTTTTAAAAGAACTTTCCGGACTGGTTATATAAATGTAATTTACTTTGAATTATTTTATTTACAGTATTATTTAAACGTTCATTTATGACAACACAATAACAACATTTTTGTGGAAAGAATAATTAAGTAATATTATAATATATATCGGTTCATAAATTACAAAAATTATTTAAAGAAAGAATAATCATTTATCGTTCATTATGCAGTATCAACAACAGAAACAGTTAAATCAAACGCAAATTAATGGAAAATTATACAGTGTTAAATGACAAACAAAAGCTGAAAATTACAGAATAAGAGGTGGTTGCTCCCTCTACATTTTCACGACCACTGTTGATCAGTTAAGGAGAGCTATTGTAGATCAGTCCACGGGTTGGATATTGACACCGATTAGCACATGAAGATTTTTTTATCTATATCTTGTTCATCAGAAACCTGCGTTTTGAACGTGAATAATAAAAGATCACATGTATAACCAGATTCCCGCCTTCATAATCAAATACCTGATTATTCGTTGTCATCCTTTAAAAAGACCTATAGTATTTTGATATAAAAACTGAATGAACTATTACTATGTACTTCCATCTTATGTAGACTATATGTAACTACACCAGGGTTGTGAACATTAACTAACACTGGAATATTAAATTACTATATTCGATAATCGATATCAATCAATTCTAACAACAATCCATGATTCATAATTTTAAGTGGAGTTTAATGATTTTCGTCCGAATAGTAAGTTTTAACTTAAACGTATATACGATATGAAATTATTGTGACCTCTATATGCGTTGTCTTAGACTAATACCATCAAAAAATAGTGGTTTATTATATAATTATTCATTAATTAAACGTGATATTAAGGTCATAAAATTTACATTTCTACATTTAACATACACTATACAATACACAGTGTAGAAAGACCGTGAAACTGTAAAACTCTTTAAGTTGATAGTCTAGAGCAGATGCAGACGCGACAAAAAAAATTCTGACGTATTCGTAGCGAAATCTCGCAATGGGGTCGCCCGCTATCTTATAGCGAATCGTCGCAAACATTCGTGACGTCGCTTCGCAAATATTTGATCGAAGGCTCTTCACGACAGCGTGAATTCTGCGGATTTCGCCCACGCTCGGGTTTCGCGTGGCACACGGGTTTCGCGTGGCGCTTACTGTAATGATGAGAATGTCGTAGATAAAAAGCATTGAATTAGACGCGCGCTATATAAGTTTTAGTTTGCAAAAGACAGTGGCCTGGATCTCCATCTTAAATAAAGTCAAATACTAGCTTATACCAATTTATTTTAAGTAGAGTGTATAGCTATGATTTTCGATATTTGTTTTCTAGAAATGATATAACAGACAGGTGACTTACTTCAATAAATGTACGTATAATATGAAAAAAATACTTTCACAATTCATTTTGCTTTTAGTTTCTTTTCTCGCAGTCTTTCTATGCTGTCAGCGTTTAGATTTCACTATTGGACCAATTCTCTGATTTTCCCTTGATTTAAAAAATAATAATTCAAATTCCCTGATTTTTCCTGCAGGGAATTGTTAGCTCTTTAATTTTCCCTGTTTTCCAGTTTTCCAGTCTTCCAGTGGCCACCCTAAAATGATTGAGCCATTGAAAGCAGCATTTACAATTTAATGCTAATCAATCTTGTTTTCACATGTTTATTTACCTCTTCCATGCATTGCAAGTTTTTTTAATTATAACATTAAGTGCTGACTAAACATGCAATTGAAGATAGCATTAAATATTTGCTGCTATAGCAAATCTTTTTTGTGTATTTGGGTTTGGCGCATGGTAATTTATTTTCTTATATATATATATAGTTATTACATTGCTGGTGATCCAACTGAGGATAATGAAATAGTATAATAAGATGACTCTAAGAAATATAAATATTATCAAAACAAGAACCGATACTACTTAATATAATTATATAACAATTGCTGTTTGCGTACAAAACTATTGCTAATAGCAACTTTTTAGGTACTTTCTTCATATTTCACTGTGTATATTAAGTAAATAAAGTCCATTAACGGTTAATGTACAAAGTACAGATAACAAGTACAGTCAAAACGCGATACTGCGAATCACGATACAACGAAATGACAGCATACTACTAATACGGCTGCCGGTCCCATCCGAATCGCGATACAACGAAATGACAGCATACTACTAATACGGCTGCCGGTCCCATCCGAATCGCGATACAACGAAATTACAGCATACTACTAATACGGCTGCCGGTCCCATCCGTTTTCCTTATATGTTGTACTACAAAAAGATGTGATACTATGAATTCGCGATACTACGAAAGATGCGTTACTACGAACAAATTTTCCGTCACAATCTTTGTATTGAAATGTCAACGCGATACTACAAATCATATTGTGACGGAGACTTTTCAACAATGATTTCACACTTCTGCCCAGTCGGACACTTAGCCAGTTTGTTCCCAGCATGAACAAAGATAGTTGTTAACAAGTTTAGTTATCGTTTTAAAAACACTGCAGTGTGAGACTTGCGTTTGATTAAATGACTTTCGTATTTGCCGATAATATGTAATTACTAATTTGATAACTGTGTAGGGAAATTTTTTTTTTTTTTCATCATGGAATACATACACAATATTTTCAAATGCAATTATTTAAATGGACAATTTGATACGTAATTAATAAGTGTGCTAATGTTCGTAAATGCTACGACATAACGCAAATTAAAGGAAATGTTATACGTTACTACCATAATTTCCAAAAGATGCAATACTACGAAAAACGCGATACTACGAACTAATCAGTAACTTCCATAACTATTCGTAGTATCGCGTTTCGACTGTACAACATTGTATTTGACAATAATGTGGTGAATTTATGCGTGGAGTAAGCCAACAAACCCTGGGGAATAAAATAAAATATAAAGCATGACTTCCTTCATCAATCTTACATTGATCTTTAGTCTTCAAAGTACATTGTCTGACAAAACTGATTAACATAATCCCTGCTAGGAGTTACAGTAGAATTATGTTCACTAATTCCAACTCAACGAAGATAATGCTATTGATCTATATCTGTTTTGTTTTTTCAAGAGCCAAATATATTATATTGCATGTTAATAGCATTGTACAGTGTTTCAAAACATTTCAATCGTGCCTATTTATACTAATATTTAACTGTAAACCTTTTAACTTAACAATTATGCCAAATTTGAAGTGTCCTTAAAATGAACATTACGTCATGGAAGTAGGGTTAATCCGGGTAAGTACGGACAGTTTTTACAAGGACTCCCCTTGTCAAGAAGTTGCGCCTAGCTCTGTAGTATATCCCCATATGGTGATGACGAAATCGGGAAACCTGTCTTTCTCGGATTTTATCGTTGATTTCATATATCTCTCTTTAATGGAAAGTACTTAAATTACATCAGAAACGAGGCCACCCAAAATTGGGTAAGTTCGGACAGAGTAGGAAAACTACGGACAATACTGGTTTTGCTATTTCAAAATACACTGGGAAACTACGGACACTATTTTATATTCAAAATTCAGGAAAATTCATACAGTATCAATAGGTTGCTCCCATGATGCACCGTTTACAATAACCAATGCATTATGTCACAAGCTATTTTTAGACATGTATTGCCCCAAACAATACTATTCTAAAATAAGGTTAAATTGTCACAAGTAACATGCAAACATGTAGAAAAGTCGATCTACTAACGCATTTATCCGAAGTTACCCGACTGTCCGTACTTACCCGGATTAACCCTAGAGTAAAAATAATATTTCATGCAGAAATTATGATGTCACAAGGGCATGTATTTCAATACAAAATCCATCGTAACAATACTAAAATCATACAGATAAATTCCTTTTACTGCCCTATATAACTTGGAATAGCTTTAGAAGCTTAAAGCTATGTTTCTTCTTGGAATAGCTTTAGAAGCTTAAAGCGATGTTTCTTCTTGGAATAGCTTTAGAAGCTTAAAGCGATGTTTCTTCTTGGAATACTTTAGAAGCTTAAAGCGATGTTTCTTCTTGGAATACTTTAGAAGCTTAAAGCGATGTTTCTTCTTGGAATACTTTAGAAGCTTAAAGCGATGTTTCTTCTTGGAATACTTTCTAAGCTTAAATAAAGCGATGTTTCTTCTTGGAATAGCTTTATAAGCTTAAAGCAATGTTTCTTCTTGGAATAGCTTTATAAGCTTAAATAAAGCGATGTTTCTTCTTGGAATAGCTTTATAAGCTTAAAGCGATGTTTCTTCTTGGAATAGCTTTATAAGCTTAAAGTGATGTTTCTTCTTGGAATAGCTTTATGAGCTTAAAGCTATGTTTCTTCTTGGAATTATAAACACACTATTATGTGAAGTTAGAATAAGACATCAAACATAGAATAAATTATTGTATTATACCAATGTTTAATATGGAGTTAAACATTTGCAATTTTAAAATTTTGCAGAGTTATTAGTGTAATAAACACCTTCATAGATAATTGAATCAGTAAAATTGATTTTATTACAAAACAGTCTACTTGTATGCATTTACAAAATTTTCACAAAAACATAGAACTGTGTCCATGCATGCATGAACACAGTTTTTTAAATAAAATAAAAATGATCAAAGACACAATAAGATTTATTAAAAGTGTTATGGAGAATGCAAAAATACCATAAACACTGACAGAATATACCAAACATACTCTAACTCCGCTAAATACAGAGTTTTATGTGAAAAAAAGTAATATTTCATGTCCATTCTATGTTTGATGTCTTATTCTAACTTCACATAATCGAGTGTTAAATAGCTTTATAAGCTTTAAGTGACGTTTCTTCTTGGAATAGCTTTAGAAGCTTAAAGCGATGTTTCTTCTTGGAACAGCTTTAGAAGCTTACAGCAACGTTTCTTCTTGGAATAGCTTTAGAAGCTTAAAGCGACGTTTCTTCTTGGAATAGCTTTAGAAGCTTAAAGCGATTTTTCTTATGATCCATAAAATGTTCTTAATATACATGAGTAAAACAAAAAACAAAAATTAACTTCGTATCTTTTTGCATTGATGTTAGAGTCAAATGAATAAACCTAACACATGCAGACGTAAATCTGTCTAAAATCACAGACTAATTAATCACCGATCTGGATAACAAACAAAGGGAAGAATAAAACAATACTGATGTTATGACAAAAGTCATACTGATGGTTTCTCCATGAAAATTGCTCATCTGTTACATGAAAGTTCAATACATTGGTGGGAATGTTTCTATGTATACAAACGTTTCCTTGAGACACACATTTTAATAATTAATACTAGACGTATAAATAAGACCACCCCCCAAAATGTTTACATTTGCAAGTATCATGTCTGGAAAGATACTGAAATAATAACAGTGCTGGAGACAATAACAGTATTCCTGGAACTTGGCAATTCTTATACCATTAACTATTGCCTCCTTAAATCTCCTTCATTTGATATAAACAAATAACATCGACAAAATTTTGAACTGCATACTGGTGATTTTTTATACTTTTCTATAAGGAAGACAAAGTATTTTGTAAAATAAGAAATGTAAGGGTTCAAGAGCAGATATTCGCCATTTATCTGTAGAAATATTGGCATATTGGCTTGAAAGTTTTTTAAAATAATTTTATTTAATTTCTAAGTATGGTGCAAAACACTTTCAAATGTGAAAATATATCAATATCTATATATAGAATATAGTAACAGCATACAAATTCACAGATTAAATAACCTATATCTTATGTGGAGCTGATTATTTGCTTTGTTTGATAAAATTCTAGATTTCAAATCTTGTAATTATATGAAACAATAATTCTGACAAACTCACTGTTTTCACTAAACCTATATCACAATCATGTTCTATATTGAAGGATATAACAATCTGTTACATATTTACTATATCTGTAACATAAATATCTAAATAATGAATGATATTCAAATTAGCTAGTTGTTGTGATTGTTTTTCAACTTATATAATACACCAATAAATGATATGAGTTAGTAAAAACCAAATTGAAATGTTTATGAAAACCAGTATTTCTATTTATTGTGACAAAAATTCTTGAAATTATTTGGTGGGGAAAATGTGTAACATGGATTTCAACATATTTTGGGGGATAAAAAAACTACGAAAATATGAATATAGTACTAATAATTACCGTATTATCCCCATGATCATTGGTTAGCCAGCATAACCTATCATAGAGAAAATAATACTTTTTTTGGGACGATATGTAACATACTTGAAATTATTTAAAAAAAATTAAAACATGAAAAATATAAAGGTTAAAATAATTATTATTATTATCCCCATGATAATCGGTAAGCCAGCTTAATAGATCATCAAGCAAATGATTCTGCTGTAATCACTTTTCCAGAATGTTACCTATCCATCATCGGGCGGCCTAGAATCCATCATGTAACACCAAAGCATCTTTGTATAAACAAAAATACTGAACATTACAAATATGTTCACAGTGGGTTTTTGCTGCCCTCACATCTGTTGAGTGTATTTGGTATAATTAAGTAATGCAAAGCTTAGTTGCTATACTTTCTTCACAATAATGAACTTTCACAATTTTTGCAATAAAAATACATTTAAGAACTTGCAAAGATGGACATTATGTAAATTTATTTCTTTATTAATGATTTATTTGCATACCTTCAATACAAGTTTGTTTGTTTTTTAAGTCCAAGTACATTTTATTTTGTTATGTAAAAATAGTACCCTCCAATGCAGCTTGTAAAACATTATTTTCTGCTTTCCATCAACTTCAATTTCTGTACAAGTTTGGCCTTCAAGATTCAGAATCTTCAGAATCTATAATACACATTTACAATACCTCAACAAAATTCTGTGTAAACTGTAAAGAATAAACAAATGAGGCGTGTCGTGGGACAATCGAGTTTAATGCATGTGCGTAAAGTGTCATCCCGGATTGGCCTGTGCAGTTTGCACAGGCTATTCCAGGACGGCACTTTCCGCCTACAGTGGATTTATGTTTAGAAGAGACTTCCTTGAAACAGAAAATACCATAAAAGCGGAAAGTGTTGTCCCAGATTAGCCTGTGTGGTTTTCCCACAACGCGCCTCAAATGGGTTTTTTAACATTACATTTCAGAATTCAGATCATTAGAAACAAACAATTTGTTTAACATCTTTTTCCGAATTTCGACAACATTTTTTAGTGTAACAGAACTTGCTTATTTTCTGCAGAAATAGATGGTGTTCTCACTTATTTTTGCCTTTTGTTATGGCATATATTCAGCGTTGCTGAACCTGTCAATCTCAATGCAATATCTCTCAGAAAAATCGCACTTCTCACAAATTCCAATGAATGGTAACCACACCAAAGTCTGCAATTCAGACATTGTTACCATAACCAACAAAGATTTTCATCACTAATTATCTACCCTGATGAAAGGCCAAGTTTTCCTTGCAATGTCTCCACATTTTATTCATTGAATAATGGAAGTTTTCTGGTAAACAGTTTCTGTTCCTACAATGTCAATGAGCTTTGGCCGATTTCGATGGAAATACTGGTATATGGGAATCTCTTATGACATGCTACACGATAATTTCAATGGAAATACTGGTATATGGGAATCTCTTATGACATGCTACACGATAATTTCAATGGAAATACTGGTATATGGGAATCTCTTATGACATGCTACACGATAATTTCAATGGAAAGGAAGTTCTGTAATGGTCATCCTGGTATATATGTCTGAACATTGCCTTCGGTTGACAGCATTTTACAGTAAAGGGATTGCATATGTGTTTTATGACCTATTCTCCTAACAGCTTGCCTATTGACTAGCAGCCAATCCATATCAAAATTATAAGTAATTTCTGAATTTTAAAGGGTTTTTCATTCACTTTGGTGGTTTTATCCCTAAAACTGGTGGTATCCCACCCCAAAAAAGAAAGTTTTTGGAAACATATGTTATAATGAGGGCATTTTACATTACAGAGATTACATATATAATTAACCGTCTCCGTGGCCTAGTGGTTAGGGCATTCGCCTACGGAGCAGGAGGTCGAAGGTTCGAGTCCTACACAGGACTTGTTCTGATATGGCCGGTTGCCTACCCAGCAGCTAGTTAAATCAAAGGGTACCGATTGCCTTCCTGCCAAGCGCCCGGCATATAGGATAGGAATCGGGAGTAAAGATGTTCATCATTAGAAAGGTGTCTCATAAGTCAAAACTGGCTGGCCCTTAATCGCGAGGGGTGACACTATAATAAACAAACACTTTACTTTACTTTACTTTTATAATTAAACTGTCATTATGCTTTCTATTCTCTAATGATCTTGCCTTGAACTGGCCAAATGGACATAGTGTTATAATGGGAGCATTTTACAGGGATTACATACCAGCACATATATAACTTCTTATTCTCCTTACAGCCTGCTTTTGGAATGGCCATATGGACAATATTATGTGTCATAATGAGAGCATTGTACATAATATGAATTTACATATTTGTGGCGCGTCATGAGAAAACCGGTCATAATGCATGTGCGTAAAGTGTCGTTCCGGATTAGCCTGTGCAGTCCGCACAGGCTAATCCGGGTTGGCACTTTCCGCTTTTATGGTATTTTCTGTTTCAAGGAAGTCTCTTCTAAACATAAATTCACTGTAGGCGGACAGTGCCGTCCTGGATTAGCCTGTGCGGACTGCATTAAGACCGGTGTTCTCACGACGCGTCTCATTTAATTTTCTATTTTCCCAATAGCTTGCCTTTGGACTGGCGATGATTCTACCTCTGGAGAAGAATGTGCGATTCGGACTGCTCTGTGTGGCGTGCGTGCCGGGCGGAGGTCTCGGTCACGTGGCCGTCATCATCAGCAAGGCCGACCTCCCCCTCAGCTTGACCATGAACCTGATTAGCACTGTCACCATGCTCGGTAAGGGCGCTCAAACTCGGGAATTTCAATACATGCAGAATACTGCCATTTGACGCAAAAAACAGGGCTCACTCTGCAATCTGCAATTCGCCAACTTAGCAAATGGCTACAAAATTCAACATTTGTCTAAAGTAATTTTCCATATGGCTACAACTTTTTCTTCATAAAAACAAATACAATGCCTTGATTTAGTAGAAAGTCATTGCATAATTGTTAAATTTGGCTAAAATTGTTATCCAGGGGGGGGGGGCCCTGTGAAAATTGCAATTTGCATGTTTCTGACTCCAACAAATAATCGGCCATGCATCATTTGTATGCACAGTTGTCCTTTTGCCAATCCAAAAGCACTAGACAATAATATTTTGTATCACACCAATGGTGTAAAGTACTTAAGCTTGATTAACACCAATTACCATTTGCAGAGCATTAAACAAATATGCAGAAACAACATTCTGATCAGCACTGTCACCATGCTAAATGCTAAGGTGGCAATGTCTTTAAGATCATCTCCAGTCTGACGCTACTATATTATCTGCTGTCTGGATCTGATGACTGCATTAGGTGTTATGTTCAGTCCTTACATTTTCTGGAGCCAATCAAATTGCTGCCTTCAAAATGCTGTCTTATAACTAGAGTTGGCAACGAATACCAAAACGGCACTCGATTATTTGTTGACATTGCTACTAATAACTCTATGAAGAAACCACCAACAGACATTCATGAAACTAATGTGCAGTGCAATGTAAATATAATTATATAACTTTGCTCATAAAAGCCATTCTGTTCAAGGAGGTCAACTGTAACACAAACGAAAATGGTAGGAATCTGCCATAAACCAGCAAAATTTTACTGGTTTTCACAAAAAACACAGATTTATTGACTGGTTGACATTTTTGATAAAACGGTCAAGCAAATGAAAAATGTTCTACATTTAGCAAATGGTCAAGCAAATGAAAATTGTCCTACATTTAGCACTATTATGCTTTAAAGTACATGACCGATGTAGTAATACCGTATAATACCATTATTGGTTGTTAAAATATCTGAATTACCGTGTTTTCTTCCTTATTGTTTTCACATTACATACAATACCCCGCAAGGTGTGAATCTTAATAGAAAAGCGACTACTTCGAGACGCGTTAATGCGTCAAATGTATTAGCCGACGGCTTCATCCCATGTGTTGACAAGAGCTGTTGGTGAAAAACAACATGCCCTACTTTTTATGACAGATGTCTAGGACTTTCAATTAGCGACGCTTACACAGAATAACCTAAATAACCAAGTTTGCACTTCCGTTTACTCCAGTTAGCACTTTTTGTCAAGGGTGTTATAGGTGTTAAAAATACTTCATTGCTGGTGTCAAAAATATTTAACACCTTAATAATGATGTCACCTAAGACATTTGTTCTGGTTATTCATAAGTTACAGGTACACACATTTCGCATTAAATCACCCAAATACTATGACATAATAGATTTATCACCAGATTTTTTTCACAGTAGTAATATTAATTTAAGTTACACACAGGTTCTTACATCCAATTATTGTCAGACTTTGTACAATTTTTATCATTATAATAACATTTGTTTCTTAATTGTTATGTTAATTTCTTTTTGTTTAAGTTTTAAAGTTCTATTTAATTTTCGCAACTTTTCTTTACTTTTACCTGTTTTATATTTTTATACTTCATACTGTTCTACCATTATTTTCTGTTTTGTAAGTTGTTGTAAGGTTGATAAAAGTACGTTCTACCTTTCAAGCACAAGCTTCCAGCTCTAGTTAACCAATGAATAACAATTATAAAATATTCAAAACTGGATGTCACAAACACACAAGGGACATCACTCTTAACATGCAATATTAAGGTGGTGCTCAGAATCCGTCGCAGATTTTCTGATAATCAGAGCATGGTATAGTTAGCTGACTAGCAACGCTCTCATTTTAATTGATTCAAGTAAACTGAAAGCACATCAAGCAAATCAAAAATGAATTTATACTGGAATGAAAATCTGAGGTACGCACTGACTGAACTGCAGTTATGTTTGCAAGTTCAACATTTATAGCTTTTTAATAGAATTGCAGATTTCATTCAGGTTCACAGACGATAAACAGTCAAAAAATCATTTAGAATTGACAGACATGTTTTTCTTACAAAATTTCTTAGAAAACTGGCTCAGTACTGGCAGTTATACAGAACATGCAATTATCCCATCATCAGTTATGCAATGCATAAATAAACCCAGTTGAATAAAATTGTTTTATTTCAACACTTTTCAATAAAGCTTACAGGTCCAGACAAATCATGTCATCATGTCATTATTTGTTGAATTACACGATTTCATTGTATGTTGTTGTTCAGTTATTTTCGTTTTTTTACATGAGTTCATTTTATGTTTTTGTTTAAAGTTATTTTGAATTATTCATCTTTTTTTGGTGATATTTATCGTTGCATTTTGCCAATATTTCAGGTACTGCCCCTTTGTGGATCTTCGTCCTGGGACAATATTTTCAGCAGACAGAAGGTTCAAAAATCATCCCCATCTACAACTTCGAGATATGGCTGGCATCTACGTTCTTCGCATACACTGCTGGACTTGTCATCAACAGATTCAAACCAATTGTTGCAGAAGCCCTGCTTACTTGGTTTATTAAACCGTTCCTTCTTTTGACCACCATTTTGTACATTACCCTTGGAGTTTATATTAACATGTACGTGTTTGAGGCAGTCAATCCCTGGGCCATCGTAGCAGCGTTGCTGTTGCCACTGTGTGGTGTGCTAGTAGGATCAGTACTTTCCATAATTTTCAAACAAAAATCTAATTTTTGCAAAACTATAGCCGTGGAGACGTCGAGTCTGAACTGTCTTATAGTTCTAGCAGCACTGAGATTCTCGCTCAATCAACCGGATGCAAATTTTGCGTCTGTAATTCCAATCTGGGTCATGTTTACCATTCCGGCGCTCTATGTGATTCTCGCTGTTTTTGGCCTGCTGAAATCTCGTGTGGACACTTACTTGGAAAGCAGAAAGAAAAATCAAACGCGGCATTACAGCATTGCGTCTGGAATTGTTAACCAAGCCAATATGGCAACACTGTCTGCACCGTTGTTTGTAACAGAAACGGTTTTGACAGACAACGACAACCAATCGACCGTCAGTGAGAAAATAACAGTCTTATAGTTGTACAACTAAGAATCAAGCCCAGAATGTTTGTGTTTTAAAGTACTCGGTGTCCGGTAGATGTCCCTAGTAGTAAATGTTACACAAATAAATACATGCCAATTGCTTAAATTGCCATTGACAATGACCAACAAAAAAATGCAGACATAGCGAAAGACTATTAAAATTTACAGGCCAGACTGTCCTACAAAAGAGACAAAAATACAGGCCAGTTGTATATTTCACCGGCCTAAATCGAGTTTGAAATACATATTATATTTACGAATACAAAATGTCCGGTGGGCCTGCAGCCTTTTCCTCATGTCTGCAAATGTGAATAGAATGTGTGCAATTGGACGAAAAATTATACTTACATCTTACAGGAAATTGTTTGATGGAAATGTGTAACTAATGCTATATATGTACTAATTATGTATGTTAACATGTGAAAATGTGTTGTCAAATTAGAAAATAATGTTTAGAAATATAGTATCCTATTACAAAAAGTTGTCTAGAAAAAAGTGGAGAAAATGCAAAGCATGTAAAACTAAAAATCATATTACAATACGGTAAAACTGAACAGTATGACACTAGTTTTATGTTCATTAGATAGCTTGTCTCAGAGTTAGATTGTCTAAGTGTTTGTATGATTTACAAAAGGACTTCACTGTGTATTCCTCTAACGGCTATTAATTTGTACACCAAAATCAAACAATTTATACAGGTATGTTCATGCAATTCTACAAAAACTGTTTATTTAAATGTATTGTCCACACCTTGTGTAACATCGTATAAACATATATGTGAAATAAAACTGTTGATCAGTCATTACTTCAATTAGCAAGATTTCATGGTTAGGAAATTCCCCCATCTAATGACCTGACACATTCCCCAAACTGTGAAAAATATATAATTTGTTGGTTTCAATGACTGAATAATTATTTCTTAATCAAGAATTTCATTGCTGCTGTTGGCAATTACAAACTCAGTTGAATTGAAAGGGACATTTCCCTTCAAATTCATAATACTATTCCAAAATAAACCTGTAATAATTAGCAAGTAAAGTTACAAAGATATAATGTCTCTTTAAGCCCTATATGCATGCATAACCTCAAACGCTACTACATGGAAATAATGAATTAGTCAATCTGATTAAAGTGCACAATCTATTAAGATCTGATGACAACTTACACAATCTTCTATTCTTAAATTTCCAAAAAGGTTATTTCTATCTCAACCAATCAGTGTGCTCGCTTCATCATGTTCTGCCTATTTTCAAATTAAGATTTTTTGCAACACTGGGTTAATAATATATATGTCTTAGACTCAATGACTATTAGTGATCTGGTCAATGAACAATTAAGACCTGGTGACATACGCAACTCACAGTCATTATCTATGAATCGTGTAAAATGTGATTTAAATAATTATCAGACTGTGAAACGCAAAATATCTACTATCACTTTCAACACCATGAGAGCAAGGATCTGATTGGTTGGCTGAACAGTCACCATAAGATGACCAATCGGTTGTCCGTCACCAAAAGATGACCTATCAGTCGTCCGTCACCAGAGGATGACCTATCAATCATCCGTCACCAGAAGATGAACTATAGGTCGTACGTCACCAGAAAATGACCTATCGGTCATCTGTTGGTCGTACGTCACCAGAAGATGACCTATCGGTTACCTGTCACCAGAAGATGACCTATCGGTCGTCCATCACCAGAAGATGACCTATCGGTCGTCCATCACCAGAAGATGACCTATCGGTCGTCCATCACCAGAAGATGACCTATCGGTTACCTGTCACCAGAAGATGACCTATCGGTCGTCCATCATCAGAAGATGACCTATCGCTTACCTGTCACCAGAAGATGACCTATCGGTCGTCCATCACCAGAACATGACCTATCGGTCGTCCATCACCAGAACATGACCTATCGGTCATCCTTAGATCCTAATGCATAGCGAATTTTTGGAGCTATTTTAATCAAATTGCTACATCAGTCCATTATCCCAAAACATAAAAAGACATGGCTTAAAAATCATTCTCAATCCACCTCAGGACACTAATTATAAAACAAAACACTA
The DNA here is from genome assembly GCA_027627225.1 of Congeria kusceri. Taxonomy (NCBI): domain Eukaryota; kingdom Metazoa; phylum Mollusca; class Bivalvia; order Myida; family Dreissenidae; genus Congeria; species Congeria kusceri. The sequence goes on from CM051032.1 coordinate 63,753,363, forward strand.
AGATCATCATTCGGTTAACTTTACTACCCTTGTACTGTAGTTCCAAACAAAACTGTTATTTTCTCTTCAAAATTCCTTGTCAAATCACGCACATTGCACAGGCAATCTCTGTAATTTGCTCGCCTCTGAGTAAAGGTACAGTCATTAAATTCTCTCCAAATCACGACCAAGGTTTCATTCCCATTGACAGTTTCTATGACAACTTTGAAATCGGGGAAATAATGTCTTACATTGCATATACATGAAAAAAAAGCAATGTAAAACTTTTGCTAAGTTGGCGAATTGCAGATTGCAGGGTGAGCCCTGTTTTTTGTGTCAAATGGCAGTATTCTGCATGTATTGAAATTCCAGAGTTTGAGTGCCCTTACCGAGCATGGTGACAGTGCTAATCAGGTTCATGGTCAAGCTGAGGGGGAGGTCGGCCTTGCTGATTACCATTTGCAGATAATTTAACAAACATGAAGAGAGAACATTCATGTGACTTCAGTATTTTGCCCTCTGAAAATTTCTTTTGACCCCTTAAAGTTTGAAACCAGTGGTCAGTCAATTGACTCCAGGTTTTTAAAATCTACTGAAATCCCTGTTTCATTAAATTTAATGTCAACATTTAAAGCCGCAGTCCATAGAATATAATTCAATACATCTTATTAATAAATTGGCATTAGTTCTAATAAACGTTAATGATGTTTATTCCACTAAAAACTGTTTCTTATTTACGAAAGACATTTTATAATGTCTATGTTCAAAAACACTTAGTACGAACAGAATATACACTAAATTAATAGTACATGCTGATTTACTCCAGAGGCATCACTAGCTATCGCATACAGATAATTTTACTATAAAAGTTACCAAAACGTTATTATTTTACCGATTTCAATGCGGTTTTTTGTATTTTGATCGGTCAGATGTCTATTAGAATAGATCTGTGCAGTCTTATTTTTATTAACATATTTCTGGACTGCTGCTTTAAGAGTAGTTTGTATATAATTACCGTATTAACACAGGTTTTGGTATCAATGTTAACGAATAGAGGAAATTTTGACATCTGAATGGGAAATTGACACTAATATTGTGTGCTGGAGGAAGCAGCCTCATTTCAGCTGAATCCAAATAAAGAACGCCATTTTTATGGCAGGCACTATATTTTATGGATTTACACTGTTTCATCAAGTTGTGAAAAAATACATCTTGTTTCCATTTAATATTTTTGTGTCACGATATCCTTATCACTGTAATTGGTATGAAAAAGACAAACGTTTTTTGAACAGGTTTACAAAAGGTCAGATGTGAATAATGAATAATGTACTATCCAGACTAAGGAAGTAAATTAAGAAAAATGCCATGTAACCGTCTGTCTCTATGGACTGATCATACTGATCATACATTCTATAGTTATTCTAGTCCCTATATAATGGCCAGATTCTATGCTTATTCCGCTTGTAAAGTGAATGCCATTGCGTGTGCAAGAAGAATATCTGCAAGATGAAGATCATCTATGCCAGAAGAGCAATAACAGTTTCTGCCATCAGACTGACTGGCTAAGGCCAAAAAATTTAATGGTTTGTTTCGGCAATGGTCCCAGAAAAACTAGGTAGGGTCTGGATCAAGTTTTTTTTAACACTTTTTTTAAAGACACATTTCGTTAAAAAAAAACCTTGAAAATTATCTTAAATCTGAGGAATACAGATTTAACGGAAAACACTCATCTCTAACAAGAGGACAGCACACTCGACTTTTCTTGTGCTTGTCAGAGTTACTGGCTTTTTTTTTTTAAAACAAGAAATATGGAAATTCCACGAAAACCAAATTTTTTTAATGAAATGATTAAAGTCAGCACATCAATACAATTTTGAGGAAAAGTGACCTTGACCTTGACCCCACCCACCCCATATGCAATCCCAAGCGAGGTCTCGATATTAGGTATCTATGAATTAAGTTTCATTAAAATATCTCAATGCATTCTCAAGATATTGATCGGAAACCGTTATTCTATTTTTAGTAATAGTGACCTTGACCTTGACCCCACCCACCCCATACACAATCCCAAGAGAGGCCTTGATATAAGGTATTGATGTATAAAGTTTCATTAAAATATCTCAATGCATTCTCAAGTTATTGAGCAGAAACCGTTTGTCTATTTTAGTAACAGTGACCTTGACCCTATATGCAATCCCAAGTGAGGTCTCGATATAAGGTATGTATGTATTAAGTTTCATTAAAATATCTCAATGAGTTCATTTTAATATAGGGAATAAGTGTTCTAAGTTTGAATGAAATCCCTTAAGCGATTCCTGAGAAACCAGCTTACCGAAAAACTTTAACCTGTCCATATAGCTTATGTAAAATTTCTTAGTGTAAAAAGGCCCATAATTTGGACAAATTCAAACTTGAGTTACCAAACTTGGCCTATAGGTTCAAAGTAATGTGGGGAATATGTGTTTTAAGTTTGAATGAAATCCCTCAAGCCATTCCTGAGAAACTAGGTTACCGAAAAACTTTAACGTAGCTCGGATGCCGACGCCGATGCCGGGGTGAGTAGAATAGCTTGCCTTTTCTTCGAAAAGTCCAGCTAAAAACTTTAGGGTCGGGTTTTGTTCGCTAGGTAGGGTCAGGTTGCCCGAAACACAGAATATTTTTTTTTGGCCTAAGCCCACACATGTCAAACCTTACTTCATAAAACAAACTCTGTTTAAAGAGTATATACAGCAACAATTTATGTCAGGCTACAAAAGAAATTTATAGACCAGTAAAATCTAAGTTACCAGTGACAGTCAGTACAGAGATCACTCAGCTGCAAAAAGCCATGGTATTGATTCCGCGCTGCTCACTTAGCAAACATTGCCATATCCGATTCTCCAGGAACGAGTCGTAAGAAATATAGATGTCTGTTAAAACTTTAACCTCTGTTATTTCTAATCTCTAAGAACTGAGTTCATTCTGATGTTCAATATATGTACAGGAATTAATTGTGCATGATCTACATGGAACATTGTGAGGCAATGATCCCTTCTGAGAAATATGTTCTAAAATACTTGATAGATGAATATTGCAATTGAACCAACGTTGCATGTGAAACTATTCAGCTTATCTAAAAATTACAACATTCTCTAGTGCAATCAAAATGTTCTAGTGCAATCAACATGTTCATGAAATTTAGCATTAAACAATAGTGGTGCATTTGTTAAAGACAAGGGAAGATTTCCATGGCTTATTGAGTTTCAATAAATTCTTTTAATAATTAATCTGATAATTGCATAAAAGGTAGAGGCAAAGTTGGGTGAATTGACACAGAGGTATCCAAATGGCCAGGATGTCAGGCACCCAGGCGGCTCTGTGCCATATAGGTAACACATTCCTAGGGTGGTGAAATCTGCAGGGGTGGTATAAACAAAGCATCTTCAGTTACATTTTATCCTTATCCTTAAATTTGGAATTTTTCTCTACTGTATCATTCCATACAGAAACAGTTATACTTGAAAATAATATAATTATGAAAATGTTATTGTAGGAATATCAACAACATATTAATCTGTTTATTAAGTAAAGTTATATAATACATTTTAAATTTTGCACTCAAGTGAAAATATTTAAGAAACGACTTAAGATGCTTTGTGAATACCAGCCCTGGTATTGCCTTACTTGTCCATTTTTGACAAATGCTGTATGTCACTTGTCCGTACCGTAATAATACTATCATGCATATAGGATCTGACACGAGTTGTCATTTCATACCATAATTTATTAAACGAGTTCAGGAATTTTGTTAGTATGCAAGCCTTTGGCGAGCTTACTAACAAATTTCCTGGACGAGTTTAATAAAAAATAATATAATGCTTTTAAACGAAATAAAACCTAATTTTACCAAAATAAGTTGGTAAATTCTCAAAGTTGTGTACCGACGTGACGTCATTTCATGCTGACGACGTCATTTCACCAAAATAATGTCATGCGATTGGTCAGTCAAAGAATATGTAGCCAATGAAAATGCTCAAAATGTAATCTTACACATGTGTAAGATAGAAATTCGTAATGGTTCGTAATGGTTGTATTACACGGGAAACAAGGCATAGCATGTGATAAAGCATATTTGAGCAATATTGTCTGTACATGCTCCTGGTAAACTTAAAAAGACATTGCGATTTATTTGGAACAATTTAGAATGTGAATGTAGTGTGGAGGAATATGAAAACTTGTATCTTTCTAGTCAGATTAATTAATAAAACAACCCCCCCCCCCAACAATCTTCTTTTGGATTCAAACTTTGGTTCAGTGCTTGGCATTAACTTTAGTCTGACTGTCCAGGACAACCAAATACAGTAGAACCTGTCTAAACTGAACGGCTTCGGGACCAGGCCGATCGTTCGGTTTTCAGAGGTGTTCGGTTTACCAGGGTTTTTTTAAATGTCATTTTCCTTTACAAAATGTACGTTCTATAATATATGTTTATTCAAATATATAATAAGACAACACAACATGTTAATGTTTACACTTTTATAATTGTTTATTATTTGTGTTATGTGCAAGTAAAAAATGTGTATTTGTACATAAAATGACACTCAAATTATCAATCAAATAAGTTCATGAATGTATTTAACATACATATTTACATACGTTTAATGAAATCACCAGTTGTTGACTGCTTTGATTAGTTTTAACATATTTATTTTAGCTAGATTATATCGCAAGCCTTAGGCTTAACGAGATCAGTGCCAGAATTTACTATATGTATCAATTAACTACATTATTGTGAAACTTATTTTTTTTTACAGTGTACGTAAATTTCAACATAAAAACACAACCAAATAATTTGTTGTTCACAAGTTGACTATTGGCGTATGCACCAACTTGATGATCGCTAATAGCACCACTGACGCGTTATCACCACGGCGAGTATGCCCTTTGTGTGTACTTGTGTCACCAATTATCGGGTTCACGCTTTCGCGGTATCGCGAAGTGACACCTAACAGGATATACCGTTCGGTTTATTCAGGTTTTTTAAGGTTGAATGGGACGAAATTTGTGAACAAATTGTTAGGTATTCAGTTTGGACAGGGTTCGGTTTATTAAGGTTTTTTAAATAATTTTTTTTTTTTTAAAGAAGAAGGAAAAAATCAGGACCGACACAGCCCTTCAGTTTTGACAGGGATTCGGTTTTCACAGGGTTAGGTTTGGACAGGTTTCACTGTACAAGCTAAACAAATAATTTGCTAGTCCAATGGAACAAGTCCATTTTTCTCCAACAATTAATATTGGTTTAAAAAGTGGAGTTATTTTGCTGAATTTCCTTTGCACAATAGTTGTTAACATTCAAAAAGAAACTGAAATGATAAAGCGTGTCACTGAGGAGTTCTGCAGCTTAAACACTGTACAATACTGTACTGCTGACAAGGGACATCAATGCAATTTTTCAATTAACCACACTGTCTCTGTTTCTCCCCATTAATTGTATGATACAAAATCATTCTCACTTGTGGTTTATTTACATCAGCAATTTAATATGTCATCTGCTCAGCGATGTCCGGTCTATTTTCTTGGATTAAAATCTTCAAAAACAGCCGATTTTGAAACAAAAGCCCTACGGTCACCAGGAAACCAATATTAATCATGAATAGAAACAAAACAGAGAATTTACCATTATGCATATTTAGTGCTAATTAGATGTAATTGGATTCAGAAGACAACTTTGGGTAACATGCATTCTAGTCATGCATTTGGTTTAGAAATATTTGCTCACTAAAATACCTGTTTTTATTTCTGTTTATAATTGTGAACTAAATTATATTCCAATTTAAAGATCAGGGCAAGTAACAGTTTGGTCAGTGAGCTTTAAGGGTACCAGTTAACAGTTAATGTCAGGCACTGTGGTTCACAAGATAGTTTGCAATTATACCAATGGATGGGCAAACCAGAATTTGGATAATGCACTATTTAATTTCAGTAAATTATTTTATGCAAATACATTAATGTGATTTGAAAACAGACAAATAATTCACCTGTTCTCTTCCTTTTCTCCAATATTCATACAGATACAGTAACTGATGTCCCAAAAGATTTAATTTTACAAACAGGAACATAAGATGTAATTTTGTAACAAAGGGAAACAACAACTACACGTTTCCCTTTACTTTCACTGCGAGATTATGCATCTTTGATTGAACACCTTTTACATTTATTTCAAACATTCTTAGGTCAAATGCATGCATGTAGTGAAATAAAATAATTTGCTCATGTTATTAACGATCATAATGGCTGACTTATTCTAGATGCTGTCATTTTGTTTACAAAGTAAAAATGTAACAAATTTGTTTCTTAAAATAAAAACTGATATTTTGTAAGAATGGTCAAAGTTTGTGTAATTATCAATTTTGTAACAAGATGAACAGTATATTGATTCAAGAGCATAATTATGGCGTGTATATTACCATTTTACACGTATTTCCAGTATACACATATTAATTACCAGTATACACATATTACCATATTCCAACTGCTGATTATCAATTTGATTTTCACCAATTACATTGCAAGCTGTCAATTCTAATGAAAACTGCAAAAACAATTCTTCTTATGGGTATGCAGATAAAGAAATAACAACAATCAGTCCAAACAGTTCCATGTTGACTTATACATTATTATGTACAGTCTTAATAAACACAGCATGTCAGTGTTCCAGTTTACCTATGATGCTATCAATCTCTGTAATGCAACTCACACATTTTGCATAAATCTTGTCTACACAATGGGTTCATAACTTTGATTAAGTATTTTGAGTTTCAAATCAACACCTCTTATTGTAACATGTGACCTGTAGCAAAAATTCTAAGTTGAAATAGGAGGGCCACTATGGCCCTAGGTCGCTCACCTGATATCTATGTATAAGTTTCATTAAAATATCTCAATAGGTTTTCAAGTTATTGAGCGAAACCTGTTTTTCTATTTTTAGTAACAGTGACCTTGACCCCACCCACCACATACGTTAAGCAAGGTCTCGATATAAGGTATCTACGTATGAAGTTTCATTCAAATATCTCAATGCGTTCTTAAGTTATTGAGCTTAAACCGTTTTTCTACTAATAACAGTGACCTTGACCCCACCCACTCCATAAGAAAGTGAGGTTTCGATATAAGATATGTGTAATAAGTTTCATTAAAATATCGCAATGCTTTCCTTATCAAGTTATTGAGCGGACATTGTTTTTCTATTTTCAGTAAAGTGACCTTGACCCCACCCACCCCATATGCAATCCCAAGCAATGTGTTGATATAAGGTACTTATATATTAAGTTTCATTAAAATAGCTCAATGCCTTCTCAAAATATTTAGCGGAAACCATTTTTCTATAAATAATAAGGATGACCGTGACCTTGATCCCACCCACCCCATATGCAATCCCAATCGAGGTCTCAAAATAATATATTTTTGTATTAAGTTTCATTAAAATATCTCAATGCGTTCTCAAGATATTGAGCGGAAACTGTTTTTCTATTTTTAGCAACAGTGACCTTGACCCCTCCCACCCCATATGCACTCCCATGCGAGGTGTCAATATAAGGTATCTATGTATTAAGTTTCATTAAAATATCTCAATGCGTTCTCAAGATATTGAGCAGAAACCGTTTTTCTATTTTAGACCTTGACCTTGACCCCAACCACCCCATATGCAATCCCAATCGAGGTCTCGATATAATGTTTAAAAAAAAAAACAAAAAAAACTCTGTGCCCTGTGGTTTCAGAGAAGAATTTTTAAATCATTTTGCCATTTACATCTATATAAACCATGTGACCCCGGGGTGTGGCCAGTTTTGACGCCAGGGGCATCACTTGAACAATCTTTGTAGAGGACCACTATACAATGTTACATACCAATATGAAACCTCTGGGCCTTGCGGTTTCAGAGAAGATTTTAAAAGTCATTTTGCTATTCTTGTCTATAACAACCATGTGACCCCCGGGATGTGGCCATTTGAACAATCTTTGTAGAGGACCACTATACAATGTCACATACCAAATATGAAAACTCTAGGCCTTGGAATTTCAGAAGAAGATTTTTAAAGTCATTTTGCTATTTAAGTCTATATAAACCATGTGAGCCACGGGGTGTGGCCAGTTTTGACCCCAGGGGTATCATTTGAACAATCTTTGTAGAGGACCACTATACAATGTTACATACCAAATATGAGACCTCTGGGCCTTGCAATTTCAGAGGAGAAGATTTTTAAAGTCATTTTGCTATTCAAGTCTATATAAACCATGTGACCCCCGGGGTGTGGCCAGTTTTCACCCCAGGGGCATCATTTGAACAATCTTTGTAGAGGACCACTATACAATTTTACATACCAAATATAAAACCTCTGGGCCTTGCGGTTTTAGAGGCGAAGATTTTTAAAGTCATTTTGCCATTCAAGTCTCTATAAACCATGTGACCCCGGGGTGAGGCCAATTTTTACCCCAGGGGCATCATTTGAACAACCTTTGTAGAGGACCACTATACAATGTTACGTAGCAACTATGGAACCTCTAGGCCTTGTGGTTTCAGAGAAGAAGATTTTTAAAGTCATTTTTGCTATTTAAGTCTATATAAACCATGTGAGCCCCGGGGTGTGGCCAGTTTTGACCCCAGGGGCATCATTTGAACATTCTTTGTAGAGCTCCACTATACAATGTCACATACCAAATATGAAACCTCTGGGCCTTGCGGTTTCAGAGGAGAAGATTTTTAAAGTCATTTTGCTATTTAAGACTATATAAACCATGTGTGCCCCTGAGTGTGGCCAGTTTTAACCCCAGGGGCATCATTTGAACAATCTTTGTAGAGGACCACTAAACAATGTTACATACCAAATATGAAACCTCTGGGCCTTGCCGTTTCAGAGGAGAAGATTTTTAAAATCTTTTGCTATTCAAGTCTATATAAACCATGTGACCCCCGGGGTGTGGCCAGTTTTAACCCCAGTGGCATCTTTTGAACAATCTTTGTAGAGGACCACTTTACAATGTTACATACCAAATATGAAACCTCTGTGCATTGAAGTTTCAGAGGAGAAGATTTTGAAAGTCATTTTGCTATTAAAGTCTATATAAACCATGTGACCCCGGGTGTGGCCAGTTTTGACCCCAGGGGCATCATTTGAACAAACTTTGTAGAGGACCACTATACAATGTTACATACCAAATATGAAACCTCTGGGCCTTGCGGTTTCAGAGAAGATTTTTAAAGTCATTTTGCTGTACAAGTCTATAGAAACCATGTGACCCCTGGGGCGTGGCCAGTTTTTACCCCAGGGGCATAATTTGAACAATCTTTGTAGAGGACCACTAGAGGATGTCAGATATCAAATATGACAGCTCCAAGCCTTGTGGTTTCAGAGAAGAAGATTTTTAAAGTTTTCTGTTTTTTAATCTATTTTTAGCTCTGGTGACTTACATATGCAGCGGACCGAACCGATTTGATCAACTTTGAAAGAGGGTCACCCAAGCATCATTCCTGTGAAGTTTCGTGAAAATCTGCCAAGCGGTTTAGGAGGAGATTTCGATAATATGAAATGTTGACGCACGACGGACAAAAGGCGATCACAAAAGCTCACCATGAGCATGTTGTGTTCAGGTGAGCTAAAAAGGGCAATAACTCCAATAAAATCCTTGAAAGAGTTATGCTGAATGGTGTCAGCACCATAAACAAGTATCTTGATTTTCAAATGAATGTCTTTGATAGTTATTGAGAACTTTTATATTTAACCAAAAAATGTAAAAAGATTATAAGTTGTAAGTCCAAACAAGGGTTACAAATCACAGGGTTACCTACCTTGATGTAATAAATTACCCTTTTGACAGTGAAAAAGCAGTCTCCGCGAAAGACCGTCGGACCTCGGACATTTGCCGATAAAAATCTGTGAGGTCCGAGAAAAACAAATATTGGTCCTCGTGTCTGGTTAAAATTTCGGTCAAAAATATTTTATGACAGCGATTGCTGTATCTATTTCAACAACAGTCATAACGTCATACTTGAGGGTCACCGATTGTGTTGAAAACGTCAAAGGGACTTTGACAAATACAATTGAATTCATATATATCTTGCAAAATTAACATGCTGATTGTACATGTAGTAGCTTTAGTTGTCCGGGCCAGTAATATTTGGGGCATTAGCGGTCCTCTTGGCCAGTAATAAATTCACGACTTTCGCGGAGACTGTGAACAAGTATGGAAAGTTTCAATTGGATACCATTCATAGTTTTTGGGAAATGGACTCTGACAAAAAACTTAACCAAAGCAGACCCTGACACAGACGACAGAGCGACGACAATAACTCGACTTTTTTTCTTCGAAAAGTCGAGCTACTAAAAATGTAAGTTTACTAAGTTGATAGAATGTTCCTAACAGCACACTGTGGGACAGAACTTACATAAACTGTAATGTAATAAGGCCTAATAAGGTCTGTTTCCCGTAATTTTCTGAAAAAGATGTTTGGTAGGTAGGGAGTTCTTCTAATTCTCTCTTATTTTTCGAATAATATACTTAACGCCATGCTTTTTATAACCATGCTTTTTATAACTATGCTTTTTATAATTGGAAACATTAGTTGCATTTAAGCATGAGGGTAGATTGCACTTTACTGGTACGATGAGCACCTGCTAACGGTTAACAACATAGCGGTAGTGAAGTTGAAAAAGCAATATAAAGCAGCAGTGTGGGGTGGCAGCCCCATCATCAAGAAAAACAAATAAACAAAAAAGCGGCTATGTGGGGGAAGTAGCTCCCATAATGAAAATATATTATGATGATCTTTGTAAAGTGAATTGCCCCAATATTGTTGTTGGCATAGGCACAATATCGTTAAATTTGACTGGATTTCTTTTTGTAAAACAAATGCAGTAGGGGGGGGGGGTGAACAAATATCATATGGTTGGTACGGTTACAAACTTTTTTTAAGCCTAAGTAACAGCATAAAGAAATATGGCAGCGATGACAAGGTTAAACAAGTAGTTCAATTTATCAAAATATGCTAGAAAAAAAATATACATAAGGTTTACATATTAAAGAAAACACATTTTAGTGTATAAAATATGCAAAGTAAGTGCAAATTAAATAACCACCAAATTAAGGACTAGAGTCCTTAAAGGCTTAAATTTGTACAGTTCAGTACACTAGTAATCATGTACACCTTGTTTGTGTAACGAGTTTGTTACAAAAACAACATGATGTGTCACAATCATTATTCTCAACGCCATGAACTCGATACGAAATTGAGAATTAATAGAAACCATCAAATATTGAATTACATCCGAAATATTTCGATATCCGAAATTGATAACACTTCATAAATAGCAACTAATAACAAACATATCCACGTCAGATATGTAGCCTATAGAGACGGAATGCTTACACAAACTTTCAAAACATGTAACTTAATACGAAAGTGAAATGACCATCAATAAATCCTACCTTTTAAGGCCAATAAGTGTTCTTTTTCTCGGCTGCCTTCCATCTTGCCGTCGAACACGAATATACACACTCTTGTCATCAAAGGCTAGACACAACTATATGTCAATGTCTTGCACACCGGCTACATTCCATTTACCTCTGTAGAGGGCTCGGAAAGTACTCCAGTGCAATTCAGGTGATTTTAGTCAAATGATCATAACATTTAAAGACGTTTTGTGTCCTAATTTTTCCGTAAAAGTATAGGATAGACCCCGAGTAGCGGCTGTATATGTAATTTATACCCGAGCGTTAGCTAGGGTATACATTTCATATACAGCTGCTACAAGAGGGTTTTCTATCCGACTTAGACCACATATAATAAATGTTTGGTTTAACGTACTAGAAAACATATACAGGCGACCTTTACATGCCATAAAAAGCTGGATGTGCACGAGCAAACAGCTTAATTCATGGCCACTTTGACTTGCAATGTTCTAGCAGTTAAGACAAAATTCATATTTGAAAAATCAACATGCTATTTGAAGCAATTGAATTAAAATTAACCATAGTAATTACAACAACAGCAACTACATCAACCACTAATAGCACTTAAAATACCACCACTTCCTCCACAATTGCTAACTACAACAACCCGAAAAAACAATGCGAACAACAAAAGCAAGAACAACAACAACACGACCAACAACAAGAACTACAACAACAACAACAATACGAATAACAACATGAACAACAAAAACACGAACAACAAGACGAACAACAAAAACACCAGAAATAACATGATCATCAACAACACGAAGAACAATACAAACAATAATAACACGAACAACAACACGAAGAACAACACAAACAATAACAACACGAACAACAATGCGAAGAACAACACTAACAACAACACGAAGAACAATACAAACAATAATAACACGAACAACAATGCGAAGAACAATACAAACAATAATAACACTAACAACAACACGAAGAACAATACAAACAATAATAACACGAACAACAATGCGAAGAACAACACTAACAACAACACGAAGAACAATACAAACAAAAACAACATGAAGAACAACATGAAGAACAACACGAAGAACAACACAAAAACAACAACAATACGAACAACAACATACATGAACAACAACAACAATACGAACAACAATAAGAACAACAACAGTTAACAACAACAACATGAACAACAACAACAGCTACTACTACTTATATTACTACTACTACTACTACTAATACTAATACTAACACTACTACATTGAATTATTTGGCCTTTACACCGCTACTTGCGCACGAGGAAATCGGGAGTTATATATACATGTACCAACACCTTACTGCTAGTGTGTGGGATTTATTCAACACTTGTTCTTGCCTCTGATTGGTCGGCTGGCGACCACTGTGGTCTAAGGAATGTGTTTCTTGTGCATGATTTTTGCAAGGAGAAATCCTGTCATTGTGGTCAGTGAAGTTTTTTTTCAATTTAGAGGGTCGTTTAATAAACATATACTAGTGTGGTATCAAAATTAAATGAGGACATTTATTAACTTGGTTCAACAAATTAAGAAAACATAGATACTTTTAACAAAGCAACACGGTTAACCATGTTTACTGTGCACATTTACCTATTAGTGGTCAAAAATTCACCACGTGATTTTGTGTTTGTAAATGGTTGAATGTATTATAGATTTAAAACTTTGAATACTATGCAACATGCTTCATAGACTGCCCTCAAAATCACTTGTCCAGTTTTTGACAATTGATAGTATTGTTAGAAGTACGGTTTTTCATGAAAAGCATGGAACTTGTGCAAATTACCACTGTGTTTACATAAATTATGCGAACTGATTCCATCTGTGTAAAAATAGACATGAAAATAGTTCCAATTATAGTTAAATACATGTTTCCGTTTTGACAAGATTCTTGTCATTGGGCCCATTGCAGAGGTGTATGGAGAGAGCAACGAACGACAACTCTGCTAGGAGATTGGCAAGATGTATGAAACAATATTGGAGTGGTGATATATCCTGATTTTGGAGCGTCTTGAATGATATGTATTTCACTGTCTGTATGTATGCATCTTGCCAGCTCTGACGTTATTTAATTGGACTTCAAATATCGACGACATCGTCATGGATATGATATACACAGTTTGCTACAACGAAAACTAACCCTAACCCTAACCCTCAATCTCATTAAAATCAAATCCTAACATTGTTAGAATCTGAAGACATCGTATAACAGGTCACGTTCAAATGACCTTCCGAACAATAAAATCTCAGCACTGCTGCTGCGCCCACTGAAATTGCCTTTTGCACAGCAATGTTTGGCCACGGTTTGTGAAAAGTGATGCATTTCCAGCTGATCCTCGGGAATAAATCATTTACAGCTAATTTTCACGTGAATAACAATCGATATAGTGGTACCTTACAGGGGCGTCGGCAACATTTCAAAATTGGCGCGGCGAGTGGGGGGGGGGGGGGAGTAGCTTCCAGATTTATACTTTTTCTCTGAATTTCAATGGTATAATATCGCATTTTAGACTATCCCATGGACTGTATTTAGGAATTAATGTGCACGCAATAACTACATGAATATGATATTATCGCATTTACTGTATTGGTGAAATATAATAATTATATTCATAAAGTCGATTTTATAAACTGGTAAGCAATCTCAAGAATTGTCAGATGCACATAAAAATATTCTTAGATAAAATAGGAAATACCCACAGAACTATTATACCAGTCTGTGAAATATCAACAAAAGTTTGTAATTGTAAACCAGTGAGGGTTGAAATAACGTTGTTCTGGATGTTTCTTTCCGAACGAACGTTTATGAAAATTGAAATTATATAGCTGATTAGGTACATTCATACTTAATGACAATAACATAATGGGACATGAATTCTGTTTTCTTGGAATTTGAAGTTAAGATTTGTGTTATAGCTATTATATAATTAATAATATCAATAGAGTGTGTTTAAATCCTCTTTTAAAATTGTTGACAAAGATGTTTTCTGTATATTGTTGATAACACTTACCGTCTACCTTACTAAGTGGCCTCTACGAGAAACATAGAGGCACTAATCTGCACCTATCATTATCAATGTCATAATTATGACACACGGGCCGTTGATTGCCACTGATTAGGGGCCAGCATGATGGATGGTAATTTAATTGACCACGTGGAACAGCAACCGACTTTAAACAACAGGGAAGGCGTACTTTACCAGTTTCCGAGAAGGGGCGGCGGAATTTGTACATGACGATCACTTGCCGAAATATTGGGGAGGCGGCCGCCGCCCCTGCCGCTCCATTGCCCACGCCCATGAAGCATTAGGCGAGTAAACACCCAAAGTTCACGCTAATTTCGTTCATAGAATTTTTGGTTTATAGATGAAGTTATATCACAACACTTTGAAGGCAACAGTTTGATTGGCTCCTAAAAATGTAATCTGAACGTGACCCCTAATGCGCAGTCATCAGATCCAGTCAGCGGATAATATAGTTGCGTCAGACTGGAGATGATTTTAAAGAGATTGCCCTAACCCTAAGCCGCATATGTATTGCAAACCTGAGGTAAAGTCCCGAGTCCGTGCACATATCGAACCTATCCGATTAAAATCAGCTTCTAAAATACGTTATGTACGTACTATGCTTGTTACTGGTAATGAAGAATGATGAGTAATTAAAGTTTACACCAGCATCTGTCTGTTAAAACCCGAAGTGATTTATGTAAAGTGTATGCCCAAGAACCAATTAATATGTTCGACCCCTCTTAGAGTACGCCGATGTCGTATGGGACAATTGTTCTAACGAACTCATCAACGTAATTGAAGCAGTCCAAAACGAAGTTGCAAGGATCGTAACTGGAGCCACCAAGTATCGTAACCTTGATCGTCTCCTGTCGGATCTAAACTGGGAATCTCTAGCCGAAAGACGACGAAACCATAAACTTCTACTTCTATTCAAGATGAAAAATAATCTTACCCCAACATACCTGTCTAACCTGATTCCTTTGCTTCCTGACCTGACCTATTCACTTCGTAGCAATCACGACATACCTATTATCTACACAAAAAGTCAGTTGTATGGGTATTCATTTCTACTCTCGACTATACGTGCATGGAATGCTCTCCTATCGCCCACACGTAATGCAACTACTGTGCTAGACTTTAAGTGAAAGCTTACGAAAAAGCAAAGCACAAGGTCACCTACCCTTTATAACATTGGTAATAGAACATTACAGATTCATCACTGTCGCCTTCGCCTGGGATGTAGCACACTGAACTACGAGCAGTATCGTAGGAACATCATAGACACTCCGTTCTGTTCCTGCGGCGAAGAAGAAACACCAACCCACTACCTTCTCCTTTGCCCTAGATTCAATAGTGCTCGCAATTCCTTTCTCTCAAATCTGCCATGTCCAATGACTCTAAACAATCTCCTTTTTGGAGATGACCGGTTATCATTCGAGGATAATAAATACGTTTTCCAGCGTGTCCATGGTTTCATTGCAGCAACTGAACGCTTCGACTCGTAGACGGTGTTTTGGATCGATCCTCCCCGACTCCCTTAAGGTGTGTGACAATGTGAAATTCATTTGATATTGAATTTTCTTATAGTTCAGAATAGTCGATATGTTTCACTAAAAGCTAAACACATTTTGTTCTGTCATAGTACTTAGAACTTAACTACTAAGCGACAACATGTTCTTCTGCAACTACAATACACTCGTAACCAACTGATTAAATGTGCAAATTATCTGCGTAAACTCCAGCATGGAAAAGAACTCGCATAAGCATCTTCGATGCTTGTTTTCTAATCCATAAAATACCATATCATTGTTGTATATTCACATGTTAATTATGTTGTACATTCATGAACAAATAAATATGTTTAAACAAATATTAATATTTTTAACAGAAGCTAACTATACCCTTGTGTAGGTTGTTGTTGTTGTTATTAAGTTTTTTCAATTGTAAATTGTAATTGACATTCATTTTACAACGTTGTTTGTTGATGTCATAGATCAGCGCTACTTGAGACCAATCCCACCATGCAAAACAGTTAAAAGCCAATTATACATACATACCAAGTCTTCAATATGTCGTACCCTATATTACATCTTCTTAAACGAATAAACAAATAAATTAAAATTAATAAAAAATAACAAAATACAAGTCAGGCGCGGCCATGTGAATTCTGGATTAGAGGGGGCGGCCGAAAAAAAATCAGTAACTACCAACCATACAATTATATTTAATTAGCGCAATTTAAAGGCGCTTCATAAAGGTATTTAGACTTTTGTACAAAACCAAGAATTCTGATTTATTTATGACATTCTTTGAGGATTTTGTTGAGCGCTGGGCTTGCCCAGACATAGGTAAGCCTCTTGAAAAAAAATGAGTGTAATTGTCAAAAGGACCACAACATGTTTTTAAATGTCGTTTTGACAATACATTATTGAAGATTACATTTGAATGTTTGAACCAATAACAAAAAAAATTGTATGTTTTCTCAAATATTTCATACTACAACAGGGCATATGCTGCATCCACAGCCCTATGACCCCCCCCCCCCCCCCCGAACAAAGTGCTTCTACTACAGTAGAGTAAATTATGTGTCCAGTACCCTCCCACCCAGCATTAGTGCGTATCCTTGATTCCACCTCAATCACGCCCATGGAGAGCAGTGGTGGATTATAGACTTGATGACAATGACAATATCATTGGTACAGATATATGAGTGTTTACTTTATATATCAGATGTAAACTTGTATTAGTACATACGACAATTTGCTGCTAAACAGACAACAACAACTCATTAGAAACGGAGTGGATATGTTAATATCGAGGGGGGGGGGCGCTAATCCGCTTCCGCAACCGATTTAAATCCGCATTTGCAAATTAACTACCAATAAGTTTATTTTAAACAAGAAATGTCTTTAAAAAAGACAATCGGCGTTGACACTAATATACCGAGATATCATTTTTACCCTAAACATATGATACAGGAGGGCCAAGATGATCGGTTACGTGGCTTCTCGGACCCCAGATTTTTCGGTCCCCACCTATATTAGGAGACTTCTCGGACCCCAGATTTTTCGGACACCATAAGAAAACTTCTCGGATCCCAAAATTAATTTGTGATTAATTCAATAATTATTAATATGTGTAACGTAAATTAACCGATTATACCGCCACATGTTTTCACAAGTGATACATGAGTAACCTTAATAATGTACGTAAACGTCATTATTATGTAAATTTGTCAGCCAAATTTAACAAATTAACAATTTACGAATATAATTGCGGGAATAAATCAAAATTATTTGTTATCAGACGC
The DNA here is from genome assembly GCA_027627225.1 of Congeria kusceri. NCBI lineage: Eukaryota > Metazoa > Mollusca > Bivalvia > Myida > Dreissenidae > Congeria > Congeria kusceri. Next base: position 63,771,158 of record CM051032.1, read on the forward strand.
GTATAGTTATTCTTAAGTAACACGGTGCCTGTACCACGTGATCTATTTTGTTTCGTGTGGGTCATTCCAGCGAAAACATTTAAATCATGCCAAAACAGTATGTATGTCTAAAGAAAACATAATATATAATCCATAATTATCGTTAGGTGGACGTGATTTAGAGGTCGGACTACGACTAGAAAAGTTACGTTCTAATGAATGTTTCAGATCACTCTGTAACATTAAGGAAAATGGAAAGGACAAATATGTATTAAATTTGCATTAATACGGGCAAAATATGTGTGCTGTTAATGATTTTAACTAGAAATGAAATCCAAACGATTTGTCGTAGTTTGTTAATACGCATTATGTGCAAAACCTTTAAGTGGGCAAAGACCAGACCAATGGCTAAATGAAAAACTATAGCATACCCTTATATATTTTATATGACGGTAGTTACAATAGAATTGTTGACCTCTCAAGATGAATTTGAAGGAAAAGTACAAGTCCAAAATTAACGTGTAAATAGACATAGAAACTCACTAGAAAAGACTTGCCGCAACAGAAGTATTTTCAACTGCGTTGAAAAATTCATGTTATTGACCCTCAACTGTCAGTGTTGTAGTGTAAGTTAAAGAAAATAATATTAAATGGCTTTAATTGGAAGTTTGCAATGTCTTAAACTTCTGTATTCCACACATAGCATAGCAGATTTGTGACCCAAGCATAGCAATATTTTTTTTCTACAAAAAATCGGCTTCAGACGTATGTGGGCAAACATACTTTGTGTGCTGTTAAGAATTACAGTGTCCGCCCTATGTTTGGCATCTTCAGCAGCAATATTATGAAATTTATTGACGATTAAACAAAAAAATATTCCACGCATAGCATACCCATTTATGTTTAAAAAGAAATTAGATAGATGATTAGGTACATTCATACTTAATGACAATAACAAAATGGGACATGAATTCTGTTTTCTTGAAATTTGAAGTTAAGATTTGAGTTATAGCTATTATATAATTAATAATATCAATAGCGTGTTTTTAAATCCTCTTTTAAAATTGTTGACAAAGATGTTTTCTGTATATTGTTTAGAACACTTACCGTCTACCTTAATAAGTGGCCTCTACGAGAAACACAGAGGCACTAATCTGCACCTATCATTATCAATGTCATGATTATGACACATGGGCCGTTGATTGCCACTGATTAGGGGCCAGCATGATGGATGGTAATTTAATTGACCACGTGGAACAGCAACCGACTTTAAACAACAGGGAAGGCGTACTTTACCAGTTTCCGAGAAGGGGCGGCGGAATTTGTACATGACGATCACTTGCCGAAATATTGGGGAGGCGGCCGCCGCCCCTGCCGCTCCATTGCCGACGCCCATGAAGCATTAGGCGAGTAAACACCTAAAGTTCACGCTAATTTCGTGCATAGAATTTGTGGTTTATATACGAAGTTATATCACAACATTTTGAAGGCAACAGTTTGATTGGCTCCTAAAAATGTCATCTGAACGTGACCCCTAATGCGCAGTCATCAGATCCAGTCAGCGGATAATATAGTTGCGTCAGACTGGAGATGATTTTAAAGAGATTGCCCTAGCCCTAAGCCGCATATGTATTGCAAACCTGAGGTAAAGTCCCGAGTCCGTGCACATATCGAACCTATCCGATTAAAATCAGCTTCTAAAATACGTTATGTACGTACTATGCTTGTTACTGGTAATGAAGAATGATGAGTAATTAAAGTTTACACCAGCATCTGTCTGTTAAAATCCGAAGTGATTTATGTAAAGTGTATGCCCAAGAACCAATTAATATGTTCGACCCCTCTTAGAGTACGCCGATGTCGTATGGGACAATTGTTCTAACGAACTCATCAACGTAATTGAAGCAGTCCAAAACGAAGCTGCAAGGATCGTAACTGGAGCCACCAAGTATTGTAACCTTGATCGTCTCCTGTCGGATCTAAACTGGGAATCTCTAGCCGAAAGACGACGAAACCATAAACTTCTACTTCTATTCAAGATGAAAAATAATCTTACCCCAACATACCTGTCTAACCTGATTCCTTTGCTTCCTGACCTGACCTATTCACTTCGTAGCAATCACGACATACCTATTATCTACACAAAAAGTCAGTTGTATGGGTATTCATTTCTACTCTCGACTATACGTGCATGGAATGCTCTCCTATCGCCCACACGTAATGCAACTACTGTGCTAGACTTTAAGTGAAAGCTTATGAAAAAGCAAAGCACAAGGTCACCTACCCTTTATAACATTGGTAATAGAACATTACAGATTCATCACTGTCGCCTTCGCCTGGGGTGTAGCACACTGAACTACGAGCAGTATCGTAGGAACATCATAGACACTCCGTTCTGTTCCTGCGGTGAAGAAGAAACACCAACCCACTACCTTCTCCTTTGCCCTAGATTCAATAGTGCTCGCAATTCCTTTCTCTCAAATCTGCCATGTCCAATGACTCTAAACAATCTCCTTTTTGGAGATGACCGGTTATCATTCGAGGATAATAAATACGTTTTCCAGCGTGTCCATGGTTTCATTGCAGCAACTGAACGCTTCGACTCGTAGACGGTGTTTTGGATCGATCCTCCCCGACTCCCTTAAGGTGTGTGACAATGTGAAATTCATTTGATATTGAATTTACTTATAGTTCAGAATAGTCGATATGTTTCACTAAAAGCTAAACACATTTTGTTCTGTCATAGTACTTAGAACTTAACTACTAAGCGACAACATGTTCTTCTGCAACTACAATACACTCATAACCAACTGATTAAATGTGCAAATTATCTGCGTAAACTCCAGCATGGAAAAGAACTCGCATAAGCATCTTCGATGCTTGTTTTCTAATCCATAAAATACCATATCATTGTTGTATATTCACATGTTAATTATGTTGTACATTCATGAACAAATAAATATGTTTAAACTAATTAATATTTTTAACAGAAGCTAACTATACCCTTGTGTAGGTTGTTGTTGTTGTTATTAAGTTTTTTCAATTGTAAATTGTAATTGATATTCATTTTACAACGTTGTTTGTTGATGTCATAGATCAGCGCTACTGGAGACCAGTCCCACCATGCAAAACAGTTAAAAGCCAATTATACATACATACCAAGTCTTCAATATGTCGTACCCTATATTACATCTTCTTAAACGAATAAACAAATAAATTAAAATTAATAAAAAATAACAAAATACAAGTCAGGCGCGGCCATGTGAATTCTGGATTAGAGGGGGCGGCCGAAAAAAAATCAGTAACTACCAACCATACAATTATATTTAATTAGCGCAATTTAAAGGCGCTTCATAACAAGTAATAAACTTTTGTACAAAACCAAGAATTCTGATTTATTTATGACATTCTTTGAGGATTTTGTTGAGCGCTGGGCTTGCCCAGACATAGGTAAGCCTCTTGAAAAAAAATGAGTGTAATTGTCAAAAGGACCACAACATGTTTTTAAATGTCGTTTTGACAATACATTATTTGAAGATTACATTTGAATGTTTGAACCAATAACAAAAAAAAGTGTATGTTTTCTTCAAATATTTCATACTACAACAGGGCATATGCTGCATCCACAGCCCTATGACCCCCCCCCCCCCCCCCCACACACACACACACGAACAAAGTGCTTCTACTACAGTAGAGTAAATTATGTGTCCAGTATCCTCCCACCCAGCATTTGTGCGTATCCTCGATTCCACCTCAATCACGCCCATGGAGAGCAGTGGTGGATTATAGACTTGATGACAATGACAATATCATTGGTACAGATATATGAGTGTTTACTTTATATATCAGATGTAAACTTTTATTAGTACATACGACAATTTGCTGCTAAACAGACAACAACAAATCATTAGAAACGGAGTGGATATGTTAATATCGGGGGGGGGGGGGGGGGGGCTAATCCGCTTCCGCAACCCATTTAAAGCCGCATTTGCAAATTAACTACCAATAAGTTTATTTAAAAAATTATCAGGTAGTTATTATTATAAGGCGTGCTCTCGTTTTACAACAACCATACAATCTCCTTTAGGAATTATCGTTGCACATAGATAAGAAAATCAATACGCCAAACATATCCAATAGAAAACTTAAACATTTTAAATTTTACGTCCTGGTTGTACTTGAGCCACTTTTAACGCTGGCTTTACATGTCGTGTCACGTTTAATACGGTCTGAAATAGTGACTTTGCTTAAGGACTGTTTTAAGAAGATTTTAAGTGGTTGAGGGATGTATTTATTTTAGCATTGAAACATGTACGTATGTTATCAATGAAGTAGTTTTTGAGTGAGCACAAACGACACTGCGTAGATCCATCTGTAGCTAGTACGTGCATAGGTCAATTGTTAAAGTAGCTGAAATACGTGTTTTCCACAGTGAATGCAGCCTTAGAGACTGAAAAATGTTTTCAGTAAGAACATCGTGGTGGATTAGACGCTTCATTCTGATACTAATAGTGGCGATATGTTTTGCACAGGAAGAAATTCCAAGTTCTGAAACCAACATGCCAGAATTGACCACAGACGAAAAATATCAGGACATGTTTCCGCTAACGAATGAAAATTTCACGGAATGTGTCTTGGGCACAAAAGATGCATGGATTGTCCTGTTCCACGAGGGTTCAGTTAACATAACGTGGAAAACCATGGCCGCAAAGTCACGTGGTTTGTTCTGGATTGGATCCGTTGATCGCAAGAAGGAGAGCAAACTTGCAGATGATCTGGTGAGTAAACTCGGCATGTAGATATCCACCACCAGACTGAACAGTGTTACAATATATTAGCGGTTCTAGACATATTAGATAGTTTTAATTACACGATTATGTTCTGCTTATGATACGACATGGATATATTGTACCTGTATGAAAATATATCCATAAAACATAGCGCACGAGTGTTAGAACGTAACATTAAACGTGCATGTCTACATTAAAATACCCTTTGAATTGTATGGAAACACAACATGTCACAGCACATTGATGTGTGGACAAACATCTTTAAAAAGATTCACATATAATGCCATCGAACAGGTTAACCCTAACATTTCTACCGGTAAGGGTTTGTTCGAAAGTTAAATTGTCGGCTTTAAATGAAAATGAAAACAGTGTACGCTTGGCACCAAAAAACTATCTATCACTAATAAATTTCTTAATACCTCTATAAATGAGATATAGCCTGAGTTCCCATGCTATGTTAAGTCTTGGATTGAAACTGAATCAAAGTTATTTTACAGGGTTACGATCCAGCCCAAGGTATCGCCCGGATGTATCCGCACGGAAGCCAGAACTTCAAAACCAAGCAATGGAAGAACTTTGACAATGAGACTGACGCAAGAGACGCAGCGATTGCGTCACTTCCGGACAAGGTTATGACGTTTCAGACTGAGAACTGGCAGGACATTTTTCTTGAATGCTTCATGTCGAAACCTTCAAAGTTTCCCGTTTTTATTTTACAAGGTGAATGTCAGTGTATTACAATTATATGAGTTAATCAACCACACTATATGTACGTTGAATACGTTGTTTATTTCAGGATTATACGTATGGGGTTGATGGAGTCAAGGTCAAGGTCACCCTTATTTTTTATTTCTGTGCTGACTTTAATGCATTTCGTTAGAAAAATTTGGTGTTCGTGGAATTATTTTGCCAAATGCAGCCGCAAAATCTATTTCCAACACAATGAGTGTGAAATAGTCAGCCAATGATAAAATGGAAATAAATAGGCACAAGACCAATAAACCATAGACCTAAAATGATTATTTTTCTTCATGCATTTGTGTATTTCAGATGACACTGACGCCTCACCGTACATCAAGGCATTGGCGATCCGGTTTGAGAAATATTTTATGTTTGTAAAAGTCGTAAAACCCACTGCAGACGACATCAAAGCGCTGGGACTACTTGAAGCCCTTAAAACTTTCCCCGAGTTATTTGTTATTACAACTAACGAAAACATGGTTAATTCATATAATGCTGTTCGTTTTGATACGGAAAAATTTGGCGATCTTAGCTACACAAATATCATGGAATTCCTGTTTGCTTTAAATAGCAAATATAGACACGAGCTTCCCGGGGATAACCGTGGCGGCAGTCAACAGGAGGCGGAAATGGCCGATGTTGTTGCGATAGAGACGAAACGATTTAATTTTGTTTTTCCTACCAAAGGTGCTAGCGGAAAATCAAGACGTAGTAATTCAAGTTCAAAAGACGAGCTTTAATTTTCGTAGCAGGAAATACATGTAGTGTTCATTTGTTTGCAGATCACAGGGCTCCACCTACTGCTTAACGTTTACCGTTTATATCATAAATAGTGAATCTAACATGGTTTATGCGAATAAACTGACATAAAGTGTCTTACTGGTATTCACTGATTTGAGAATTGATAAGAGTGTCTTAACTGCAAAAATTAAATTGTCAGAACTTATCAACAAATAGTATATAAATGTATTCTCTAAAACGCCATACAAAGAAACGAAAAATTGCATACTTGACGTGAACATGTCTTAACGCAATGTAATATAATGATGTCTTTTCAAACATATCGACCGAAATTGTGTAAGAACAGAAGTATCCTTCGTATGCAGTCGTATCTCTTTACAAAGCTTTATAGATGTATACATTGATGTTTACCTGGTATTCAATATCACGGTGTATATGGTCACCGTATACTGATGTAATACAACTACGTTATTTTTATAACGAATGGATGGGCACCGCATACTTATGGACAAAAAAAGCAGAGTGCAATGCAAGAAAATATTAATTTCTCTGGCTTTTCTTCATTATATGACACTAAGTTTAGTTCTTCGGAACACAGTGGATATGTTTTTTATTCGTGAAGTGAATTTTCAGATATATATTCAGATTTCTCTTCCATTTTGGCTATAATTGGTGTGATAGAAGCTCATTTAAGTTTCTGTGATATTATCATTGTGTTTTTGTTGAAAAAAACAACAACGTCTGAACTTATTACCTTTATATTGAAACTTAAGGTTTAAATGCGAATTATGCGTATCATTCAATACAAGGACTTGTTTTTGACCGAGATCTACACCATGCTAGCACTATTTTACTAAAATTAAACGTTGTGTCTTAAATCATATTTTGTTCCGTGCAACTCGTGGTTTTATCATAGAGTATATGGATTGTTAAATATTTGAATTTAAATACAGGTATATCTTGCCTTTTCAACGACTTTTTCCACGAAGTATACTGTGCATTCCAATGTTATTTCAGCAGTATGCGGTGACCATATGCACCGTGAATATCGGCACATGATTTCTTATGTATTTATGTGACAATACTTATGATTAATTAATGTTCTTTTCTATAAAGTATCTGTAAACTAATATTGTGGATCAAATTTTCAACATGCCAATCTGTGAATATGGCGCTTCAAAGCAACGTAATAAAAAAGCGTGTCATGGGAAAATCGGGCTTAATGCATGTGCGTAACGTGTCGTACCGGATCAGCCTCCGCACAGGCTAATCCAGAACGGCACTTTCCGCCTACAGTAGATTTATGTTTAGACGAATCTTCCTTGAAACAGAAAATACCATCAACGCGGAAAGTGTCGTCCTAGATAGCCTGTGCGGACTGCATAGGATGCTCCGGCATAAAGCCTGGTTTTCCCACGACACGCCTATTTAATTTGGCATGCATTCGAACTATATTTTGTATATTCAACACTAATTTTGTATTAATGTTTTATTATTTTATCAAGTACTTTAAAATGCATTTGGTTTATTGGATTAAAATATTTCAACAGTGTCGTTGATATTCGTAGTATCGTCCTACAACCACCGTAGGAATATGTAGGAAGACACAATCGGGACACCGTGCATCCCAACTTATCACGATTAACACGTCCACGATAAATCGTGGGCTATCGTAAACAAAATCGTGACAGTGTAACCGGGGCTTAACATGCGCAATTTATGACGTCATTTTTTAATGTTTTGTTCAAATTATGGGACAAAACAAATACATGTACTAGATTAGGGATGAATAAAGTAAAGTTCTGCTCGCCAAAGCTGTTTGTTCAGGTGTTATATAAGCCTCGCTAGAAAAACACATTCAACAATATTTCTAATTTTAAAGATCGAAAAGAAAGGAGGACAGCGAGATGTGTTGAAAATGCAATAGTGTGTAGGTTTAAATGGGTGTTGCATCCAAAATGGAAGTGCTATCGTACAAATATTTATGAAACACTACTGAGGAATGAATTCTCTTTGCAGGTATGTAAATTTTATTAAGAAATATTAATGCTAACCATGCCATTTCAGCGCATGAAAGTAGCGACGAAAATCCTGTCGCTACTCTATAGACATATAGGGAGAAATTTCCACCACAGAATTGGTCTTTCCCCGGTTAGGCTCCGCCAATATTGCCCATATAAAAAGTAGCTCAATATTGGCACAGGGCCTAACTTGTTATGCTAGGTTGTGTATACTGGTCAGCGGACTGTGGACATTTGGTTCTCTTTTTTTTGTTATGTCCGCAATTATTTTTAAAGTGAGTATGCTGGAGGCAAACGCCTTTATATAATTATATGCTAGTTTTATACATTCGAACACTGTTCTTTCGTCTGGACGGGCGAAACAACTTCAAAATCACGAAAGTTCGATTTAAACATTTTCATCATTTTATACAAACCCGAAACAGTCGCGTCACATTTTGCTTTTTGTAAACATACGTCACGGTAAAGGAACTAAATATAGTTTGTAAAATAATGAATAAAATACTTATAAAATCATAATTCTTAACAAGCGCGTCTGACTGTGTATAAATATATAAATGAAAGCCTTTAGTTATTTGGTTTACCTTTTTACATGGGTATACGGTTTTACCGATCTTGGACAGCTAACCGATTTTAAAATTTTACGTTAGCGTACTTTTTATTACATGATAGACACAGGCCACACGTCACTTGCCTTAATGAGTGTAAGTAGTGCCCATTAGCGCAAGAAGACTAATGTGTTGACACGCTCGGTCCGCGAATCTTTTCATCGAAGGTGTGAAAACATCAAGTCCTAATCAAAACTGCGTCTTCGAATTAGTGTGAATTAGGCAAATAAGTGTGAAATATTCATTTGAGATCGAATTTTAGACTTCGAAATAATGATAATTCGAATTAAAAAAGTTCGAATTAAACGAGTTTATTTTAGTTAAATCAAGAAGAAATAAATTCGGGACCAGAAAAATACTTCGAAATAACGCTGACTTCGAATTAACGCAGTTCAAAATAACGATGTTCAAATGTATGTCGTTATGTATTTAATAAGGTTATGCAGTAATAAGCCTCGTTTCTCTTTTAGACAATAGAAGTAAGAATCATAACCTAATATCTTAGGAAACTTTTCGCAGACATCAGTGACCTTGTTCATCTTACGTAAAAAAATCACTCTTCTAATAGATCTTATTACAAAAACCCATCTCCTGAGTGTCTTCAACTCACTTGTTTAAAATAGGAACAGCAAGACGAGACTATCGCGTGTGGGTATTTGTGATATTATAGTTAAGAAATAATTTTCGATTTAGAGTTGTTTATGAGCTAATAAACAACGATCTGGAGTTCTGACGCGTATGAATTAAACCACGAGAGCGAATCAGAACGACAAATGGGTGTTTAGGCCCTGTGCCAATATTGAGCTACTTTTGATATGGGCAATACTGTAAAACCATTATTATTCGTCGGACACTAATTTTCGTGGATTTTCGTGGGTCAGCTCAACCACGAATTTAAATGTACGACGAACGTTTATTTTTTTATTTTTTTTTATTTTTTTCAAGATTCAACATATTTATTTCGTTACTTAAACATATACATGTTTTTCGTAACATGATCCAATGAATAATAATAATAGTCACATGACACCTTATAACATATGTACATATATACACAGTTTATAATACTAATATGTATATAAAACAAATAACATTTATTATTTCTAGTTCGCATAGCAAAAAAAAACAAAATCCAGAGAAAGTTACGACAAGTGTGTTTTAATAAAGTACTTGCCCAGAGGAGGGACTTGTAGATTTCATACGAAAACATAAGACAAAAATACGAGACAGCTTAATCAATGTATGTACAATATGTACACTAATATATGCTACTGTAGAGAACACAAATTATTGCAACTATTGTACAGTATTAATAATACCTTTTCGTCTGTTAAAAGCATGGTATGTATATTTACAAAAATTCAATACTGTTTTATAATTTTTTGATTTAAATAGGCTAATAAATTTGACCACACTAGGTTTAGTATAGTAATATTTACTTAAATATGTCTTCCGAATGTCACTATACTGGGGACAAATGCATATAAAATGATATTCGTCTTCCAAATCAATTTTATTGCAAAAAGTGCAATATCTGTTACAATGTTCGATTCTGTTATTGCCGTGTCGGCCTGTTTCTATTTTTAATTGGTGAGATGACACTCTCAGTTTAGATAATGCAATACGATATCTTAAAGGTATTTTATCAAGATAATATTCAAAGTCAAAATCAATTTTAAACAGCTTATAAGTGCACAAACTTCGACTGTTATTAACAGCAGTATACCACGACTGTTTAAATTGATCTAGCAGTCTTTGTTTAAAATCTAGATGGAAACAATTCGTATTAACTAGATAGGGGGTAACCCAAACATATGAGAAACCACTACTATCTAAAAGAGATTTAACATTGGTTAACCAGTTAGATTTACCTTTAATGCAATCATCTAACAATGCTTGGTATAACTTCTTAATAATAATATTGTCGCTATTTAATATTTTTAACCAATATTTAATAATGCGTGTGTGTCTAGTGATATACAGTGGATATCGGCCAAGTTCTCCGTAAACAACAATTGAACATGTAGATTGTTTTACTTTAAGAAGGTTTTTACAAAATTTTAAATGAATTCTCTCTACTTTTGCAGATTTGCCAAAACCCCATACTTCACAACCGTAGCTCAATACTGATCCTACAAATGCGTCAAATAATTGACATATGGTACTAGGTTTTAGAAGGGCTGTTTTGATATTGTTCGTAAGGGTATTTAGAGCCTTGAGTCCTTTGCCAGAAATGGTTTCACAATTAAGTATGTAGCTACCTGTATAGTTAAAAACAGTTCCTAAATAGTTGAAATTGTCTACAGTTTCTAATGGGATGTTATTGTAAAACCACTTTCATCAAGCTTTAAAGGACCCCGTTTTCTGAACACTACAACTTTACTTTTGTCCGGGTTTACTTCAAGTCCCCACGTATGACAGTAATTTTGTAAAAGATTTAGACTATGTTGGAGATCTGTTGGGGTTTTCCCAAGGATAACCATATCATGTGCAAACAGCATTAAAATAAATGTAAGATCATCTATGGATATGCCACTATATGTCCGAAGTCTTATATCCGAAATTATTAGTATCGGCACTACTGTAACGTACGACTAACTTTTGACTACTACTTTTGACCCATGTTTGGGTGATTGTGTTACCTCCCTTGATAATTATTTACTGTGAATACTGACAATCATGATGTTAAATTATACTAACTATGTTTGAAAAAATAAATAATTGCATGGTGTTTCCTTCTTGAAAGAACAAATAATACTGACAGAATAATTGAAAGGTACAGATTGTTCAATTTGTCACTTGTTAATTGTCATGCGCTTAAATGGCTTCGTGTCAAACTGCCATTAATAGGACCCACTGTTGTATTACATTTATACTAGACACTATGGGTACCACTATTAATTGGTTTGTTTATTGCGATACTGGTATATTGCATCTATGTTTAATCCCGGTAATTGGTATGGTGTTGTTACACTAGGGACCACGTTATTGCGAGATTGAAATGATAAGATACTGACAAGGCGGGTAATTGACACGTTGTTGTTTTAGCGGTTGTCAACTAAGCGCAAGGGTTGTTAGAATAAACAAAAAGCACATATATATATTTTTTTAGGTTTTTGTAAAAAAAATCGAAATCCACGAACCGGGAAAAGACCAATTCTGTGGTGGAAATGTCTCCCTATATGTCTATTAAGTAGCGACAGGATTTTCGTCGCTACTTTCATGCGCTGAAATGGCATGGTTAGCATTAATATTTCTTAGTAAAATTTACATACCTGCAAAGAGAATTCATTCCTCAATAATGTTTCATAAATATTTGTACGATAGCACTTCCATTTTGGATGCAACACCCATTTAAACCTACACACTATTGCATTTGCAACACATCTCGCTGTCCTCCACTGTGTAAACTTTAATCGATATTCTACTACACTGAAACGATTGCGTCATTTCGATTGGTCATTCAATTATATCATTCATCATTCGATTAGATGAAGCATATTTGAAGGGTTAAACAAGGGAAGGTAAACATGGTGGACTGTACATGAATGTAGATTTATTTGCAAGTTTAAATCGGAAATAAACGCATGTTCTATGTACATTTCGGCACATGTTAAGCAGTTTAGGTGTTTTTTTTTTTAATAAAATACGTTAATTTACAACTTTATTGTCGCAAATAATGGAAATTAATTAAAATTTAAACTTTTAGGTTTCTACCACATAATTGGTCTTTCGGCGATGAGACGTTCCAGCGAATTTAGCCCTATATAAAAAGTAACACTAAATTCGCAGCACGTCTCGTGAATTAGACTAGGTGTTTATTAGCCGAAAAACAACGATAATGCGAAACTTATTTCGATTCTTATATGACCTGACAACATTTGCTGCACTTACAATGCGAGCTGTATTCCCAATTACGGACGTATTTTTTCGGGGTTATTGGTAATTTAACAATGGATATTTGTCTTCTTTGTTTATAGAAAACTCTGCACTTGTCTTGTAAGTATTTTTTTCATGCCATGCGCACTCGTATATGTTGATCTATGGGTGGTTGTTTTCTGAGCAACACAGTGTGATGTCATTATTATATGTGGCTCACTTTCTCAATAACAGTATGTCATGATATAACATGTAGCAATTTAATTTTTATATGCGACCATTGGAGTAATCCTTTGTGTGTCATAATTCATAGCAACAGCATTTACCGCCTTTACATTGCGCATACACCTATATTCACTTCTAACTAGACATTTTGTCGGCGTAGCTGTCTAAGATCACTTTTGACCCAGATTTTCTTGCGATAATTATGCAGCGGGAAAGTTGAATACCAATAGAATTGAGCAAATTTTCTAATTCTAGGTGATGCAAACTTCAAACAATGGTTTAACGTATACCAATAACTGTTGCATACTTTTGGAGATAATTTTTTTTACATAATTGTTTACATAAGCGGTTTAAATGAAGTTATAAACATATCTTCAACATATACTCTAGAACTGAGGCTAATTATGAACGTATTTTCTCATTGTATGCCATAAACAGAATGTTATATTCATTCACGTAACGAAATAACTATTTTGTTTAGCGTACATTTATATAAGCGTTACGCTCTATAAGTAGCAATTGTGCAATGTTCACATTCATAAATCTCATTCACAGTGTTGCCGTTCCATGTAGCCCATTGATTCTTGCGAGATCATCACATTCCAGAAACAGTAGTGTCATTCTAAAAATAGCGCGCGTAGCTATCAACAGTTGTATAGCTGTGTTTATACTCGTACATGCGTCAATAATAGCGTTCAGAGAATCATAAACCTAAAAATTTCAATAAATGGGGAATTTATATTTATAAACTTACTGTTAATTTTAAATAAAATTGTGGTTACGATTTATTAACGATTAGTTATAATTGCATCTTTCTATCAACTTCTCCAGTAGATGTTATTTAATATATAAAAAGATGCTAGATTTTCTATAGATAAAATGTTATGAAAAAAAGATTCGGAATACGTCGAATTGTTATTCGCGTAGCATGAATACACAATTTGCAATACTAATTATACACAGGAACCCCTGATATATCATATTTCTACTGATATAATTTAAAATCGTCATAGTCTAATGAATTGTTATGATTGCGTTATCAAAAATAAAGTCTCAACATTTCAAAAATCGCTGAATGTTCCCTTACTATTGCTTTTTATTGGGATACACAGTATAAATGCTTATTTGACTTCAAATCGTTATTATATTAGATAACTAACCTGAACGGTATGTTACCGGTACTATACATAAAACTATATAGACTCGTCTGATATATAATAATTTTAATTCATTCCCGAAATTATTTTCTTACATTGTTAATTTGTTAAATTGGCTCGACAAATTCAGATATCCTAAATTATTTTGGTTATTCATATATCACTGGTGGAAACATGGAGCTGTATGATTAGTTCATTCACAGAATAGATATTAATTTCAATTTTATTTAAGTTTTAAATTAATAAATTTATCTCAAATTAACTTTTGGGTCCGAGAAGTTTTCTTATAGTGTCCGAAAAATCTGGGGTCCAATAGGTCTAATAATATTGGTGGGGACCAAAAAATCTGGGGTCTGAGAAGTCACGTAACAGATCATCTTGGCCGTCTGTTTAGGTAATTTGTAAATGACATCTCAATATTAATTTCAACGCCGATTGTCTTTTTTAATGACATTTCTTGTTATTGCGGTTTTCTCAAAAGCATCGGTTTCAAACAGCCCCATGATATACAATTTCCAACACGTTCCAACAAGGTCGCGGTGGCGTAGTGGGTATGGTGTCCGCATAGCGATCGGGAGGTCCCGGGTTCGATCCTCACTCTGGGAGCGTTCTCAAGATCTCACCAAAAGACACCAAGTACTGGTTCTACCCAAGAAACGGACTCCTGAATATCTCTATAAGCCTAAGGCTTTCGATGCGATCGAGCTAAAATAAATAGGTTTAAACTAACACGTGTATGATATAAATCAAACGGTTCAGTGATAATTTATATTTCCTCATGCTCTCAGGAAATATGCATTGTGTTTGTATAAATTCGATGCAGTTTATAAAGAAGCATTTAACAGCAATTGTTTTACCAATAACACCATCCCAAAATGAATAATAGATGTTTCCATAAGAGACCGGCGTTCCACGTACTTTAGTTTTGGTAACTTTTGTATGAAAACGAAATTTCAGATGAAGGAAATTAAATACATCGAAGTCTAATATATTATTTTGTGTTCTTTGAAAAGTTTGGAGAGATGCTGGCTAATATTATAGAAGCTATACTGATCAAGCGAAGGTCTAATCAGAAGCGCCTATGGGTGTATATACCGGTATGATAAATAATATATCATTGAAAGTAAATACTCTTTAAATTTTTTATTATTTAATGGCACAAAAACATTCAAAAATCCGAAACATACTTCCAATAAATAGCACAAATATATTCAAAATTAAAAACAAGACATACGTTCGAAAATCTGACTACATAACAATGATAACATGAACGTTTGGGTACCTTTGTGAACATGAATGAACTGAAACAACAATAATCACCTTAACATATACACATGCCAGTTTATATATTGGTTCCCTTAAATATACATTTACAATCATTAATGAACATTTTCAAATAAGAAATAATGTTCGATTTATATTTGTTTATCGTAAAATAAACAACAATTTGGAATTCTGATGGGTAGGAATTAAACCAGAACGGCGTCAGCCCAAGTGGTTTCATATACCGCATCAGAACGATAAATCGTTGTTTATTAGCCGATAAACAACGATAATGCGTAAATTATTTCGATTCTAACATGACTTGACCACATTTTCTGCAATTTCAATGCGAACTATATTTAGAGTTTCGGCACTATTTTTTCGAGTTGTTTATTGGTAATTTAACCATTTTGAATTTTGTTCTGTATCTAGAGAAAACTCTGCGCGTGTCATGTTAGAATATGAAATACACAACAATAGTGCAATCACTTCAGAATATCAGAGAACTACAAAGTTTGTTAAATGTCGACATCAGGCGCATACATGTCTTTTGATATGGCATAGCGAAATGACACAGATGAAGTTACTTCAATTGATTGTCTTACACCATTCCTTCTTGTATAAATGTCCGTTTCCTCAAACATTTTTTTCAGACTAGGTCCGTATCTAGGCTATCGGATTCCGAATTTCGCAACCGCAGGTACCGGCATTTTCTGAGTTTTTGCATAGACTCTTCTGCCTCCGTATCGTGATCGTTCATTCCATTCTCCTGTGCCATGGCGTCGGCAAGCAGCGCGATGTACCGCAACTTGGCGGCCCCATGGTGGGAGTCGACGTGGAGCTTTAATGACGTCGTCGAAAATTTAGAGTTTCTACGTTTTGCATGGAAACTTTCCATACTAATGTCGGAAGCGTCGCTTGTCACACGGGGTCGAAGATAAGGCGGTGTTCTCAGATGCACATCGCTGTTGGCGCGCGGACGGATGTAATCGTCTTCAAACGTTACGCGCTTTTCACTAGCAGGCGTCTCCGACTTTGATTGCAACTCGTCACCACAACGAAGAATTTTCACTTCGGGAAGTGAAGTCACTGACACTAATGATGACGTTTGAGTAATAGTTGGCAAAAAGGACGATTTTGGTTCGGCCTCACTGCGTGCGGAATGATTTTCAGCAGACATAGTTTTGCCAGTACTGTTATTTTTGTCCACATTTATGTTGAAAATCGTGTTGTCCTTTTTAACCTCCTGCACGGGTGTTTCCGGTTTCACAAACACTGCAGCGTTCGCAACAGGGCGCGGACCAGAGCGAAGACTTTCTATTCTACTCCTAGCGATTGGGATGAATGTCTCGGATTTCTCATCAGTACTAACACATATTTCCGGAATTTGCATCGGCTGATTGGCTTTCTGGACAGCTAAGATGCTGTCACGTCTGGTGGTTTTTCGTCCTTTGGTTACGTCCGATTCTTCAAAGACTCTCGTGAAGCTTCTTTGAAGATTTAGGTCGCTCATTGACGTTTTTCTCGTAAGTTCCGGTAGTTTCTGCTGGTTATACATCGTCTGCATTCTCTCAATCCCATATCCGGCGGCCATAGTATTCCGTCTGGCTTTGGGAAATCGCTTGCTGTTTGTTTGGATTTCATATATTTCCGCATCTAAACTCTTATTATCGAATTCTCGCATTTCTCTATCGCTATCAATAGGTTTCAGAGTTCTGCGTCTTAACAACTGAGACGGCTCCATTTCTGAATCGGAAGAAGACTTTTCAGAGTCTTCCTTATAACACCGTCTTCCTCTTCCACCTCGACGTCGATCTTATCTATTTCAGTGTTACACGACAGAATGTCTTTCTTGTATTCTTGGATAATATCTATATCGCTCCCAACTAGCAGATTCCAAGTATCTAAGGAATATGGACATTCACTGTTAATGGCATCTCGGCGGAAGGATCGCGTACTTGGTTGATTGTAGTCTGCTTGTCGTCTGCTGTTAGATCGGCTGCTAAAGCCGGCATCCTGCGCGCGCACAACGTCTGCACTAAACGATGATTCACATGTAGAAGCAACGCGTTCGCAGTTGTCAGAATTGACGTTCAGATATTTCTGATACTTTTTCAAAAACACCTTTTCTTCGCTATCCAGCTGTCGGATTTTCTTCAATTTGGCGATTTCAATATCCGTTTTCTGTTTCTCTAAAGCGTCGTTTTCAAGTACATGAACGTTGTAAAGTCGTTTTAAATCTGACGACTGAACAGAGCCCGCATTGTTTGAAGACTCTTTGACCATTGCTCCACCTTATAATCTAAGTATATTTTTGTTCTAAAGCTTTACCAGATTTTACCAGTACTCAATCAATTAATCGTTCGATTACGCTATGCTAACTCTGCTAGCGCCTTATAATGTGGACGCTGTAGAATACAAGCTCGAGGTGAAATTTTGAAGAATTCTGATTGGCTGAGTCCGGAACAAGGCGATGATTGACGTCTCAAGACCGGTCTTAGGGTATCAGGATATTTGCAACGGGCAACTGGATAAATTTTGGGACATATTTATTAATATGGTGACTGTTTACCCTTGTGGACACGCTTACAAGTAACGGTCATGGACGGTTATTGTAGTCGGAAGTGTTTTATTATACGAAATAAACAATCATTTTAGTGACCTCACAGATTTACAGATTTTACATTTACTATTGAACGGGAAATGGGCATATTCGGCGATTTTGTTAATTATTAATATATTCTACGATATTTAACTGTATTATGGAGCTGGTATTTTTTTCTAGATCTCCCATGTATATAAATATAACAATGTGTCAACACGTTGGTCAACGTCGTAAAGTTTAACTTTTTAGCCAGAATTTAATGGTTTTAATTATACTAGATGTTAGTATGCACGTGCATTCATTTCTTCTTTCTTCTTCTTCTTCTTTTCATCCTTCTTCTTCTCCTTATCCTCCTCCTCCTCCTCCTTCTTCTTTTTCTTCTACTTCTTCTTCTTATTATTGTTATTATTATAATCATTTGATTTTTTTAATACAATAGCCCCGTTTATATATATAAACAGTTTATATTAATAAAATATCGTGGGAAACCCGGGCTAAATGCACAGGCTAATCCAGGACGGCACTTTCCGCTTTAATGGTATTTCCTGTTTCAAGGCAGTCTGTTCTATACATAAATCCACTGTAGGGTACAGGATGCTGCTAAAATGGAGCTTGGTGGAAAGCAGGACCAGTTTGGTGACATTTTCTATGAGTATAGTGTTTTAAGTAAAAATTTTAAGCATGAACTTTTCAGTTTTCATTGACTATTTACAAAAAAATATATTCAATTTCAAAATATATTTCACATTTCTGTGTTGACCAGCCCAGAGGTACATCAGGGGGGAACCAAAAAGGAGCAGGCTGCAGCATCCTGCTATTTCGCTCTACATGCCGTAGATATTTCTCTACATTGTTTTATATGTACTTTCTACAAGATTTCTACTTACGAATCTATACATGTGTACGGGTCTTGAGCAATAACCAGTGTACGAGTCTCTACCGTGAACATGTTTGGTATAACTGGGAATTTCGATATAAACTTTGTTTTCTGTTTTCTATTCTGTTATCATAATCACGTTAATGTAATATAAGTCAGTACTGATCTCTTATTGTCTGAAATATAGAACTTTCGGTGGAATAGAATAATATTCTGATAATATGTACACCTACTCAATTAAACTATGAAATGGGCTTATAACACAGCCAACGATAGATCTGTCATAATATTAACATTTACACTTTTATATAATGAGAACACAGCAGAAAGGAAACACTTTTGGTCACTATTTTGTTCTGCGGGACCAGGAATCATTCGGCGTGTCAAATTCCCGCCTGTCAGCGGGCATATACGGGACTGAAAGCGATTCCCGACAGGCAGGTATTTGACACGCCGAATGATTCCTGGTCCCGGGAAATATACTTTGGTCGGATTTTAGATCCCGGTAATATTGAGGCCATTTGATACACCAAGGGTATCCCACTTTGGGGATTTAGACAAGAATGCTTTGATCTAGGGTGGGGAATAAGTCTACAAAAAATAAAATTAGTCAAATTCCACTGGGTCAGCCCGCCACTTCCCCCTGGGGGAAAATATTGATAGGTACATAACTGTGTAGCGGCTAACAACTAGTCCAAGCGGCTTGCATACATAGGCGTGTATTGTTAACGCGATGTGATGAAGTAAAACACGTAAATACTGAAAAATATCGACGAAAAGCGTTACAAACGCTAAATGTAATTTGTGCTAGTTCACTTGATGTTTATTTATAATAAACGACACAATTTTTGGAATATATGTCTGTGACAGGAGTATTATTTCGTCTTTTATATATAATGTATTTTCTATTTGGAATCGCCTCTGAGACAGGCATTTTGGAAATTGTCAATTTGCCAATAGATAAATAGGTCCTTTTACGAGACCAGGGCCCATATCCATAACCTAAACTTAAGTTGTATTTAAGTCCAAATTTCAATTACCATTTTCTATGTGAAAACCTGAATTTTTATATTGTATATATATAGTAAAACTAGAAGCATCTGCTGATTCTTAACCAGAATAAAAACAGTTTAATACAAAATAAATTTTAAATGAAACAGCCACATTTAGGAACTGTATGATTTTGAGAAATTAACTTCAGTTTTCACTAAGGAACTTTGTGGATATGGACCCAGATGTGAGAAAACATTGTTCCACTACGTCGTCTGCTGCAAGTCACGTGCACATGTCATGCACGTGCGCAGGCAGGTTAAGGGCCTCTATTATGTCAGAGTCTAGTGCAATCGGACACACGTGTGCCCGATTTAAACTTTAGTCTTGCCATTTGAAACATTCCCATGTTCAATCTGTCATTTTTATGTAAATTGAAAGTTCTTGTAACATTTACCGAAGCGCGTTGAGAGGTTTTTTCATACTGAGCGAACAAGTTGTCAATTCACAAATTCAACATACATGTTATACATCTATTGACAAAATCACAAACTGTATATACTCGTAAGTTGGTTCTGTCAACATACAAGATTGTTATTAATCCTGTAGTTACTTACTTTATATTAAAAACGCCATAAAACACACAAACCTTTCCATTTATAACGACTTCTATCAAAACGACCAATACATCTACTAAACAGCAGACTGATTCAAACGTGTCACAATGTTGTTCCGTAGTTCGATGTCAATCAGAATAATCCCATTGTCAATCGGGATTAAACGGAAATCAAGAGTCGTATTAAGACAACTGGCGTCAGATCCTAATCAAAGCGCTACTTTAAACTACTATATTTGTCGCAATAAACAGTGTGGTTCTTTTTTATCTGAAGTCATGCAAGGTGTGTGCGACGCATTGTCTGGTAGTTCTTTAAATTTTAAATGGACTTGTTCACATATTTTCGTATTTTATAAAAGTAAAACGAGTATTTTAAAGCTATGTAAGTGATACCGCGTGGTTAAAAAATATCAAGGAAAAGTGGCCCGCTGTGCACAATCGTTGTCTCTTTAAGTTACCTAGTGGCCTGCTGTGCACGATCTGTGACTATGTCTCTTTAAGTGATCTAGTGGCCTGCTGTTCACAATCTGTGACTATGTCTCTTTAAGTTACATAGTGACTCGCTGTGCACAATCTGTGACTATGTCTCTTTCAGTGATCTAGTGGCCTGCTGTGCACAATCTGTAACTATGTCTCTTTAAGTGATCTAGTCGCCTGCTGTGCACAATCTGTGACTATGTCTCTTTAAGTGATCTAGTGGCCTGCTGTGCACCATCTGTGACTATGTCTCTTTAAGTGATCTAGTGGCCTGCTGTGCACAATCTGTGACTATGTCTCTTTAAGTGATCTAGTCGCCTGCTGTGCACAATATGTGACTATGTCTCTTTAAATGATCTAGTGGCCTGCTGTGCACAATCTGTGACTATGTCTCTTTAAGTTACATAGTGGCCTGCTGTGCACAATCTGTGACTATGTCTGTTTACGCGATCTAGTGGCCCGCTGTGTACAATCTGTGACTATGTCTCTTTACGCGATATAGTGGCTCGCTGTGCACAATATGTGACTATGTCTCTTTACGCGATCTAGTGGCTCGCTGTGCACAATCTGTGACTATGTCTCTTTACGCGATCTAGTGGCTCGCTGTGCCCAATCTGTGACTATGTCTCTTTAAGTTAACTAGTGACCTGCTGAGCACAATCTGTGACTATGTCTCTTTAAGTGATCTAGTGGCCTGCTGTTCACAATCTGTGACTATGTCTCTTTAAGTGATCTAGTGGCCTGCTGTTCACAATCTGCGACTATGTCTCTTTAAGTTACATAGTGGCTTGTTGTGCACAATCTGTGACTATGTCTCTTTCAGTGATCTAGTGGCCTGCTGTGCACAATCTGTGACTATGTCTCTTTAAGTAATCTAGTCGCCTGCTGTGCACAATCTGTGACTAAGTCTCTTTAAGTGATCTAGTGGCCTGCTGTGCACAATCTGTGACTATGTCTCTTTAAGTGATCTAGCGGCCTGCTGTGCACAATCTGTGACTATGTCTCTTTAAGTTACATAGTGACCTGCTGTGCACAATCTGTGACTATGTCTCTTTAAGTTACCTAGTGACCTGCTGTGCACAATTTGATCCATATTGTGTCCGCCTTGTGATTGGGAGATCGTGATTTCGATCCCTACTCGGGCAGCATTTGAATAGTCGTTCTTAAAAATGCACCAAGTACTGGTTCTTCCCATGAAACGGGCTCGAAAGTCTCTCGTCCAGCTTAAATAAATAGATTTAGACTAAATTATTAAGTACGGTGGCATAGATGTGGCATGTGCATGTTTTTTATTTATGTCGTTTCCACGACATATTAAGTCATGGGAACAAGATTTTATCTCGTGGGAACGACATAGTTATATCGTGGTAACGACATATTAAGTCATGGGAACAGATCTTTTCTCTTGGGAACGACATAAATAACTAGTGGGAACGACATTTTAAGTCGTGGGAACGAGATACTTAACTCGTGGTAACGACATATTAAGTCGAGGAACGAGATCTTTTGTCGAGGGAACGACTTAATGAGCCAATCAAAATCACAGCTCCAGATATGCAAATGTAAAGTGGAAGTTGAATGTCCCTAGGTGAGCGGGAATCTATGGAAGCGTAAATTGACGCCCCACATAACGACTTATAAGTTGACCTAACCAACTCCCCTTAGGTCGACAAGTCGTGGTATTAAGACGACATGTTGACTAAGCTGTGTCGACGTATCTTGTTAAATGAAGACGAGATGGTGAGTGAAATGCGGAACTTGTTAAAATTTATGACGACATACAACTTTTTAAGTCGACTTTCGCACTTCACTTATGTCGACACGCTGTGTTAATAACTCGACATGCTGACTAAATTATGTCGACATATCTTGTTATATTAGATGGACATGATGAACATGTTTAAATATACGACGACTTGCAACATTAAGTAGTCATGCAAAATATTATTACGAAGTGTTAATAATTTTAAGACGTCTTCATAATGAAAATAAGCCGCCATTTCAACTTCCACTTTACATTTGCATATCTGGAGGTGTGATTTTGATTGGCTCATTGAGTCGTTCCCTCGACAAAAAGATCTCGTTCCTCGACTTAATATGTCGTTACCACGAGTTAAGTATCTCGTTCCCACGACTTAAAATGTCGTTCCCACGAGTTATTTATGTCGTTCCCAAGAGAAAAGATCTCGTTCCCATGACTTAATATGTCGTTCCCACGATATAACTATGTCGTTCCCACGAGATAAAATCTTGTTCCCATGACTTAATATGTCGTGGAAACGACATAAATAAAAACATGCACATGCCACATCTATGCCACCGTACTCAATAATTTAGTTTAAATCTATTTATTTAAGCTTGACGAGAGACTTTCGAGCCCGTTTCATGGGAAGAACCAGTACTTGGTGCATTTTTAAGAACGATTATTCAAATGCTCCCCGAGTAGGGATCGAAATCACGATCTCCCAAACACAAGGCGGACACAATATGGATCAAATTGTGCACAGCAGGTCACTAGGTAGCTTAAAGAGACATAGTGACAGATTGTGCACAGCAAGTCACTATGTAACTTAAAGAGACATAGTCACAGATTGTGCACAGCAGGCCACTAGATCACTTAAAGAGACATAGTCACAGCTTGTGCACAGCAGGCCACTAGATCACTTAAAGAGACTTAGTCACAGATTGTGCACAGCAGGCGACTAGATTACTTAAAGAGACATAGTCACAGATTGTGCACAGCAGGCCACTAGATCACTGAAAGAGACATAGTCACAGATTGTGCACAACGAGCCACTATGTAACTTAAAGTGACATAGTCACAGATTGTGAACAGCAGGCCACTAAATCACTTAAATATACATAGTTACAGATTGTGCACAGCAGGCGACTAGATTACTTTAAGAGACATAGTCACAGATTGTGCACAGCAGGCCACTATATCACTTTAAGAGACATAGTCACAGATTGTGCACAACAAGCCACTATGTAACTTAAAGAGACATAGTCGCAGATTGTGAAGAGCAGGCCACTAGATCACTTAAAGAGACATAGTCACAGATTGTGAACAGCAGGCCACTAGATCACTTAAAGAGACATAGTCACAGATTGTGCTCAGCAGTTCACGAGTTAACTTAAAGAGACATAGTCACAGATTGGGCACAGCGAGCCACTAGATCGCGTAAAGAGACATAGTGACAGATTGTGCACAGCGAGCCACTAGATCGCGTAAAGAGACATAGTGACAGATTGTGCACAGCGAGCCACTAGATCGCGTAAAGAGACATTGTCACAGATTGTGCACAGCAGGCCACTAGATCGCGTAAAGAGACATAGTTATAGATTGTGCACAGCGGGCCACTAGATCGCGTAAACAGACATAGTCACAGATTGTGCACAGCAGGCCACTATGTAACTTAAAGAGACATAGTCACAGATTGTGCACAGCAGGCCACTAGATCATTCAAAGAGACATAGTCACAGATTGTGCACAGCAGGCGAAGAGACATAGTCACAGATTGTGAACAGCAGGCCACTAGATCACTTAAAGAGACATAGTCACAGCTTGTGCACAGCAGGCCACTAGATCACTTAAAGAGACTTAGTCACAGATTGTGCACAGCAGGCGACTAGATTACTTAAAGAGACATAGTCACAGATTGTGCACAGCAGGCCACTAGATCACTGAAAGAGACATAGTCACAGATTGTGCACAACGAGCCACTATGTAACTTAAAGTGACATAGTCACAGATTGTGAACAGCAGGCCACTAAATCACTTAAATATACATAGTTACAGATTGTGCACAGCAGGCGACTAGATTACTTTAAGAGACATAGTCACAGATTGTGCACAGCAGGCCACTATATCACTTTAAGAGACATAGTCACAGATTGTGCACAACAAGCCACTATGTAACTTAAAGAGACATAGTCGCAGATTGTGAAGAGCAGGCCACTAGATCACTTAAAGAGACATAGTCACAGATTGTGAACAGCAGGCCACTAGATCACTTAAAGAGACTTAGTCACAGATTGTGCACAGCAGGCGACTAGATTACTTAAAGAGACATAGTCACAGATTGTGCACAGCAGGCCACTAGATCACTGAAAGAGACATAGTGACAGATTGTGCACAGCAAGTCACTATGTAACTTAAAGAGACATAGTCACAGATTGTGCACAGCAGGCCACTAGATCACTTAAAGAGACATAGTCACAGCTTGTGCACAGCAGGCCACTAGATCACTTAAAGAGACTTAGTCACAGATTGTGCACAGCAGGCGACTAGATTACTTAAAGAGACATAGTCACAGATTGTGCACAGCAGGCCACTAGATCACTGAAAGAGACATAGTCACAGATTGTGCACAACGAGCCACTATGTAACTTAAAGTGACATAGTCACAGATTGTGAACAGCAGGCCACTAAATCACTTAAATATACATAGTTACAGATTGTGCACAGCAGGCGACTAGATTACTTTAAGAGACATAGTCACAGATTGTGCACAGCAGGCCACTATATCACTTTAAGAGACATAGTCACAGATTGTGCACAACAAGCCACTATGTAACTTAAAGAGACATAGTCGCAGATTGTGAAGAGCAGGCCACTAGATCACTTAAAGAGACATAGTCACAGATTGTGAACAGCAGGCCACTAGATCACTTAAAGAGACATAGTCACAGATTGTGCTCAGCAGTTCACGAGTTAACTTAAAGAGACATAGTCACAGATTGGGCACAGCGAGCCACTAGATCGCGTAAAGAGACATAGTGACAGATTGTGCACAGCGAGCCACTAGATCGCGTAAAGAGACATTGTCACAGATTGTGCACAGCAGGCCACTAGATCGCGTAAAGAGACATAGTTATAGATTGTGCACAGCGGGCCACTAGATCGCGTAAACAGACATAGTCACAGATTGTGCACAGCAGGCCACTATGTAACTTAAAGAGACATAGTCACAGATTGTGCACAGCAGGCCACTAGATCATTCAAAGAGACATAGTCACAGATTGTGCACAGCAGGCGAAGAGACATAGTCACAGATTGTGAACAGCAGGCCACTAGATCACTTAAAGAGACATAGTCACAGATTGTGCACAGCAGGCCACTAGATCACTTAAAGCGGTGACCGTATAAACTTGTTGATATCCGGCAGTAGATCACGTGACTGTGATATACCGTCAATAGGTATTCCTACGCACCGGATAACAAATTTTCGAGAATGACACAGCATAAAGTCTACTTACCAGAGTTTTTCATCGATACAAACTTAGTGTTGTCTAGTTTAACAGAATTAAACAACAAATGAGTTGTTTGTCCTCACATTCCATTTAACTGGTTAACAACAACTTCCCTCCAGTTCCATTCCATTTGAACACACTTGAATCTGATGCAAGAGGGTTATTCTTTGTGGATACACTTTCTTTAGTCAACCAACAGAGCATATTCATCAAAGAAATAACCTTTTATATAAATTTCCGATGAAACGAAATGAACAAAAGTTATTAAAGGCTACATCTGTTATTTTAACGTAGAACGAAACATTTTATGATTTATTTCACTTTCAGTTACACTGTCCTCCACCCACAACTATCCGAGTAAATCGTAGAAAATTGAAAAGGGATCAATCTCACCGTTTCCATTCGAGGAAAATATTCCATACACTTTTTATCTGAATGCAATTGCATAATATAATCCATCCAGAACACAGAAACACTAAATATTTATTCCGATTTCATGTATTTTAAACTGCAAAACACTCGCGTTCTGGTTGGACTACATTGTGTAAATTTACAACTCAAAATGAATGACGTAGTTGGTGTGACGTAACTTAACTTTTAAAAAACCAATATAATCTGGTTTAAAACAAAAACAAATTTACTACGTCATTTTCGTGTCGTACTGCCATCAGCAAATAAGATTTATTAATATTTTACTTTTGCTTTTGAAAAAGGTGATTAAGAAATATAGAACTATTTTTTCCGGGTAGAACGCATACATGCAAGCGAGTTATTAGGTCGAGGCCCGTCTAGAATGTTTTTTTCTCATTTAAAACTTTAATAAGTGTTGGTGTTTTTTAATTAAATTTAAATTTAAATTTAATTGCATAGAAATCAGGATAAATAGAATATACGGTTCGGCCCGAAAACAAAATAGGGCTCGCTAAAGCCCGCGCTATTTTCATTTTCTAAGCCTCACCGGATAAACTTTCTCCACCCCGGCACCAACCATGTATTCTCTATATACTAACCTATACGACAACAACGTTATCGATACCGCGTAACTGCTTTCGCGTTTTAGAGGTAAAATAAATGGTGTCTACAAAAGATCTAGACTGAGTAAAAATATGACACATACAATTTGCACATCCTTCGCGATTTTATAGACACCCTAATTGTTTTGCACAAAAGTAAAGATTTCACAGTTCTTTGCGCTACAAATTGTTTATATCACGGTCATTACTGTAACGTCCACGCTTTCCATGTTGTGATTGTCAGCATAATTTTCGCGTTTTTTTTTTATTTATAGCTAACCACGGGTTTTACATGAACAGCATGTGCATACGAAATGTAAATAGAATATGTGTGTATTGTGCGATTTTATTGAACTGGCACTCATGAATATTCCGTGTATTTTCGTAAATCTATTTTAAGCTACTAACCCAGATAGGAGACTCAGACATGAATATGTATTTATTAAATCCTTACCAAATGACAGCTGATACTGAAGTGCAGTGGTAAGTAGGCATCGTTTGTACTAGTAAGCATGATGTTTTAGGTTCGAATCCCAGAACAGACACTTTTAATTTATTCATTTTTTTATTTATTTTAATTTATTCAAATGATCATTTTGCTGATGTGATGACACGGAAACTCATCATCAACCTGTCACAGAAGAGAGCTTCATCGATACTGTGTATGCATTTTATGTAGATCTTTGTGTATGCATTTTTATGTAGATAAAACAATAAATAAGAAAAATAAAAAAAAGGAAGGAAAAGAACATAACGAAAAAATGTCATGAGAATAAGTGATGTTGAAGTAAAAGAAAATAAGAAAAAGAAAGATTTTGGCTGGATTCGAACCACAGTCATTGTGATTCTCTAGTCTAAAACACTATCCACCGCGTTATTCTTCCTGACACTTATTGATGGGGTTGTTTGTTATATGACTCTGAAATCCGTGCTTTACACGCTAGATAAACGTTACACCGATAGAAAGAAAACAGCCGAGCGCTACCCAAGATTAATGAGTGCCTGGTCAATAAAATCGCTCTATATGTCTCGCGAACAGTAAAATTCGGACAGGTGTTCCGGATTTGCGTTGTCATATCGTAGTTTGATATTAATTTAATGTATTGTTTATTGTATAACACCAATTAAAAAGGTGAGCAAGTTACGTTTGCTGTTTGGGATCTCGGACCGAATGTCTGATACTTTTTTTGAGCTTTCGGAAAGTCCGATTTAATATGTCGTTACCAAGACACAATTATGTCGTTCCCACGAGATAAGATCGCGTTCTCACGACTTAATATGTCGTGGGAACAACATAAATAAAAACATGCAAATGTCACATCTATGCCACCGTATCTCTCTGCTAGCTGTAAGGATGTTTTTTATTCTTCAAAAATATAAGAAAACTTCTTGAAATGAGATGCACTTGAGTATATTTTCCATAGTAGCAGTCCGCACAGGCTAATCCGGGGCGGCACTTTCCGCATACAGTGGATTTATGTTTAGAAGAGATTTCCTTGAAACAGAAAATGGCATAAAAGCGGAAAAAGTCGTTCTGGATTAGCCTGTGCGGACTGCACAGGCTGATCCGGGACGACCACATGCATTAAGCTTGATTTTCCCACGACACGCCTCATCAATAATGTACAAATATCTGGAAAAAGCCGGCTTTTGTAGTGAGAAACGCTATCAGAATGCACGGAACAGGTCGGGTCAGAGAGTTGAGGGTTCACAGTTTCGTTGTAGATTAAACATGGGGTGAATAATAATAGCTTTAAGATGATTAAAATTATCATAATGCGATTATCATGCCCCAGTGAGTCGATCTGATGTGCTTCAATTGTACACTTATAACTGATGGAGTGGAAAATAAATTAATTGACTGTTTATGGATTAAGACTATTCAACTGATACTATAATTAGTGTCGTTCAGGGATTAAAATACCAAAAATATATCTATATACCAAGGCACTAGTTAAGGATTGTCTGAATAATTCTACTGTTTAATAATAAAGTGAACTGATTTCTATCCCTCATAGCTATTTATGGTTCTTCGTTAATTAATCCACATAATGTAGGTTGCATGTTTCCATATATAGCGACAAGCGGTGTATATAAACTTTATTATTTGACCGCTGAGTTATATAAATATTGCATTCTTTGAGGGCGATAAGTGCATTTTGTCAACCCGATGAAATACTGTATTTTTCGAGGGTTGACAATATATAACTATTGACTTTATTGAGGGTGACAGTGCGTCTGGTC